>JADWOT020000001.1:36879965-36935678 GCA_036345935.2 Taenia hydatigena | reverse complement strand
GCTCTCTTAGTCAAACAATAATGCGTTCGTATGCTATTTCATTATGTTATTGGGCAATTCAAATTTATATGAAGCTTGGATGAATCGCATACTAGTGTAGCACTACGTGGCCTCCCTTCGTTTTCCAAATAAATTGAAGAGAGGAACATTAATAAGCATTGTCTCATTCATTCTTTGTGCATTGTTTTCCAAACTCTATCTTAACATTTCTTTCTTGATTACTTGTAAGCCTTTTTTAGACACAACTCACGCCCTCCCATCATCGTAATTAAAATTAAAGCATTTGCACCAGCTGGTGGTGAATGCATAAAATTATTATATTTACAGTTACTAATCAAGTGCTTTCCTAAGGAACTTATAATCGCTGCACTTTTTCACCGAACCCTTGCCAATGTACTTGTTACAAATCCGACTTTGCATCTGGCCTTGAGCACCGACTGAAGACTGAGTCTGATTAAATTCCTTCAAGTATTTCCAATTCCTTGTTAATTTAATTGCAAAGAAGTCATTCTTCCAATCCAGTCCTGTTGAGTGACGATCACCCTCTCCCTTTTGAAGCTACCAGCGACTAAAAACTATCATGAGGCTGAGGTCATCACCAGACTTTGCCCGGTGATTCGTGCAAATCAGCTCAAATGCCCCAGTCTTAGTCGGCACAACAAAAAATGACCTTCGGCAATCGTCTATCGCTATTAACAAGGGCGGCGTTGGAAACATGGTCGATCACGGAAGTACTTTCCGTTTGAGGCCAGTGACCCGCAAAGACAATGGCAGTGACCTGAGTGATGCGGTTAACGCATTCGTTGCCAGCCCTGAAAGAAGGTCATTCGACCAATCAGCTTCCAGGTGTTTGGTTGTTTCTATTGCATTAACATCTGCACTACCGAAATGAAGCGCTCAAATGCTTATCAACACCCCACGGTTCCTCACCTCGCACCAGATCTGTGGCACTATTTAGTCCGACCCAAATTGCATCCATGCCAAACCGATGAAAGGGAACATATGTACATTCAATCTTAATCGCAGATTACTCATTACTTTACTCACGTTTGAGTCGATGAAATCACTGTCGTCGTAGCATTATCGTTCCTACTGCATTCATCAATCTATCTTACCAAATAGAGCGTAGCTGCCATGCAATACTCCTACAGCACCATCTTCCCTTGTGCATTAAAAGAGAACCCACGAATGATCAACTTCATCACTTCCTTCTCTACCATCACTTGTTGCGCGATCAGTTTATCATCAAACCATTAGGTTAGCATTTTCCTCAATGCACTTTTGTAGAATCGAAGTTGGCAATCCAATGACAACAGAATACTTGTCAAACATTTTCAAATATTACTTCATTTTTGAAAGTGACTAATCAAAACCTGCTTAAGATAGCCGGGAATGAGATATTGCCCTTCAGGTCCACCTTGAGGAATATACGAGATTCCAACCCTTACTATAGCTCCGTGGTGGATAGGTGGAATGGTTTATGGACTGCTAAAGGGGATAATCAGAATGAGCATCGATGCACTAAATTAATGAATGGAAACTGCAGGGTTACAGCAATTACCGCGGACAGATGTGTAACTCAATTAAAAATATTAAAATTTTGTCGCAGAGTAGCAGAACCAGTTTTCTCATACTGTATTGTAGTGGTATGGTTAACAGGGTATTTACCTACACGAACGATTCTGTTTTGCGTACTTTCACCCTGCGCCATGGCATAACTCTAACCACTGTACCTCACTTATAAGACTACAAATGCTGCAAAAGAACGTCCTCTTCAAATCAATCTATCCATTTTATGAGAATACAAGCATAGATGAAGTAGATAAATCCGATACTGCTGCGCCATTGACAGAGTCGGCAAATTTCCATGGACTTCTTAAGGGGGCTTAAGACGCCGGATTTACCTACGGCTTTTCTTCAAACGCTAGTAAACACTCCGAATTCTACATAGGCTCTCCAGAGCCTATTTTTGACCTTAGTAGAGTCCAGGTAGGCTTAAACACCGAGTTGAATAAGCACTGTCCTACCTCGGCCCAAATCGTTGATCGACAAGGAGCCAGAGACGAGGAAGATTGCTGGACGAATCTCTAGCTACTAGCGGAATGCGCCATCAGTGGCTTACCTCATCCCTTAATCGAAATAACACATCAAGATGGGAAACATTGTCGTTGAAAGTAAGATTTCATGATACTTAGTGTAAAAGCACTGTTGAAAATTACAGTTGATTGCAAGCAATTGCACTGTACCCACCATTCGCACCGAAATAATTGGAAGCGCACCCTGTTCTATCTTTCAACTTGAAGTGAAAAAGAGGAATTCTACATCTGTTATGTCAAACAGGTTTGTGTTTGCAGTATGAGGGTTTTGATCCGGGAGACGCTAACACGAAGATTGAGACAAATTGTAAAAAACACTTGTCGAGGATCCATTCATGATCACATTTCCAGAAAAACCATTTAATTGATGAAGGCACCTCCCCTTTTTACATGTTGGGAAGCATCGTCATGGGGAACTCGATTCGTTGGGAGCATTTATGCCTGCAACTGATCAGCAGTGAACCCTGTCGGCGACCCTCCGCGTCACACTTGGCTAAATTATTCCACCTTATCAAGCGCAATATCTGCACAGCTGTATATTAACTTGCGAGCGCTAAAGTTCCCAGTGTCTTACCGGATACCATCAACTGTACCATATATTTACTTAATTTACAAAGAAGTCTTTACGGATTGGCGAAATTCAGTGTACCTCTCCTCCTTTCAGGGAACCGTCACAACGAGTAGTTTATGCTGTTCTTTGGATTCCTCCAAAGTTCTTGTCTCGGCTACTGTAAATAACTTCAACCACGGCTATCTACCACCTTTCTGATGTCAAAACAAGATAACATTAACAATTAAGCATAGCCGCCGATATATACAAATGCATTTATTTCCTATTCTAAAAGTCTACTTAAAGAAGTGGTAACCATGCAAGTCTTATAAGTCTTTCGGCATTGCGAGTCTTGAAGTGGCTGTATTTTGAAGTGGTAGTTAGAAATACCACTGTAGATGGAATTTCATTGTTACTGATTTTATTACCGTGGAGATGGGCCCAACGATCACAGACTGGACAAGCCGTCATGCCGCCAATTTGGCGGGAAAGAGGCGAGAGTGGTCAATGAAAATGCTGCTCAGCTGAATGTGCAACTTAGGCAAATATGTTTTCCTTTAGTATTTTGCTGCAATGAGTATAGCGATGCACTGACCGGAGTTGTCTGTGATCTTAGGAACGCTGTTCCGTACCTGTCTTCTTGCATTTACCTTTCCCTTAGCCAAGCATCTAACTTTCTGCAACCTTCCACTCTTGCTTACTTATTTATAGTTTTTCACCATCATCGCCTACTAAGGTTAAGTGCAAGTAACTGATGAGGCAATTGCATTCGCCTGGCAAAGCTACCTTGACTTTGGTTCCTTGATCTAACATTACCTTCTAAAAGCAGAAAGAGTCAACCAAACCAGACCTAACTGACATCGACAGGGGGTCTTTGAAGGGCTAAGCGATGGGGGATTTAGCAAAAGCCGTAGCTTCGCATTAACCTTGCATAAAGCATACAAACCTTTAAGTAGATTTCACACGTCTTGACTTGTTCCTTCCTTTTCTTAGGCATACTTTTCATCCAAAATGGCGTGTATACAATCGATAGCAATGATGTGCGCATAGTTTTGCTTCCCTATCAACTCCTTGTTATAAATATGTCAATCCTATGCCACAAGCTCCGCAATGTAAGCCTTGGAGTAGTTGGTGTGCAAATGAACCGCCAAAACAGTATGTTCACATCACTATGCAACTATCATCCTCTAGCAAAATTGTTGCTTATTGTTGTCCTTTAAGTTTAAAATGCAGACTAAGAAACACTCTGGTAGAGTAATGCTAATAATTACAAAAAACTATTTCTGGAACAATCGTTCGTGGTCCCAAGCTACGTTTGAGTGACCAACTTCCTCCAGAAATTGACGAGATGAATGGTAAACAGCACGCAGCAGGCTGCACAAAAAATGGCCATGCCGTATGCTTCTGTGTCAAGCATCCATTATCTGCTAGGGAAAGTGTATCTTCTCGTTGCTACTTCGTGATGAGCATTATCAAAATTTGCTGTTTAATTATGCCATGGAAAGACTTATAACTAAGCCAACTTGTCTTCGAAGATTTGCAACAAAAAACTTTCTATAGTCAAATCTAATGCAATTTTCCACACAGGAGTTCTAACCCGTGCTATGAGGCCAAATTTAAAGCCAATGAGTGGCTGTAAGGTAAAATGTTTTGACAAACAATTAAAGTCGATTTGAAGCCAGCACACTAATGTTTGCTACCCCTGAAGCAGGATAGAATCAGAGCATAAAAGTGGTGCGCTTAAATTTTGTCATAAGGTTTGTGAGTTTTTTCTCGGTCAGCCGCAAGCATATTGGAGAAGTCATCATCCAATGTAGACATTTAATGCGGACAAATCGGCGGCTGTAGGAAGAGGCGAAACCGATTAGAGCATTTTGAAGAAGGAAGTTAACCTCGAAGAGCTAGTTGGTTTAAAGTAGCGCTGCTTCATGAGAAGCGACTATTCCATGAGCAGAAGCAGAACCGTTTTCCTAATGGATTCACTAATTATGTCGAGCAAATTGGTCTCATTTTATTTGCACTAATTTCACCACAAACTTCGTCACTATTAATTGTACCGGCCGTGCGTCACAATTTAAGCAGGCATGCTGTTATAAAGGCGAGGCGCGAGGCATTTTAGAGATACGGCGCAGGGTAGGGGACGTGGGAGTCATTGTTTAAGCTTAACCAATGCATAGGCGTTTTCTTTGGTAGTGTTAGAATATATCACATTACCTAAAAAACAACACTCATCATCGTCCCGACTCCGTCGACCTTTAATTATCCATTGCCTTAGCAACGCGATGCTATCCGTATTTTGGGAAATTGAGCGCAAGTAAACGGCAGGTTCTTTAATTTTTTTAAGAAATGCTCAAGTATTCGAGACATGCTAAGAGAGTAGGAGAAGAGGGGACCAAGGTCGTTACTTCTCCTTTCGAGTGAAAAGAACTTTGTGCATTGCTGATTAATCACGCAAATATGCTCTCGCGGTAGGGTACGAAAATGGCACAGACAAATGTCGGCAAGCATAAGGTAGACACCGGCGAGGACAAACCCGTTCGGCAACAGACCAGACGCATACCACCTTCTCTCCTGGTTGAAGAGGATGAAGGCCTAATAAGCGTCAAAAGCAGGCTCTCTCACTTCGCTCTGCCATTCTTGCGCTACTCAACGTGAGGTTAGGTTACGTCGCGCTATGGCGACCCTTGTCACTCCACGCTGGCCTGCTCTACACCACCCTTCTCCATGCCATAGTCCATTTGGACGTTCAGGTTTCTAGGCGAAGGAATATGGCGATCTGTGATACGAAAAGTAGTTAATTTTTGGTTAGCTGGCTTTCAAGTTTGCGCCATCCCAAGCAAGTGCTCATCAGCATGCCCTTCTCAATGACAGACAAACAGAAATGGCTGGAAACCGTGTATCCCATCTCAATTCAACCAAGGAGGATTAACCAACCATTACTGCCAACAACCGACTAGAAGAGCCAAAATATGTCACAACACCACTTCTCTGACGCCATCATATGACCAAAACATTACGACCACCACAGTCGCCATAGCTAATACATTGATGCTTTGTAACACCGCTCAAAGAAGAATACTCCTATGACTTTCATTACGTGAGATCCGGCTAGGTCAGATGCAGTTGTCGGTCCGACACAGCAGGATGAATGGAAGAGCCAATGGCAGGTGGCATTGGCGATGGCAAGCCAGTGGTGCTGTCCAGCCAATAAGAAGTGTCCTAGTTTGACAAACGGTAGGTACAGCAGGGAGGTAGTGTGTCACGTGAGGTATCACGCTTCAATCGGTTGCTTGTTTCATGTGTCGACGGTGAGAGGAAAGTGAGTAGAGGCAAAGGATACAAATCGCGGCCAAAGCTAAGACAAAGTCGGCGCGGGCAAGCTCACAGTTCCCCCTGGGTCAAATGAGCCGTCTGATGCCTTATGGCGACTATTTGGCTGCTGTGCCCGAACACCTAGTGCGCTTTAAATTTAATTATGCACAAATGGCAATGCGAGGCTTGAAGAATGATAAGTAAAAAGAAATATTATTAACTGGTTTTAACTAATAAGAGGGAAGTAGTAGGTAGTAGATGCGGCAAGTTCTTTGAGCAGTTGGCACTGGATGATGAGAAGGTGAGGATGTATTTGAGACCCATTCACTATGCAGTCAATTGCGTCAGGTGATTAATTGAGAGGAAGTGTTCTTTGTGAAAGCTGATACACTTTATAGATTGGGGCATTTGATATGGGCCGGTGAACAGGGGAAGTGAGGTGAAAGGAAGGGTTGCGGCAAACGAGCGTCGAAGGTATTCCATAAAATCTGACCAACCAGTTACTTCTCAGCACTGATTTGTGTTCTCAGTAAAAGGCGGTAAGGAAGTAGTTGCGGCACGAACGCTCTGGCTGCCAGTAGACACCCCGATCTGTGCGTGTTGCAATGTTCGCAATGCAGTGATTACAATAATTGCAAACTCTTTCATTGGCTACAATGCAATGGTTAGAAGTGCATTCCATTTATCTAAATGTTTTTCAGTCGCTTGGCAAGGGGTTAATCGACAAGCTGTGGGTGATGTATTCAGAAACGCGATGAGTGGTCGCTTGATTGGCTTGCCTGCAAGAGCATCAGCTGGTAGTGGAGTGTCCGGCGTCACCATTGGATGTGCCATAGTATGCGCAAAAAGAATCCGGGATTAACCGTTGGTCATGGCAACAGGAATTAATTGAATTAAATTTGACGACCGTGACATGCATTAGTCATTTGGGAGCTCTTCAGTACAGGGAACTAGACGACCGAACCAACGGCGATTGGTGCATTGTCTACAACATGCCCTAAAAATAATTAATTGGTAAACAGGGTTTATGGACCGCAACTAGTTGTTTGACTCTGTGTTTGCTTCAAATTCTCCTTTTAATTGTTGAATCAGAATTCGGACAGTTTAACCTATCTGCTGGGTATCATAATTCACGCGACTCCAATGGAAGGGTGGCATGCGCGAGACCGCCTCTCACATTGTCCCCTCCTTTCATTTAGTCACGAAAATGTAGACATTTACTACCATTTGGTTTAACACTGTTATTAGCTCAATGAACAGTGGTGCTTTATACGGAATTGCACTTCAAAATCATGCACAACTGTGTAAATAATTATTTGAGGAATAGGCCCAATGGGCACACAAATATCTGAAGCGACTGGTTTGCCGCCTCCTCTCGTCGTTTTTCCTATAAGCATTTATGCCCCCAATCATTCTACTTTATTAACTTCAGTAACACTCGCATGTTTAAATGTTATGATTCAATTCAGTGTAGTGACTGACATTCGCAGTCCGTATCCGCATTAAAATGTCTTTTCCCAACCCAGTAAAATTCAAATGGGATTTCGCATTCGCACTAACAAAGGCGTGATGAACAACGCGTGTGCCACCAAATTACACGCTGTGTAAAAAATTCCTACGAAGTTTTATACACTGTTTGAGGTTATGATTGGCTCCAACATTCTCCACGATTTTTGAAGCTTTGTTCTGCGGTGAGCGTGCGCCGGAGTTTTGAGAGCGAAATGAATGCTGCAGTTATTGTGGATGTAACTACAGCCACCGCCTGACGACTCCTCTCTTTCCTCCTTTAGTCACACACTTTCATAAGGCCTCCCCGATACTCACCTATTTGATGGGCATCTGCACAAATGTTCGGAGCCCTCCTCATCCACTGAGTCCAACATGCTCTGAATCACCTTTAGGTGAGTCAAGATTTCCCCAATAGACCCGCTTTATTTGAAGCTCATCAACACATGCACCAAAAAGGAGTTGAGGTGCACTCTATTCATGCCATGTATGACGCTAACGTGTTGTAGTAGTGGCAATGTGAGAGCAAACTGCAACCCCTGTCTGGGTTGTACAGACCGCATGACGTGTTTCATAAAGATGATAAGATGTCACGGTAAGCTTGCTTACTGGACCTTGGCGAAAAAATAGCATCAACCCAAATTAATGAAAAGAGTACCCCTATTGCTCTTTTGACTTGGGACAAAAACTTATTTGGATGTAAGATTTGTCCTTCAATGCAGATATTCACCCCAGTTACTGCGTAGATTGCCGTGCCCTATTTACCAATATCCAATATGCTCAATGTGGTGGCAGCAGCTCTAGGATACTGTGAGATAAACGCCTTAACAATATGTCTTAATCATACTTCTTAAAAAGCATATGTATGCACATTAAAACCGCCGAATACAACCTCTCTCGGTTAGGATAGGAAAGCAGTGCAAGCAATAGACGAATACGCACTAGTCATTTTTTAGACAGAAAACAAAAGCAAGTGGAAGGATTTACTTCGAGAATGGGAGATTTTAGTTAACCGCATGAATGGATGCCAATAAGCACAAAACCAGAGCTGCCGATATATACTACACACCAGTGCTGAATGAAGATAGTCAAACAACCACTAGCAGCAGTGGCAACAATATTATAGACGCTTGCTCAAGATCTACACAAGAAAGCGACCCAAGTAGGAAATGTCCATCCATCACCTGTGCCAACAACCTCCGATCTGGAGAGCATCCACGCACCTGTTAAAACAAATGCGACGTATAAAAACAAGCCAGTCAAGGTTAAGTTCTTCGATAATCTTACCATCCGAATCGGTAGACTGATAGTCCGACAGTGGTGTAAATTGCTCGTTGCAGTCACATTCGTAGCAGAAGCCTTATTACCTGCATTGATTGGCCTATTACCGAACTACTGCGCGATCTAGCTCGATGGCATTCTATCCTTGGTTGAGATGCCCGAGTGCACAATGCCAATCTAAAATTAGCGTTGGACTGCCTGCAGGACTCACGATTAACACTGAATTCATAAAATGCTGTTTCCTTGAACTCGCATTCAACTTTCTGGGACAGGCAATCTCGTCAGATGGAATGTTAGTCACCGAGCACCGTATAAAACAAGTGAGGACCTAGCCAACACCAGACAATCAGGCAAGATTTGCAGTGTCCTGGATTCGACCAAGTACTACGGACGTTTTGTTAGAGGTCATACTAAGATCGCCAGCTCGCTAGATTAACTAACCGAAAAGCAGACGAAAGGGAATTTCAAGTGAGAGAGCAAACACAGCAAAGCGCTTAAAGAACTGAAGTGAACGCTCCGCTCGCCACCGATCCGAGCCTTACCAAACCTCAAAGCCAGCGTCCCACCCTTTATATCAAATACGTAGGCATGCCATCTTTTACGTGAGTGCCGGACTCGACAAAATAGGGACGGAAAAGTGCGACAGAATGTGAGCTGATCGCTATCCATACAGTGGCTAGACGCTAATTGATAGCGAGGCAAATCATGGTGAGAAGGGAGCATCAAGCGCTTACCTGGTTCAAAACAATGAAGGAGATTGATTGTTTAGTTGTACTTTAGTACAGGGAATTTCCGTAATGCAGAAATGGGAATAAGCATGATAACGTGGATGCGCTGTCCTGGAGACCGATCCCAGCAAAGATGAACACGACAAGAATTATTGCTTTGTGGCATCTCTACTGCCTCAGATAAAAGGGGATCAATGCAGCCTAAATGTGGACTGGAGGGGCGGCTTCTCTCAGCGTCAAGAAAATCGGCATTCCCGTCAATTAAGAGGGTTAATTTATATTCCCGCCTCTCGCTTCAAAGGTACATTGAAAGATATATAAGTTTTATACCGTTATAGTGGGCTCCTTCCGAGTCCATCCGCTGATTTTGCCACTAATTAAGGGCAAACAATTCTTAAATATCGGGTGTTTTCTTTTGCAACTCTCGACTTAGATGTAAAAGGGTTGTTTTGTTGTCCGCATACGTTCCTGTGGGTCGTATCAGAGTTGGTGGGTGGACGAATGTCAGAAGAATCGGCGAATTGAGGTTAATACAGTAAATTGAAAAGCATTGTAAGTCAAAAGTGAGTTTGGATTTATTTTTGTCCTTCATTTGTACATTTGCGGTACTTTTATATGCTGAACAAATATATTTATTCGATTCCAGGAAAATGGTGTTCGTCGCTGCGAATGAGTCAATCTTGTAACGGAAGGCAAGGGTGCAGCCACTGCTTGGGAGGCTGTAAAAGGGTCGTCCGGTTCAAAGATGCACCCTTGAGTTGCTTTCCCAGGAAAATGGGGTGGCCGTTCCAGCTTTTGTGGGAATTTGTTATTTCTCTACTTTCGATCCTCTTTCTGAATACCCTTGCCCCATGCAATAGCACTACAGGTAGCCTCGGGACGCTACAAACGAACATCTATAAATGTACAAACACATGTGGTATTAGGAAATAACCAACAAATAATTATGGAGAAAACCTACTGATTTTTGTAGCCCATCCGGCACGCGCAATATGCTCACCCAAATCCGCAATCAAAACCGGCAGTCGAAAAAACTGTTACAAATTTAATCATGCATGTCATATATGTACGCATATATTGCATTGAAGTGATTCCCAGTGAGGACATCCGTGTTGAAGTGGTGGTCTTTATGTTGGCTCGGTTGGAAATGGCACGGAACCCAAAGTCACGCAAGAACGCAAACGCTGACTTACAATAGCCAGGTACGATGACTAGCAAATTACTTGGTGCCTACTACTTAGACACTCCTTAGCACTTCTGACTACGCAGTCGACATCTGGTTAAGCCCTAATTTGGTTTCCAACATTTCCAAGTATAGTAAATTGAGAAGAATTCTTGCCACCAAAAGCAGGTGCTCAAAAGGGGAGGAATGCGCAAAAAAATACACATATAAGCAACGAAAAATTTAATGTTATTGATGTCACAGGAGAAGTTTAAAACAGTCTTTTGGGACAAACAACGCTATTAATAGAAGGTTCAAGTGAAATCGCCACGTGCAGTGGAGGTGGTAGCTTTTTGTTTAAAGGCGCAACTCTCGAGAGCACTGCCGACTGTGGACTCCGTGCTAATATTTTCATAAGGCGAGATCTCCAGTTGGCTCCACATCTCGAATTGCGATGGTGTTGTGGTCAAGTAGGACACTCGATCAATTTTCTATAAGTTAGTGAAGAAGTAAAGGACGATAGTAAGTCAAGTAGATGATGCGTTTCACAGCCGTTGAAGTTGCACTCTCAAATGATAATAGCTAAGTCTAAGAGTTTGGAGAAGGCTTAAAAACCACCTGTCAGTAGTGACATCTATGCCTTCAATGACTTACATTGGACGGTTTGAACCACTCCAAGAGAATGATTAAAAGCCATTCGATCATCCATCCGATTGCCATTATAATTCCACACACTGGACCCAGTCTTTGATAAGCTCTAAAAGCACAAGGCCGCGTTAGAAATGCCTTGGGCGAGGGTGAAAGGACGAATAAACTCGATGATGTCTGAAATGGAATCAAGTGCCCAATTGGAGCAGAAAAAGAGTGACCCACGCAATGATAGCGTCTTTGGGAGTGATACGCGGTCGTGACATGGCCGCATGATAGGCGATTTCAGTGCGTCGGGCGACATCATTCCAGGTGTAGAATTGGCGGATCTGATGATGATGTTGCCATGCCATCTTAACGGCGGAGACGGGAGGCCAGGAGAGTGACTGGTTACGCTGGATGCGGGAGCCACCTAAGCCAATTGATGAGCCACTGTCACTCGCTTCCTTCGCCTTTTTCCTCTTTGTGGAAGCACTTCTCGACCGACGAATTGATTGGCAGTGAAACACGGCATCACTCTAGTGATCAAAGAACATATTTATTCAACCCGTCACGATACGATCTTTGTACAATCACTTGTCTCTTCAGCCAACATCTCTACAGGCATACACTCACTTGCGCATGCATTCAAAAGTACTTTGAGATAACACTGCAAAGGCCATGATTTGGCCTCTGCGAAAATGTTTGTATTTCTACAGATCCTTCTGTAGAAATACAAACGTCTTCAACGGCCACTCGGAAGCTAAGTCGATGGCAGTGGGGTGAGATTTAAGCAACCCCGTCCAGTTCTTCAAGAAGGACTTATGCTTAAGTGAAATGACTCGTTGTAGTGGAGGAAAGATATTCAATCTGGACAAATGAATCTGCAGAAGGGGCAAGTTGGTACTATGAGAGCCTAGAAAAGCCTCACACCACTTCGTCTTCATCCTCAGCAAACTAAATTCCTTAAGCAGGTGTCTCAAAGCAATTATTCTGGCCTCTTCTTGACGCAGGCATTGGATATTCACAAGATGCTGTACGAGAGTGACCGGACAGCCGGAAAACAAAATTGCAGCAGAATCGGGGGTGCACTAGGACAAGTGTGCTTGCTTGCAAATTCAATATCTTTTGGAGAAAATCCAACACAAGAATTAAATGCAGCGATTAAACATGGCACATGTTCTACTACCCGCATTGGGAACGGTACCAATCACAACGGTAAATGGGGGAAGATTTGACCAAATGTAAGTGGTAAGGCCATGATCTAAAACGAATGTACCTGAGACTCAATAGATACCGACCGAGTTAGGGAGGTCTCCTGTGACCATTGAAGGCGCTGCTGACGAATCTCCTCAATCGCATTGGCCAGCGTGGAAGCTAACCCTGAGGCACTGACCGACGACAATCGGATCATGTGTGGAGGCAGCACCTCAGGCACGCCACCCACTTTCGTGCTCACTACGAGGAGCCTAAGGTAGATGAGGAGCTAATTATCGAACAAAGGACCTACCCACAGCTTGCAGCCTCCACAATAGCAATGCAAAAGGACTCTGTGAGAGAGACATTCAGGAAGATATCACCGCGAACAAGAACCTGTGAAGTAAAGTGGCAGTAAATAAGCGACCTGACGAGAGGGACGATTAGGTTCATGGAGTAGGTCGCTCACATCGCGAACTTTATGGTTTGGCAAAGCGCCCAGCATCTCCACACGGAAGTGCAAATTGTGTCGCTCCCGCATCTCCTCCAATGCTAGTCGCTTTGGACCGTCACCACCTAAACGAAACACCGTGCAAAGATAACGATAGCCCTTCCACCAATTCATTCAATTTGTTCTATCCTTAACCCAGAATTCATATTTCCATTCAACCATAAAACAAGTAAATACGCCATAACGGCGAGCATTTCAAGAACCTCAAATTATGAAGCAAGTCGATTTGGTAATAATGTTAGCTGCAGATCCGTCGAAAGAGTTTCATAACTATTGTCAGAACTTACCAATAATAAATCGAAGATTAGGAAAGGTGGAGCACAATGGTGGAATTATGGCAGCCAATAAATCGGCCCCTTTTCTGTAAACCAAGCGGCTTACGACGACAACGGTGACTAAAAGCAAAGGGGGGGGGGAGTCAAAAGTGGTTCACCAAATGGAAGCTGCTGAAGATATCCACAACCCCAGGAAAGTAGACCTATTTTAATGTTTTAGAGTTTCCTGTGGAATATGAATGACCTCGAAATTCCAAAATGCCCTCCAATTTACGCTCCTGCTAAGTTCGACTTACTGAGTAATATAGGATTGAGACAAAATCTGTATGCAGTAATAATTGCGTCGAGGTCAAGATCATTCCCCAGACAGAAGGCACACACGTGCGTACATTCACAAAAGTCGGATTGTCGTTGACTACTTCGGCTGGGATCTGGACAAGACCCAAGTTCACATTACATAAACACCAGTCCATAACGAAGACAGAAGTCGATTTAAAACGTTGCCAACTTAGGCATGATTTTACACTGATAGGACACTAGGAGTTGGAAGTTATGCAAAAATAAAGCGTCAAAACGATACAATTTATCTATAAAGCCCCAGTCATCTATTTCACCTCATCGTTGGTTCCCACTCATCTGTTTAATTACACATGTCGTTATGCGATTATCGAACGCTGGTATCAATAGTGAGTAAGGAACAGCACTTCGCAAAATGTCTTAAAGAAAATTTCCTTGAGAAGGCTAACGGCGAGACGGTTTGAGACCCTTTTGGGAACAGGCTTTGTGCTCGATTAAGCTGTCTTGCGACAACAAGAAGGGGCCCTTCTTCCATTCACCGGTCCACTGGTCCTGAGATTTTTGTAAGACAAAGTTCTTGTTGTACACATACAGATCGTATCGTGCCGCACAGTAAACTATCGGGAGGATAGTTGACAGTTCAAGGTGTTCGATCTTCCGCAAATAAGCACCTTGTTCGCAACTCACTACAAGTACACATATGCATATGCAAAGGTTCATGGTAGAGAAGCCTGAGAAGTGTATTCTAAATGGATCGGTTGAGGGTACCCAATGACGTGCATGTTTTCTCACTGACCAGCGCAGCACGAAAGCCATCTCTCGTAACAATTTTTTGTGCATTCTCGTAACTTAAGTTTGGGTGCCACGTGACACCCATTGGCTTAACAATTTCCTTTTGCGGTCATTGAAGCTGCCGTGATTGAGGAATAGACCTTTCTCAATGTGATGCAAAAGTCTCCTTCCTAAGGGCATGTTCCTCTCCCGCATACTGCACCTTCTCGCCTCGTAAAACGACAAGCGTATAATCATACGCCATAATAAGTACACATGAGAAAGAAAAATATCGTACGCATTTGAAAAATAACCATCGATTTCAAGCACTCATTCCAAGGAGATGTTCCAAAAAGCCGTACGACCTTTTCGTCGTCTGATATTAGGGAGCAATGAGAACGGTTGTTAAAAAATCGTTTGATTCAAAAAGACAATTTCAAAGCTGATGCACTAACCATTTGTCTAAACTAACCCTAAGTTAACTTTCACATGACATTACTTTCTGCTCTATGTAATCAATTAGATGGGCATTTCTAGTACCAATGGGAAAGGCACCAATTTTTTTATTTAAATCAAATTCGGCTTCGGAATAAGCAGTGCCACACTAATGTGCCTTTTAATCAACTGGATCGCTTTTGATTGCAAGCTAAATTCGGTTTAAGGTGGTGAGTGAAATCTCCCTGCTTGTTAAAAGCAAATAGAAATTTCACTAGTAAATTCAGCTTTAACCTCTTCCAAAACCACCTAGTGCAGTGTGGTGTCAGGTGGTTGAGGTTGAATGCTCGAATACCATCCTTCTCTCCTCGAATGAGGAAGTTGGTATGAAGTTCAATTTAACCAAACGGCAGCCCAGATGCGCCATTTGGAGCAATGTAATCGGCTACTCTGCTTACTATTATCTGGATCACGGCAGGCAGGGTCAGGAGTGAAAGCGCAAGGATCAATAGCGTTGGGAATGACGTAGACGCGTTCCGGTTCCATGCCACCACGCAGAACAGTGTTCTCCTTGGCCACATGAGAGACGCATATGAAGTTGTCCACCACGTTTAAGAACATAAAGAGTGCACGGTTGGCGAGGATGGATGAGAGGTCAGCAAATCCAAAGAGCGAGTGATCCGTAAAGAGAGCACGCAGGCCGAGAGCCTTGGCGTGCATAAGAGACTCCAATGCCAGTGGAGAGAAGGCCTGACGGAGGAAACAGAGAAGTACTCATTTTATCTAGCCATCCACAGAATCCGCCACTATCATCAAAAAGAATCAGGAGGAGGATGAGCTTTATCACATGCAGCGCGTCATGGTCTGGAATGAATTTATAACTTTTGGAGGGGTCAAAACTGAACTCTGAAGCATTGACTTCGATCTTTTTTGATTAAGTATCAATAATACGATGGTTATGTTTTGGAAGGTGTGGACCAGGTTTAAAAGAGCTTTGTAACACTTCCAATTTACATCTTTTAGCTTTCAAATGACCACCACCGTAATTGACTAACGTTTCTCAACGAGACAATAAGCTTTCCCGTCAGTCCATCTTCAATCGCACACTAGTCTGGTCTCTTTAGCATGCATTGACACGACTATCTAATACTTTTGCTAAAAAAGGTGACATCGATCACTTGCAGGAACATCACCAGGGGTAGTAGAGGGGATAGGGAATGAGTTCTAAGCATTGGAAGTACGCCCGATGAGGAACAGATGGAATGCAGCACAGTGCAGAAATGGATCCACAAGCACTCTTTGTTCTTAACCCGTGGGTCGATGCTGAGGTTCAAAACAACGTAATCTATTCATTCGAGCATATCTATGACTTCATTCACTCCTCAAGCTTTTCAAAGGGGTATGCCAAGTTCCACCGATTAGTGTATGAGAAAGCAACTTCGATACTATGCAGGCACATACCGAGTGACCATGAACCAAATCCACATTTTCACGGATAAAAATATCACGGACAATTGTTAGACCGCCAAACACAGTGATGAAAACGACTTGGCTGTAGAACGAACGATACGGGATATAGTAAACCTGCCAAAAAAGAAGAACGGAAAAGAAATTAATTAGGAAGTATCTCCACGACGACCATGCAATGTTTTACACAACAGGTGAGAACCAGTGTGATTCACCTAGCAATTTGGTCTAGCACGGTCTGGGTGTAGTCGATAAAAGCACGAAATTACAGAACTTACAGGCTTGTAGTTAGGTAGCCAGAAGAGGAAGTGGAGGCGATTCAATCACCTCACAAAAACAAGACTACTAGCACTGCAGACTAAGGACTAGATCTTACTGCAGAGCATTCCTGGCGCTGAATCACTAGGACAAATGCATCACATGTAACCAGTAGCCTCCCATATTGATGCTTTTATAAGCAAATGACCATCAATCCAGAGTCGGAACGAATACATGGATTATGTGTACTACGTCCCCCTTGGTAAAAGCCAAATCGGCAAAAGGGATTCAATAATAAAGCACGAGATAAGAAAGGGACATACCTTTAAACCTCTGGGCATATAGCGGACCCCTTGACGTTGACACTTGTCACCATAAGCATGGGTAATTATTATCACTCGATGGCCTCGTGAAAGTAGACATTGGGACAATTGGTAAATGTGGCTCTCCACTCCGCCGATGTTGGGGTAAAAACAGTCGCATATGAGACTACAATGAGAAACTAGGCGAAAATTTGGAATTAGGTGGTAAGATAGAACAATCAAAGAATGAATAAAATTTACGTGTGCAAGTAATCACCTCTACAGTCTAAAATCTTTTCCAAATAAGAAAACACAAAAACCTGATTCCAAGTTTGCAAAGCACTTCGTTACGATAACCAAAAATCTAGCAGAGACGATCCCCGTTTTCACCCATTTCATTTTCTCACGCGTTTGCAGAGAAAATATTGTATCTATCACTTACGGAAATATCACCAGAGGACTACACAGGATGCCCACAAAGATGGGATGGTACCCCTTCATTGCACTTTCCATTCGTCAAGCGCGCACGTTCTCATAAGCTCATTTTAAAGTAGGAGATGTAAAACCGTAAGCCGTGCTGTTGCATAGTACAAACTTTCCACTGATTCCCTCGCTTTGCCTGACCGCTTCGCAATAAGGAGTTTTGCCTCTCCATCTTCCTTTTATGCCGCATCAAGTAGGCAAATTGCTATCCCGATTATTTGACACCCCCATCCCCCAGTGAGCAATTCATTTCGGGCGTCTTCGTCCGTAGTCTACTCTGCACAACCCGTCACACATGAACAAAGCATATAGTTCGGCGGCTAACCTAACTCTACGTCCAGCTGGTCAACCGCTTCGGCCTCAGCAGGTAGCACATTCTCCTTGCCACATGCCATGCCTTTGAAGTGTGCAGTGGGTAATGGTAGAGTGAATTCTTTTGGGAACAGCTTATCAAATAAAAAAACACATCCAAACAAATCGTTTAGTCGAAGAATCTACTAGCGACGCGGTTCACAATATGCGTGGTAGAATTGAATAAGAATGGGTTGACAGCCTTTTCTCATCCGTGAGTTTACGCGACACCCAGTTACTCAGCGGTTTCCATGCATTTCCTTTTAGAGGTGATATGTGGGTGAAAACACTGTTTTCCCACTCAGCTTAGGCATTGCTGAAAGTTTTTCTTGGCACAAAGTCCATCAGTACCATCAAGAATGAGGAGTCCATTTCAGTGCAATGCACCTCTCCTTGTGTCAAAAACCACAAAAACTTTTCGGTGATAATGCAACAAGGAAGTCAAGATGAGTAGAAAACAACACAAAGGTAGACACTTACGCAATTGTCAGGTTTCCTTTTGTTCTGGAAATTACTTCCTCACCAAGCATTCCGTGTCTGCAACAGAATTACACGCTTTTAGTAGGACAACACTCACGTCCTTCAAGGAAGACCCATTTGCAGACAAAGCCTAAATGATAGTGGAGGGTTTTTCCACTTTTGCACATAATGGCGATGGCTGAACAATTCAAGCCCACTGCCTTCCGATTGCTCCTTTTCGAAGACAAACATTTCATAGCACAGATGGTACCCAGTTGAGGCGCCGCAGCTAACTTCGCCAACTACCAGACCCATCAAAGTTACTCTGAATTGAGTGAACATGCTAAAGACGAAAATCCCTCTTTGCATCATGTCAACCAGACAAAAAAGGAAAAGAAAGAGGATGGACGAAATATTCACACAGTTAATTTTCACAAGCACATTTCATAATTTTATCGGAATCATAAGGATTGGTATTTTAAGTTGTGATGGAATCACCAAAAAAGCCTTTTAGGCGCCAGATCTCCCGATGATCAGCAAGGGAGTCGTACCACTGTCGGACAGGAGGTGAAAACTACGCTCCATCTGATTGGGCAGGTGCCCCCGATAGTCCTCGAATATCTCTAGCCGCTTCTTCAGTGGAAATTTATGCAGATAGTTTATTATGCCCGCCGCCAGTTGACCCGTCCTCCGATTACAGCCTGTTAAAGGGATTGGCCGAAAATTGGATGTCCATGTTGAGATAGTGCATTGGAGCGTTCTAGGCGAAGTGAAGTTACGTTTTTAGTAACCTTTTTAAAGCAATAATAAAAAAGCGACACTAGCTGAGACTCCTCCAAGCGAAATCAATCATTGGCGTGAAAAAAATTTTCCCTGCTTGAGTTGGAGTCGCATAACATCCAGAAGAAAGACCCTAGCATTACCTGTTTGGCCTTCAACAAGGGATCAATTAATCGAAAACAATTCCGTCCGCCAGCATACCCTCACCCGACCCAAGCATAGTCTTATAGTGGCAGTGTGATGCAGGCTCCAGGAGGGTGGAGTGAGCAATGAGTTGAGGGCATAACAAAAGCTACTTCCTATCACAAATTAGATAGTCTGTCAGTCACCATAGCGCCTTCTCCGACGTAAGCTAAGGAAGCGAGGGCCGAATTGGTGGTCTTTCAAGCTTATTTCCCACCGCCTGTTGATAGAAAAAACCACCTCCCTCTTCACAGCTTATGCGGGCGCGTTAGTCTACGCTTTTAAGAGCTTCAGCGACCATACACTCTCACCATTACTAAGACATGTAGAAGCTGCCCCGAAATAATGCAACCATCTCCGCGTAGTTCATCGTCATAACAAAAGTACCCATCTAAACGATCTGCATCTAAACGACACACTGCGTTATCTCACACCATACCTCCAGACGCTGCGTAACAAATATGGTGAGAGGTTTGCCCTTGAGATGTCCCCAATCCCAGAAAAACACCTTTAATCGATTTTCTAGAAATTCCAGTTTAATCCCATTCCGTTCGATTGATTCATGTTAAGCAGAGAGGTACTCCAAGTGCACTGCTAACCACTCGAAGGCCGAGATCAATCAATTACCCCATTTACCCGTAGCTGAAATCCCAGACACGGAGACTCATACCCTGGCAACCTCCGCTTTCTAGTCGTCAGTTTCGGGCCCACTAACCGCAACAACCGCTTAAGTGCTAAGGCGGTGGAGACACCTCCAATGAAGTCTTTATCCATTTATTGTCTGGTCGATAACCTAAACAGAGTTGAGGCAACCCCCCACCTAGACTTTCTTAGCAGTAATGGCGAAATCATGACGAAGCAATACTGATCGGAAACACTCGCCACAGAGAGAGTAATGGGGAGAGGTGCCAGTCTTAGTATCTCCAAAAGCCAGGCGCTAAGACGAATTAGAAACCTCGACAAGCCTGCACACGCTAAACAGGGCAGCGCAAATGATCCAACACAACATTTTACACTGCTGTTGAAGTGAAGAAAAGAGGTATGGAGGTAGTTGGTTCGACAGTTAGAAAAAGAGATAATCAAGTCGACTAGTAGATGGAGAAATCGATGACCAGGCAGGTAGGTCCACGGACAGAAAAAGAACCAGATCTCCCTACCTTTACCTGTTCATCTACCCAAACCCCCACTAGCCAAATAGCCACATAAACAGGTAAGCGAAGTGTAAATAAACAAACGGGTCATAACGCTTGCCAGTGCGTTAAAGTGTGGACGACGTCAAACCCACACCTTGTCTATATCTCTACGACCCGTCAATCAACCATTAACCCCATAGCATAAAAATAATACAGTCAAGACTGATTACAACTACGGATAAAGGAAGGTCGGAGACCACGCAGGGTCTACTGCATCATAACGGCATTATGACAGTGTGTTGCCTCCAAGGTAGTCACTACAATACTACATCTTCACTAAACACCTCATTTATGAGTGCCTCGAAGGCAATCGTTCCGAGAAGCTTCTTATGCTGACAACGAGTGTACTAAGTTCAATAGTTTTGACAGAAACACTAGTCAATGTCAGATTCACACACATTAGTGTCCTTTGTGCCCCCTCTGTTACCACCTCTATAAACACAGTAACATCAGCCGAAAGAACCAGCGAAATTGCCTAAAGACTTCATGAAATTGGACTGGAACCAAAATCCCATAAGTGTGGGGAAAAAGAACGCTTTCTTCCAACTCAAAAAACAGCAAAAATGAGTAAAACAGTGGTAGCCTTTCTAATCACAAGTGTATTTGCTAAAACATGCTTATTTGATGTACCGGTGCATAGCACATCAAATATGGTATGACGTAGAAAGAAGAACGCCTATTTGGAGGCAGAAATTGTACTCTACTGCAGATAGTCACACGAGTCAACGCAGATTGCTGCATCATACTTATCAACATCAAGCACACTTAATCGGTTGACAGTAGCTCCAGCATACATTAAAACTAACACCCTAACAATTTATTCCACTCATAACTATTAAAGACTGTGCACATACATGGTTAATAAAAAAACGGAACAAGTGACACAGTCAACTACAAAATGGGTAAATTCAGTCAGTGGCAAGCTTAGATGCCAATGGACACAAACATCAGATGAGCCAAAGTGGAATGCTTACCAGTGATGGATGAAGACACCTAAACACACAATAGCGGCAGTGGAATTGGCATGAACGCTCGCTCAAGATCTACACAAACAAGTGGACTACACAATAAATGGGAAAGCAAAAAGTGGCTTTAACAGTTGGCTTTAAGCTACATAAGCGTACTTTCTATCCAATTGACAATATCTGCTGCAAATACAAAAGACTACACCTAACGACGAGAAGATACACCTCATCAAACTAGATAAATTGAAAATACACCATATAATGCAATGCGAATAGACTTATGCTTGATTATGCACACGTACAATCTGGCGAGTTCCTCCCTCCATTTATCAACGCTCTCAACTCCCGCTCTCTACGACGTCATTAACACGGGAATCACCGCACCACACTGCACCGAAGCCTCACCAGCGGACGGCGATCACCAAAATACACAGCATCGATAGTCTCAGCGATACGCATGTCCTTTGCAAACTCTGAGAGCATGAGGCTGGCATGCTGCGTTAAGTGTGCATTCGTCTCCGTTTTCAGTGGCAGGCTTCGGAGTTTTAGCTCACCTATCACCTGAGCCAAAAGACCTCGAACCAAATAATACCTCCGCACCTGTGAAAGCAGAACAAAGTACAAAGAAACCTCAGCCATGGTGATTTTCAGCGACAACCTTACCAATCAAAAACAGCGGATTGACATCCAGTCTAACGGTGACGCGGGGTACACATCAACGTCTCATTCGTAGGAGAACCTTTACTACTTCGACTTGTGTTTATTCAAATCGCGAATGCTGGGGTTGCAGGAGATGCGATTCAGTTCATCGATGGGGAAGAGCCTACTCAAATACACTTTTAGAAGAAGCAACAGCAGTACCCGCACAATTTCCTGGGGGGATAAATTCTACTAAAATGGATAGTAGAACAACTTGAGTCGTACGACTTTTACCAATGTAATCACGAAAAGACGCCTTAACCACGCACAATGAAACCGTTAACGCAAAAAGACGCCATGGAAAGTCACGAAATAGGATCTGCTCTTGCCTAAGCAAAGTACAGAACAACAGAAAAGTTACATTCCAAATTTGGTCCCCTTCAGATATTTTCCAAGTTTGTCATATACACCACCAGAAACAGATAAATTTACATCGATCGTCGACTCCAGACCACCATTGAAACTAAGTAAAGCAACGAGTCTTGCACTTTCTCCCATTTTTAAACAAAGCCCAAGTGTTATTATACTCAACGAGTAACAAACCATACCGGCAGACATGACACATAAACGCACCGATGACCTTGAAACTGATAAATTAAATAATCCACAAGGGATAAAAAAAGTTTTTATTGTAATTTTTTCGATAGAGTAAATTCACTCTAGTCACGATGCAGCCATTATCAATGCGCATCCTAAAGCAAGCGATCATCTGACATGGAGGTCGACTCAACGCTAAATTATTTACAGTTTATTTGCGAAGAGGTAACAAGATTTTTAAGCGTAATCATGCATATTTTGGTTCGAAAAGAAAAACATGCATAAATAAAGCATTTTATTCAGCACAAGATAATGTAGAATCCGCAATTAGGAATGAATAAATTAGAAACTTATACCACTATTTACAATTTTGTCGTTTTGGAATTTTCTTTGACGTCAAATGAAGACCCATTATTTAGGCGGAATATTTGCAATTTGGTGACAGAAAGTTATAGGACTTCTCGCATAGTTTAGGAATTATGCACTCGGCAAAATTGTCAATTGAGTACCTGTAACCGAGATCGGTAATAATCCAAGAAACGTAATGTATAGCTCATTGCAAAAGCTTCCCGTTAATCAGCTTCTTGCATCAGCGAACGAGCAAGCTTTGCCAGTTCTTTGATTTCTATGCAACCAAAGCGACATTAGTGTAGATGGTTTTCTATGCATCTTTATTATAAGCAAAAGGAAGATATGGGGTGACGAGGTCGAAGCATCTAAGACATGGGGTCTCGGGCTCTGTGCGACGACGACGTTGGTCCACGACCAAATCAAAATTTCCCTTTCGCCTCTAACCTACAAAGCACATTTAAAGAACACAAGTATTACACAGTCCCCTTGTCTTTTGAGAGTCGTCCTCGGTGCTACTCTCGTTGGCTCGCTTTAATTATGCCGTCGGGGTGTTCTTTCTCCAACAACTGCGTAGACTTCATCCTCGTGACCGACCGGTGGGGTACCCTTGTAAGGCCGAATCTTATTTTAATGGGCGGTTATTGACTGGGCACGGACGTCTGCATTACGGACGAGGTGGTTCGTGGGGGAGAGAATTTTTACTTCACGGAAGGGGTTGCTGCTCCAAGAGCGGCAAAATTTGCGATTCGTTCTGGGCGGAGGAATCAACCTGTATATTTGGACGAAATCTCCTTCGCGGTAGACGTCGGGCCGACCGCGCTTGTCGCGGGCAAAATTAGTCGTCTTCCTTACCCATTCTTGTGGACGTAGTACGTACTCCGGGCCACTGTCGGTTGCCACTTCCTTGATCGGTGGGAAGATATCGGAGGGGACTTTCACTTCGCGGCCCGTGCGCATCTTGAACGAGGAATCGCCAGTTTATGCGTGGACTTTAGCCTTTACGCGAGAAGAGCACGTCTTAGGCTTAAATTCCAATCTTTAAGCCATGAGCCTTTGGTAAAAGCCTTTAGTAGCCCCACCCGTCCGTTACCCTGCGAATGCCCAGGCTTCGTGTGCGGCCTTGCGATTCAGAAGGTCTTACAGAGTTCAGTGAAGAGACGGCTTTCTGTCTTCTGTCTCATTTTTTTGTTTAGTCTGACACTAGCGTAAGCGATGACGTTTCTGCCTTTTTCGTTTCTTTGTGAAAGTACACCACCCACGGCTATGCCACTGGCGTCCGTGCCTAGTACAGAATGTGGTGCGCTGTTTTTGAAATTTGGTAAGGCCCATAATCGGAGCAGAGCACAGGGCTCTCTTCAGTTCTTTGAAGGCTTTGTCATGCTCGTTCTCTTACTTGAAATTCTTTTCGCCTGCTTCTCGGTTAGCTTGTGCTGGGGACTGGCGATCTTGGCAAAGCCTTTAACGAAACGCCAATAGTAGTTTTCCAAACCGAGAAAACCATGGAGCTCTATCTGGTCGCGGAAGACAAACATTGGACCTTCATTCGTCAACATTTCGTTAGCTTTACGGGGAAGGAGAAGAACCAGTAGAGAGGCTCGATTTTGTAGCTCAATTTCATTTCGATATTCGCAATGGAGGGATAAAGAGGAGCACAACTACAAAAGGAGCTACTAGGCAATAGAACTCGGTAATCCCTTCAAGGATCCTAACCCAGTTATATGCATTTATCATTAGCCTCTTTTGGGTTTAATGCTGTCTTAACAAACATTTACGCTTTTTCAAACAAAACCTATTGATGCAGAATTATCGAAAACTTTCATATTTTATTTTACCAAGTCATGGTAAAATACTTTAAAAGGGAGGAACCTTTTAAACAATTAGCTGGACCTCGAAAAGGGATAATATACTGCTGAAAAAGTTAGATCAGCTTGTAATGAGGGCTATAAAGTCGTTAAGACACCAATGAAGAAGGCAAGACTTTGCAATGGCATAGCTTGTAAAAAACAAAAAGTAATTAAAATTCTTCAAAGCTAAGTCAAAATGCAACTCTGCAACGGAGTGCTTTCAATGAACTAAAATGTACTATTTTACCCACCAAAGCAATAAAGCAGACAAAAGGCAAGAATTTGTTTGGGCTGGCTGATTTTCTCGAGTTACCTAAGCAATCTCGTACAATGTAACTCGGCTTTTCTTTCAGTAATAGAAACTAGGCGCAATTTATGCAATGCTAACAGAAGTAATTAGAATGTTACAGCATGGTAAAACATACTGTACCATATATGTGGCCACATCGCCGCAAGGTTTGTCGACACACTTGTCCCATGCAAAATAATCAACTTCACACAGAAGGGAAGCATTAAAATGCATAAGGCTGCTTCGTACACTACCAAATTCGCAGTGGTAGCTTGTATAAGGCCGGATCGGGGGACAGAAGACGTGGACATGGATGGTTGGTTTCCTGAACGCTGGAAAGCTAAACACCAATCAAAAGTACATTCACAAATGGCTTTCACAGCCACCAACATTTCAAATATAAAAGCCATTAACAACAGTCGAGCGTCACATTGTTTGTTCACTGCTACCGTCCTGATGCTGCATTCGCCACAAATGCGATTTCAGTGGCTGCAGTAAAACTCTTTGCATATCAAGAGCCACTGGTAACAAAAACCCCAGTAAACAGTGTGGAGAGATGCAACAATGCTACGAGGAGAAATGCAGCTATAGTAGCAGTAAAAGGCGATTAAAAATGATATCGGAACCATTTAACTGTCGCCAAAGACATCGCATAATGCATGCATTAGTAGCGGTTTATGTCAGTTAGATAAATAACTTAGGCTTATGCTCCTTTCCCTACTATGTTTAAGAAAGCCATCGTAGATCTTGCATTGCTCATCTTTTTAAATACTGGGAATGGAAATTATGGTTGACTTAAAAGGATGGAGAACAGCCAGTCTAAATAAGGAATCAACTTCCGTATTGTAACTTGTGCAAATCTTAACTTGTAAAGTAGTGAATGGGGAATAAGAGAATGCAACTAACAACATTTACGCTAAGCTCTTAAGCGCTTAATCACAACTTATTTGGGAGAACTTTGGGCAAATCGGGGAAAAATGAAGTAATTCTAAAAGTATGGCTGACAATTTTCATCACCAACGCTTTTACTTGTCAACTGTTGTTAAAAACCGTACATATTTTCTCCTAAATATGGAAGAATAATCAAGTGTAGTTAAACGTAGAGACAGCGTAAGTAGTCTTTAGTGAATAGCATCCGGCCGCGTTAATAACCCGCACTGCAAGGGTCATACCGATTCATGTTAAGCCAAAATTTGTAAATTTCGACATTGCTTCTTAGCGAAACCTTTTGAGTTAGGAGAGCATTGGTGCCATTCAACACACCATGGGCTGTTAGCCCTTGTCATAATTCAGAGCAGTCGACCTATTCAAAAACCAATTTTGTTTTTCTTCTGCAAATGTAATGTGCTACAAAACGTACAAAAGATGTGGGTGCAATTTTTATTTTCTAAAATTAAATTTAAGTTTATTGCTACTAGCCAATAATGAGTGTCATTTCGGAATCGCCGTACCGAGTCGCAGATGTGAAGCGCTTGCATCACATAGATGGACAAAATCCTGCTTAACTACTGCAGGCACAGCAAACTATTGTTATAAAGATCCAGCTTAATAATGATGACAACTATTTCTCATCAAAGTAGGATGCTTTGCATTGCAGAAGTAAATGCTCTATTCTGAATTGATTATGTGGAAGGCCGTGCCATCTGTTCAAGGAATAGGGTATTCTGAGTTCTCAAAAGGGGGCAAATCTGATTTCTGTACTGCACATGCACTGACACGTAAACTGTATTGCCATGGTGGCTTGAGAGAAACAGCATAAATTTGATCAGGAAAGCGACTGCTTTCAAAGCATTCTAAAAGTTTGCTTAGCTAAGCGTTGATCTGCTATTCGGTTCGGGTAATTCATTAAAGCGTGCCACAACTTCTCATCTGATGCCATTACTTCCGCATTTTTATTTAATGAGAGAGGGTTCATGCGTCTGTAGTGTACAATTTCGCTTCTGTGAAGCAAATAATTGAGCTTCTACTTTTCATACATTTATTGGAGTGCGTGTACCAATCCTTATTAAGTGCATTTTAAATACACGCGATTCTCCGCAAAGGGATTCCCTAGTTAGTTAAATTGATATCATCATGCAGTCAACTGATGAATCTCATCATGTTGTCTTATTCGAAAATCACGCAATTACCAAGCCTGTCCGACTCACCTTAGAATAACGATAGGGGCTGCATCAAGTAAGCATGAGAACTCAATTCCCATACATAGTGGCAACTTTGCAACTAATAGTTGTCTGTATGAACCATTTCTTAGGTGGTGCTTGCATAATATATCCGCCACTGTTCTAGAAAACGGTGATTTACGCATGCCTGCAAAGCGGTCTCCAAGCGCTAAAAATGTTACTCTGTAAAATAATTTTTTAAGTCTGCAGGGCGCCATTTGTTCTAATGAATTGAATATGAAAGAATCCTACTCTTAAGGTTCCCTTAAGCCAAGGTGGCAACATTACAGGTACTTGGAAGGATAAGATAAACAATGAAAGTCACGCAATGGCAATACAGACACACTCTCAGGATCGTGACGAGATTCAAATAAAAGCAGTAGAATGTTGTTAAGGATGCCAGTAACCATGACAAAAGTAATGCTAGTTTGCAGGATCCAAACCTTGTTTTCAATAAAATTTTGAATTTAACCTTTAGGAAAGAATCAAGACTTGACGGATATCATGATTGGTAAACTGCGAATCGCTCTGTTAATATTTCCTTACGCGTCCGCGCTAATAATATGGCCGTGTTCAAGATTTAATTATTTAGTGAATTAGGAAATAGTCTTGTGTGCTGTTTAAAGGAAAGTGATTTGCAATTGAAATTTAAATGCACCGCTAGCTGCAGCGTTAATGCAAGGCAGCTAATTGAGACCTCTGAGACTTATGGATGATTTAATGGATCCGACCAACCGAAGACTTGTCACATGCATCATCGCGCAAGATCTGATTGACCTCATTCTGCAATACCAAATAAATTATTTATGGTCTAAAAACAGTTTGCTATGTTTAACCATGTTTTTTATTTTCGCACAAAGTGATGTTTTCTCAGACGAGCTCTGTCAGATGTTGAAGAAGCATTAGTGTTCTTTTTCACTGGCAGACTTTATTTAGATAAAGGAACTTAATAGGAATGGGTATTCTTCCGGGTACAAAACTTTTGACAAATTCACTAAAGCTTGCCGTCCACAAGATGCGCAGCATTCAATTACCCATAGATTGATACTCGGGCTTCAGGCAAGGAAACTTTTGCTAAGGCTCCACATCGGCTTCGTTGCCTCGTTTTAGCATTTGTCTTGTTAAAGTGACTGAAGACGGCACCTTTTGGTCCTTTCGCGGAACCCGACATGCCACATGATCTGAGCTAAATCTTGCCCTGCTGCAGGGTATGGGTGCTTTTAATCACAGTCACCGAAACACAAGTTATGCCATGTCACTTCGACCATTTATTAACTAGCATGCATGCTCTCCACTGTTTTAACCTTAATTCAACGGCCATGTGGAGAGGTTTGTCGGTACATTCAAGCGGAATCATCAACCATAAATCAGTTGTTTACCCTTTCGCAAAGTACCCCATCCAAGATCATTTAGCAATAACCGGTTTTTCCAACCCGAACTGTAAAAATTACCGACTAAGAGGAGGAATTTTTCCGTGTTCAAGTCATTCTTATCGACCGAATCGCCATAAATTTCACGGCTAATCAAACTACAGATGATTCGCTGTACATATTGTTTAAACAGCCTGTTTTACAGACAACCTATGCCATATAAGAAATTATTGGCGCATATATTCAACGAAACTAGGCGAATTCAACAAAATCAAATGATGTGTCTGAGAATTGTCAAATAGGATTTGACGGCTGCAAAGAATCCTGATTTAGCAAAAGCATTATTTAGCTTCTCCGCTTTCAGTAAACATAATGATGATCGCCTTCTTAAATACTGCGAAACCCACTGCCAAGAAGTAATGCGAATCTAGAATCAAACGTAACGCACTTTATTATTTATCCCTGTTAAGGAACACCTGATTGAATATTGTGAAAACGAGGTTATTAATAACTGATTTCCTAACTAGGGAAACGAACAGGCGAAAAAGTGCAACGTTAAAACCCGTCAAGGTCAGATAATGAGGGCTGTGAAAGAGAAAGGTGATTGGAGTCGAGAGAGGTAAAGTAAGGGGATGAGAAGATAGCTGAGCACCACATGTGCCAGAGGTTCATAAGGGAACCTTGGCCATTGATCATGCTGAAGGGGTGTAGCAGACAAGCGAATATGGATGCATCGATAAGCATCAAATAAAATCACAGCATACCAAGGACCACGTGGCTCTCCATTCTTGACAACTATGACACCCAGTTAGTGACCGGGGTCGCAATGGTAAAAAAGCGCGGACAGAGAGGTGTGAGGTAAACATCTTATTCTCATCCACCAAGCACATCATCTTGTTGTTCTTCATCGACAGGGATGGACGCATGGTAGAAGGACGAGAGAGTTCCGAGTAGCGCCTAATAGAGAACGCTGGCGAGCCAAGATCTTGGTAAATGCAGTAGCGCATCTGGTTGGGCGGTAACGATGGTGACAGCAGCGCCTATGTATGCACATAGGTAGAAAACTGCCCGCATCACTTGCACAGTTGGATTCACTTTATAAGCTCACGCCACTTAGCCTTGCATACATTCAAGTGAGCAATGAACTACACTAAATAGCGGAATCAAATAGGCACTATGTTTGCGTCAGGCTCCCAAAGTAACTCCCAGATAAACCATTGGGCATGCACTAGGGTTTCACTTATTCTATGTAACTAACAAAGTCCATTCTGCTCATCAACACCCAAAATTAAAGCACACAAAAAATAAAACCATAGCGATCAGTCAGCTCACAATGGGATCGAGAACAACGAGATGCATCATGCATTGGTCCTTTACACATAAAATGCAGATATCCGACACCATTCAACCCGAACTGACTCGCATTGTTGGAATTCAGATACCCGTCATTGCGGAGTAAACCAAATGGACCACCAGGTTTGCATCAATAGATGCTCTTATGTAAATGCATTCGTGTCTGCAAAGCATGCAGACTGTTATTAGTGTGTAAGGCTCACGAACTTCCTTGCAGGTTGAAGGTGATGCAGACAAAGACGTTTTTTGCTCTCCATATTGAGCTCAATGACAGTATTATTTTGTTATTTAGTGGGTTAGAAGTCACATTTCGAAATCGAATCGTACGTGTGATTAGCTAATCGACTTTAGGAATCAAATTTAAGTGACATGATGTTGGAAAATTACTTGGGTGCTGCAAAAGATTCCTCGTCATATAAAGGGCCGAAATAAAGAGACGTCCAATGCCGTTATTTACTTTTTCATCCAAAAGACACTTGAATATTCATCTCTGTTGATTGTTTTTGACAAAAACCACCGAACAGAGCGTTCCTGCCTTTACCATCCAGCGCTGATAATGGCAAAAGTTCGCAGTAGGTGCATGAACGACCTAGTGCTAAAGTTCAGAGGATAGCCGCAGCTCTCTAAGTAGCTCTCACTTGGTCAACTTCTTCACTCGCCTTCCAAACTGGCTGCCCGGCTTAACACTTTATGTATCACTTGCTGATTGGCTGCTAAAATGGCTTATTGTCTGTCTAGCTACTTGGCTTTCTGGATACTAATCTAGCTTAATCAATCGTTGCTTGTTTGCCCGTCTGACTGGTTGACTCCCCACCTGGATGCGTGATTGCCTAGTTATCTGCCTGCTAAACCAGCTTGCTGGCTAAATAAATGTCTAAATAGCCATCTTTAAGGCTAATCAGTAGATTGTCTTCCTACTTACCTGGATGACTGAAAAATATCCAACAACATAACTGGCTGGCTAATAGGCTGGTTGTCTTCTTAACTGCCTCTCTGCCTACTCAGACAGCTAAGCTACTGACTGTCAGGATAGCTGCCTAATTCAAATTAAATTTTGACAGGTAAAAGACTGATTTGATTCTAACGGTAGACCAGGTCACTATAGGTGAGCGTGACCCGCGCCGAAATCCGCCTCCATCTGCCTTGACAGTCTTAGCAACACCACATTCCCTTTACGTCCTTCTTTCATCCCCTTTTCTTCCCCTGGGCGATCCTTCGCACTTTTAGGACTACGCATTCCTGGCACATTTGCTTCGTTTTCTCTTTATTACGCGAAAATGGATGTGGCTTTAGCAAAGAGTTAAATCCGATAGATGGACTCTTGACTAGGATTTAAAACAAATGACAATATATTAATCGAACCAAAAACAATAATTTATTGAAATAATTAATCAATGAACCAATAACCCAGCAAACAAGTTCTAACCTGACCTATAGTGGAATTTGATATCCGGCTGTCCAAGGACTAAAGGAGAGGATGCCATAATTGGGTGCACACATTCAATTAGCCGCACAAACGTATAACTGCGCTTTGTAAACCTGGACCGACAGCCAACAGACAACAGGGAAAGTATGTCTTGCACCCGTTTCTCTGCAGCGTTACTTGATCTTGCTCTATGAAAGGCAAAATATGAACCTGGATAATGAGACAGGCAAATGAATCCATACCGAGCCCCGCACAAGCACACACGTAGAGCGAACTGGCATGAAGATGTGCATTCTTACCGATTTTCATTATGGACCGGGTATAGAGAATATCCACAAAGACAGGATGAAAATGGGCAATACAGTAAGCACATTTCTAAATGCAGTACAAATAGTCAAAATGCTCACCATTATTCTCAGGAGTACGATGGGAGGAGAGAAAATAAGATGGGCCTTGGATGAGCTGAAGTAGGAAAGGTAATTGAAAGACATTAGTGCTGGCATGGAACGGTCGTTCCGGTTTTATTTAATCAATGAATTTGCCAACACGGGATGCTCAAAACTGTCCATTAGCGATCAAGGCCTTTATTCCTAAAGTCAGCTTTTTTTAAATATGTCACATGTTCCGGATGGTAAAGACATGTACATCACTTCAATATCCGCAAGGCAATGGACAGACGAAAAATACAATCTGCACTCTGGTTGGACTTCTAAGGGCTTTAACTAGGGATGCAATACCCAAGCAATAAAATTAAGCCCATGACGCGATATTTACGTGTACATGGCTACAATTCGTACATCAACTGGCCCCACAGTTCAAGATGCTCACAGCTCCTCCCAAGATCTTTTCACGGATCACGGAAGTAGCAGTCAACAAAGTCTTAGAGAACGTACTGCGTTTAAAGAAAAGCATTAGAAAAGTTTAACAGCATAATCGGGCACTTGAGACGGTTTCATACTAGACGGAGGAAGTGTTACGGCAAACACAACCGGACTAATGCCTGCCAAGGTTTGGAGTCAGTGCAATACATAGCCTGACTCGCCTCGCAGGAATCCTCCATCTGGAGAGAAGAATGTTCCCCTAGCTGCAAACTGCCTCAACGCAACGCACAACTCCGTGCTCAGCCAATAACCGCTCATCACACGATGAGACTCTACAAAAGTACGCTATCAATCGGATGAGAAGGTCGCGCATACGCACAAACAGCAGAAAGAGGGCTACCCCGTGGCATTTTTAAAGAAAGTGGTAAAATATGCTGTTGAAATATAGCATTCGTCCACGGAGTAAAAGGGCCAGAGAAGAGAAAATATAGGGAAAATGTCCTTCACTATTTTATTTATTATTGCATACGTAATTTAACATCATTTTTATCAAAATAATTCTATTTGCTAACTTTTGTATGCTCCCATTCTTCACACAAGTTTATTAATTTAGGCATAAAGTTTTCAAAATGCCTCTTTGGACGATAGATCTCTTCTGATATTTTAAGCAGTCATGAAAACAATCCTTTGACTTTTCTTTTATCATAACAAGATTCTAAATTGCTATTTAAATTATCTACATTTTCAATCGGCTATGGTTTACCCAGCTAGAATTTTCAAAGTCATTTGCTGTTCATTACACTATCTGTCGATGCGGTGAACCTTTTGCGGAGTTTAATAGCACTAGCAGTTTGTTCAAGTGGGCTCCACTAGTTGAAAAAGAGAATACTAGTCGAACATTAGGTTTTGCTTGTGGTAGCTGAGGGTCCAGACATTTAAATGGACAAGGATTTTCCTTTTGTGATTTTGCACCCAACAACCTTCAAAGGAATGCTAAAAGAATGCTAAATTGGAAGTTTGACCTGCCCTTTAAGCTGCACTTTGCTCTGGTGCGAGTGATTTCGAACTCAGCAGTTGCTGTGCTGCAGTGTGTCTTGAATTCCGTGTTTCTGTTCTATGAGAAAACTAGCTAGTTATCATTTTCCTGTCTTGATAATTACTTGGTGACAGTTGCGCTATCCAAATTTTTACGATATCCGTTATGCTTATTTGCCGCAGACAACCGTGGTACCCAAAGGAAGGGCACTTTTGTCTACCAATTCTAACAAACCTAAGCCGAGGTAGTGAGGCTTCTGCCACGAATGTGACTGCAACGAGCAAGTTACACCACTGTCGGACTATCAGTCTACCGATTCGGATGGTAAGATTATCGAAGAACTTAACCTTGACTGGCTTGTTTTTATACGTCGCATTTGTTTTAACAGGTGCGTGGATGCTCTCCAGATCGGAGGTTGTTGGCACAGGTGATGGATGGACATTTCCTACTTGGGTCGCTTTCTTGTGTAGATCTTGAGCAAGCGTCTATAATATTGTTGCCACTGCTGCTAGTGGTTGTTTGACTATCTTCATTCAGCACTGGTGTGTAGTATATATCGGCAGCTCTGGTTTTGTGCTTATTGGCATCCATTCATGCGGTTAACTAAAATCTCCCATTCTCGAAGTAAATCCTTCCACTTGCTTTTGTTTTCTGTCTAAAAAATGACTAGTGCGTATTCGTCTATTGCTTGCACTGCTTTCCTATCCTAACCGAGAGAGGTTGTATTCGGCGGTTTTAATGTGCATACATATGCTTTTTAAGAAGTATGATTAAGACATATTGTTAAGGCGTTTATCTCACAGTATCCTAGAGCTGCTGCCACCACATTGAGCATATTGGATATTGGTAAATAGGGCACGGCAATCTACGCAGTAACTGGGGTGAATATCTGCATTGAAGGACAAATCTTACATCCAAATAAGTTTTTGTCCCAAGTCAAAAGAGCAATAGGGGTACTCTTTTCATTAATTTGGGTTGATGCTATTTTTTCGCCAAGGTCCAGTAAGCAAGCTTACCGTGACATCTTATCATCTTTATGAAACACGTCATGCGGTCTGTACAACCCAGACAGGGGTTGCAGTTTGCTCTCACATTGCCACTACTACAACACGTTAGCGTCATACATGGCATGAATAGAGTGCACCTCAACTCCTTTTTGGTGCATGTGTTGATGAGCTTCAAATAAAGCGGGTCTATTGGGGAAATCTTGACTCACCTAAAGGTGATTCAGAGCATGTTGGACTCAGTGGATGAGGAGGGCTCCGAACATTTGTGCAGATGCCCATCAAATAGGTGAGTATCGGGGAGGCCTTATGAAAGTGTGTGGCTAAAGGAGGAAAGAGAGGAGTCGTCAGGCGGTGGCTGTAGTTACATCCACAATAACTGCAGCATTCATTTCGCTCTCAAAACTCCGGCGCACGCTCATCGCAGAACAAAGCTTCAAAAATCGTGGAGAATGTTGGAGCCAATCATAACCTCAAACAGTGTATAAAACTTCGTAGGAATTTTTTACACAGCGTGTAATTTGGTGGCACACGCGTTGTTCATCACGCCTTTGTTAGTGCGAATGCGAAATCCCATTTGAATTTTACTGGGTTGGGAAAAGACATTTTAATGCGGATACGGACTGCGAATGTCAGTCACTACACTGAATTGAATCCTAACATTTAAACATGCGAGTGTTACTGAAGTTAATAAAGTAGAATGATTGGGGGCATAAATGCTTATAGGAAAAACGACGAGAGGAGGCGGCAAACCAGTCGCTTCAGATATTTGTGTGCCCATTGGGCCTATTCCTCAAATAATTATTTACACAGTTGTGCATGATTTTGAAGTGCAATTCCGTATAAAGCACCACTGTTCATTGAGCTAATAACAGTGTTAAACCAAATGGTAGTAAATGTCTACATTTTCGTGACTAAATGAAAGGAGGGGACAATGTGAGAGGCGGTCTCGCGCATGCCACCCTTCCATTGGAGTCGCGTGAATTATGATACCCAGCAGATAGGTTAAACTGTCCGAATTCTGATTCAACAATTAAAAGGAGAATTTGAAGCAAACACAGAGTCAAACAACTAGTTGCGGTCCATAAACCCTGTTTACCAATTAATTATTTTTAGGGCATGTTGTAGACAATGCACCAATCGCCGTTGGTTCGGTCGTCTAGTTCCCTGTACTGAAGAGCTCCCAAATGACTAATGCATGTCACGGTCGTCAAATTTAATTCAATTAATTCCTGTTGCCATGACCAACGGTTAATCCCGGATTCTTTTTGCGCATACTATGGCACATCCAATGGTGACGCCGGACACTCCACTACCAGCTGATGCTCTTGCAGGCAAGCCAATCAAGCGACCACTCATCGCGTTTCTGAATACATCACCCACAGCTTGTCGATTAACCCCTTGCCAAGCGACTGAAAAACATTTAGATAAATGGAATGCACTTCTAACCATTGCATTGTAGCCAATGAAAGAGTTTGCAATTATTGTAATCACTGCATTGCGAACATTGCAACACGCACAGATCGGGGTGTCTACTGGCAGCCAGAGCGTTCGTGCCGCAACTACTTCCTTACCGCCTTTTACTGAGAACACAAATCAGTGCTGAGAAGTAACTGGTTGGTCAGATTTTATGGAATACCTTCGACGCTCGTTTGCCGCAACCCTTCCTTTCACCTCACTTCCCCTGTTCACCGGCCCATATCAAATGCCCCAATCTATAAAGTGTATCAGCTTTCACAAAGAACACTTCCTCTCAATTAATCACCTGACGCAATTGACTGCATAGTGAATGGGTCTCAAATACATCCTCACCTTCTCATCATCCAGTGCCAACTGCTCAAAGAACTTGCCGCATCTACTACCTACTACTTCCCTCTTATTAGTTAAAACCAGTTAATAATATTTCTTTTTACTTATCATTCTTCAAGCCTCGCATTGCCATTTGTGCATAATTAAATTTAAAGCGCACTAGGTGTTCGGGCACAGCAGCCAAATAGTCGCCATAAGGCATCAGACGGCTCATTTGACCCAGGGGGAACTGTGAGCTTGCCCGCGCCGACTTTGTCTTAGCTTTGGCCGCGATTTGTATCCTTTGCCTCTACTCACTTTCCTCTCACCGTCGACACATGAAACAAGCAACCGATTGAAGCGTGATACCTCACGTGACACACTACCTCCCTGCTGTACCTACCGTTTGTCAAACTAGGACACTTCTTATTGGCTGGACAGCACCACTGGCTTGCCATCGCCAATGCCACCTGCCATTGGCTCTTCCATTCATCCTGCTGTGTCGGACCGACAACTGCATCTGACCTAGCCGGATCCCACCTAATGAAAGCCATAGGAGTATTCTTCTTTGAGCGGTGTTACAAAGCATCAATGTATTAGCTATGGCGACTGTGGTGGTCGTAATGTTTTGGTCATATGATGGCGTCAGAGAAGTGGTGTTGTGACATATTTTGGCTCTTCTAGTCGGTTGTTGGCAGTAATGGTTGGTTAATCCTCCTTGGTTGAATTGAGATGGGATACACGGTTTCCAGCCATTTCTGTTTGTCTGTCATTGAGAAGGGCATGCTGATGAGCACTTGCTTGGGATGGCGCAAACTTGAAAGCCAGCTAACCAAAAATTAACTACTTTTCGTATCACAGATCGCCATATTCCTTCGCCTAGAAACCTGAACGTCCAAATGGACTATGGCATGGAGGAGGGTGGTGTAGAGCAGGCCAGCGTGGAGTGACAAGGGTCGCCATAGCGCGACGTAACCTAACCTCACGTTGAGTAGCGCAAGAATGGCAGAGCGAAGTGAGAGAGCCTGCTTTTGACGCTTATTAGGCCTTCATCCTCTTCAACCAGGAGAGAAGGTGGTATGCGTCTGGTCTGTTGCCGAACGGGTTTGTCCTCGCCGGTGTCTACCTTATGCTTGCCGACATTTGTCTGTGCCATTTTCGTACCCTACCGCGAGAGCATATTTGCGTGATTAATCAGCAATGCACAAAGTTCTTTTCACTCGAAAGGAGAAGTAACGACCTTGGTCCCCTCTTCTCCTACTCTCTTAGCATGTCTCGAATACTTGAGCATTTCTTAAAAAAATTAATGAACCTGCCGTTTACTTGCGCTCAATTTCCCAAAATACGGATGGCATCGCGTTGCTAAGGCAATGGATAATTAAAGGTCGACGGAGTCGGGACGATGATGAGTGTTGTTTTTTAGGTAATGTGATACATTCTAACACTACCAAAGAAAACGCCTATGCATTGGTTGAGCTTAAACAATGACTCCCACGTCCCCTACCCTGCGCCGTATCTCTAAAATGCCTCGCGCCTCGCCTTTATAACAGCATGTCTGCTTAAATTGTGACGCACGGCCGGTACAATTAATAGTGACGAAGTTTGTGGTGAAATTAGTGCAAATAAAATGGGACCAATTTGCTCGACATAATTAGTGAATCCATTAGGAAAACGGTTCTGCTTCTGCTCATGGAATAGTCGCTTCTCATGAAGCAGCGCTACTTTAAACCAACTAGCTCTTCGAGGTTAACTTCCTTCTTCAAAATGCTCTAATCGGTTTCGCCTCTTCCTACAGCCGCCGATTTGTCCGCATTAAATGTCTACATTGGATGATGACTTCTCCAATATGCTTGCGGCTGACCGAGAAAAAACTCACAAACCTTATGACAAAATTTAAGCGCACCACTTTTATGCTCTGATTCTATCCTGCTTCAGGGGTAGCAAACATTAGTGTGCTGGCTTCAAATCGACTTTAATTGTTTGTCAAAACATTTTACCTTACAGCCACTCATTGGCTTTAAATTTGGCCTCATAGCACGGGTTAGAACTCCTGTGTGGAAAATTGCATTAGATTTGACTATAGAAAGTTTTTTGTTGCAAATCTTCGAAGACAAGTTGGCTTATTTATAAGTCTTTCCATGGCATAATTAAACAGCAAATTTTGATAATGCTCATCACGAAGTAGCAACGAGAAGATACACTTTCCCTAGCAGATAATGGATGCTTGACACAGAAGCATACGGCATGGCCATTTTTTGTGCAGCCTGCTGCGTGCTGTTTACCATTCATCTCGTCAATTTCTGGAGGAAGTTGGTCACTCAAACGTAGCTTGGGACCACGAACGATTGTTCCAGAAATAGTTTTTTGTAATTATTAGCATTACTCTACCAGAGTGTTTCTTAGTCTGCATTTTAAACTTAAAGGACAACAATAAGCAACAATTTTGCTAGAGGATGATAGTTGCATAGTGATGTGAACATACTGTTTTGGCGGTTCATTTGCACACCAACTACTCCAAGGCTTACATTGCGGAGCTTGTGGCATAGGATTGACATATTTATAACAAGGAGTTGATAGGGAAGCAAAACTATGCGCACATCATTGCTATCGATTGTATACACGCCATTTTGGATGAAAAGTATGCCTAAGAAAAGGAAGGAACAAGTCAAGACGTGTGAAATCTACTTAAAGGTTTGTATGCTTTATGCAAGGTTAATGCGAAGCTACGGCTTTTGCTAAATCCCCCATCGCTTAGCCCTTCAAAGACCCCCTGTCGATGTCAGTTAGGTCTGGTTTGGTTGACTCTTTCTGCTTTTAGAAGGTAATGTTAGATCAAGGAACCAAAGTCAAGGTAGCTTTGCCAGGCGAATGCAATTGCCTCATCAGTTACTTGCACTTAACCTTAGTAGGCGATGATGGTGAAAAACTATAAATAAGTAAGCAAGAGTGGAAGGTTGCAGAAAGTTAGATGCTTGGCTAAGGGAAAGGTAAATGCAAGAAGACAGGTACGGAACAGCGTTCCAAAGATCACAGACAACTCCGGTCAGCGCATCGCTATACTCATTGCAGCAAAATACTAAAGGAAAACATATTTGCCTAAGTTGCACATTCAGCTGATCAGCATTTTCATTGACCACTCTCGCCTCTTTCCCGCCAAATTGGCGGCATGACGGCTTGTCCAGTCTGTGATCGTTGGGCCCATCTCCACGGTAATAAAATCAGTAACAATGAAATTCCATCTACAGTGGTATTTCTAACTACCACTTCAAAATACAGCCACTTCAAGACTCGCAATGCCGAAAGACTTATAAGACTTGCATGGTTACCACTTCTTTAAGTAGACTTTTAGAATAGGAAATAAATGCATTTGTATAGATCGGCGGCTATGCTTAATTGTTAATGTTATCTTGTTTTGACCTCAGAAAGGTGGTAGATAGCCGTGGTTGAAGTTATTTACAGTAGCCGAGACAAGAACTTTGGAGGAATCCAAAGAACAGCATAAACTACTCGTTGTGACGGTTCCCTGAAAGGAGGAGAGGTACACTGAATTTCGCCAATCCGTAAAGACTTCTTTGTAAATTAAGTAAATATATGGTACAGTTGATGGTATCCGGTAAGACACTGGGAACTTTAGCGCTCGCAAGTTAATATACAGCTGTGCAGATATTGCGCTTGATAAGGTGGAATAATTTAGCCAAGTGTGACGCGGATGGTCGCCGACAGGGTTCACTGCTGATCAGTTGCAGGCATAAATGCTCCCAACGAATCGAGTTCCCCATGACGATGCTTCCCAACATGTAAAAAGGGGAGGTGCCTTCATCAATCAAATGGTTTTTCTGGAAATGTGATCATGAATGGATCCTCGACAAGTGTTTTTTACAATTTGTCTCCCGGATCAAAACCCTCATACTGCAAGCACAAACCTGTTTGACATAACAGATGTAGAATTCCTCTTTTTCACTTCAAGTTGAAAGATAGAACAGGGTGCGCTTCCAATTATTTCGGTGCGAATGGTGGGTACAATGCAATTGCTTGCAATCAACTGTAATTTTCAACAGTGCTTTTACACTAAGTATCATGAAATCTTACTTTCAACGACAATGTTTCCCATCTTGATGTGTTATTTCGATTAAGGGATGAGGTAAGCCACTGATGGCGCATTCCGCTAGTAGCTAGAGATTCGTCCAGCAATCTTCCTCGTCTCTGGCTCCTTGTCGATCAACGATTTGGGCCGAGGTAGGACAGTGCTTATTCAACTCGGTGTTTAAGCCTACCTGGACTCTACTAAGGTCAAAAATAGGCTCTGGAGAGCCTATGTAGAATTCGGAGTGTTTACTAGCGTTTGAAGAAAAGCCGTAGGTAAATCCGGCGTCTTAAGCCCCCTTAAGAAGTCCATGGAAATTTGCCGACTCTGTCAATGGTGCAGCAGTATCGGATTTATCTACTTCATCTATGCTTGTATTCTCATAAAATGGATAGATTGATTTGAAGAGGACGTTCTTTTGCAGCATTTGTAGTCTTATAAGTGAGGTACAGTGGTTAGAGTTATGCCATGGCGCAGGGTGAAAGTACGCAAAACAGAATCGTTCGTGTAGGTAAATACCCTGTTAACCATACCACTACAATACAGTATGAGAAAACTGGTTCTGCTACTCTGCGACAAAATTTTAATATTTTTAATTGAGTTACACATCTGTCCGCGGTAATTGCTGTAACCCTGCAGTTTCCATTCATTAATTTAGTGCATCGATGCTCATTCTGATTATCCCCTTTAGCAGTCCATAAACCATTCCGCCTATCCACCACGGAGCTATAGTAAGGGTTGGAATCTCGTATATTCCTCAAGGTGGACCTGAAGGGCAATATCTCATTCCCGGCTATCTTAAGCAGGTTTTGATTAGTCACTTTCAAAAATGAAGTAATATTTGAAAATGTTTGACAAGTATTCTGTTGTCATTGGATTGCCAACTTCGATTCTACAAAAGTGCATTGAGGAAAATGCTAACCTAATGGTTTGATGATAAACTGATCGCGCAACAAGTGATGGTAGAGAAGGAAGTGATGAAGTTGATCATTCGTGGGTTCTCTTTTAATGCACAAGGGAAGATGGTGCTGTAGGAGTATTGCATGGCAGCTACGCTCTATTTGGTAAGATAGATTGATGAATGCAGTAGGAACGATAATGCTACGACGACAGTGATTTCATCGACTCAAACGTGAGTAAAGTAATGAGTAATCTGCGATTAAGATTGAATGTACATATGTTCCCTTTCATCGGTTTGGCATGGATGCAATTTGGGTCGGACTAAATAGTGCCACAGATCTGGTGCGAGGTGAGGAACCGTGGGGTGTTGATAAGCATTTGAGCGCTTCATTTCGGTAGTGCAGATGTTAATGCAATAGAAACAACCAAACACCTGGAAGCTGATTGGTCGAATGACCTTCTTTCAGGGCTGGCAACGAATGCGTTAACCGCATCACTCAGGTCACTGCCATTGTCTTTGCGGGTCACTGGCCTCAAACGGAAAGTACTTCCGTGATCGACCATGTTTCCAACGCCGCCCTTGTTAATAGCGATAGACGATTGCCGAAGGTCATTTTTTGTTGTGCCGACTAAGACTGGGGCATTTGAGCTGATTTGCACGAATCACCGGGCAAAGTCTGGTGATGACCTCAGCCTCATGATAGTTTTTAGTCGCTGGTAGCTTCAAAAGGGAGAGGGTGATCGTCACTCAACAGGACTGGATTGGAAGAATGACTTCTTTGCAATTAAATTAACAAGGAATTGGAAATACTTGAAGGAATTTAATCAGACTCAGTCTTCAGTCGGTGCTCAAGGCCAGATGCAAAGTCGGATTTGTAACAAGTACATTGGCAAGGGTTCGGTGAAAAAGTGCAGCGATTATAAGTTCCTTAGGAAAGCACTTGATTAGTAACTGTAAATATAATAATTTTATGCATTCACCACCAGCTGGTGCAAATGCTTTAATTTTAATTACGATGATGGGAGGGCGTGAGTTGTGTCTAAAAAAGGCTTACAAGTAATCAAGAAAGAAATGTTAAGATAGAGTTTGGAAAACAATGCACAAAGAATGAATGAGACAATGCTTATTAATGTTCCTCTCTTCAATTTATTTGGAAAACGAAGGGAGGCCACGTAGTGCTACACTAGTATGCGATTCATCCAAGCTTCATATAAATTTGAATTGCCCAATAACATAATGAAATAGCATACGAACGCATTATTGTTTGACTAAGAGAGCGTGTTTGTGTAAATTGATTGATGAATGAAGGATGCGTACTGCACTGCCGAAGACAAATCAATTCTATTAATGGAGCATGCATTTACTGGTACGAAGTCACGGGTATCATTACTTCAACACTCATATCACTTTTGGGTGACGAAAATGCTGCACTTGCACAAATACATGCACTACTACAGGCATATGAACTAACCTAGAAGGCGATGGCCAGTTGGTAAGTCTAGAGCAGTAGTTGGAATAAGTGGAGCTACGTTTGTTGACATCTAGCTTTCAATATTCCTTTGTTAAAAGTGGGCTATGGTGGAGATCCCAATGTCCAATTCTATTCAAAATGCATTACAGGTGGATGTGTAGCAGTGGATCAGTGATAGCGAAGGTAAATCATACGGAAAATGCATAGACAAACAATGAATTCGCAGGGCGATTACGGATCGATTAAGGCGAGTTGAGCAACGTTAACATGACCTTGAAGGCGGTTTCAAGCAAGGGCGGGAAAGGGCATCGTAGGTAAAGGTGCTCGAGATGAACAAGTTGAGGAGGAGAATGGGAAGTAGGGAGCGGATAAAGGGGACTTACGCACTTTGCATCAGCAAGATATTGTACCATGTGTATTTGGACGTAGACACTTCATTCACATGTGTCGGTCATAAACTCCTCAAAGAACGCACCAACAACATTTCCATGCCCATCGCTGGAATTGGTTGTCAATTAGACTGGCGCAACACAACAAAGACTGGACCATTACGAGCAGAAAGATCCATACTGCCGTACGTTCTCCAGAGTCGGAGATCACCAGAGCCAAAACCGTGTACATTGGCATTAATTAAGGAAGATATGATGAGCACGCCTTCAAATCTGGCAAATTTGCTTTGTTTTGATTGTTCCAGCATTCTAGGTGTCGCTCTGTCACTCACTAGTCTTCTTGACTGGATTCCTTTGTCTGCGCAAGTTTATCCAACCGACCCTATTTCTAATGTGTTCTACAGTACGAACTACGTAGCGATTGCTAAACGGGAACGAGAAAATGGAGAATGTTTAAGAAGAGACTCTGTACAACAGAACCGATGGTACATCCCTTCTTCGTTCTTTTGATAATCCTTTAATTCCCTTCTGAGGAGGTAAACCTGATCCCTTAGGAAAGGAAGGAACGGGCTAATCGAACATCTTTAGTGTTGATATCAAGATGGAACGTAAAACATTTAAGATTTGTATCGTAAAATCGGTACACTTATACAAAAGACGGCAGGTCTAAGTTTACTTCCCATAATTTGCAGAACCTGCGGGCGGAACCATTGAAAAATTAGGGCCACGTGAGTAAACAATGGTGTGTCATTAACGAGTCAGGATGGAATTAAGAGATTGGAGGCGTCGCATGCAAAAATTTGCAAACGATACGTTTAGTGAGATGCTCTCATACTGTAAAGAGGCTGACATTTGAACCGGCCTTACGCACACTTTACATTGCTGCATCTCTGCGCGCGTCTCATACCAATCTACATTTGGTCGCTCGCGTCGTTCGGCTTGACTACGGCCTATCATAGCACCATTAATTGATGAATTGGTTGAATGAAGTTGTCACTTGATCTTTTTATTAATCAAATACGCAAGTCCCCTTATTCTATTAGTTGTAAGGTTGAGTGAAAGAAAAAAGTGCGAGTGCGCCAAAAGTGATGACATCATGCTGCACTTTACCCGCTTCTTGAGAAGGCAGCTACAAATAAGATACTTCTGGTTGCGAGTCCTGATTGCGCAAACTACAACGCATTTGCAGTATAACTGAGTGAATTCCAAGTTCATCCAGTGGATTTCGACATGATCGACCTGCTGTCGAAATGTATAGAAGATTCGTCTCACGACCCCTAGGATAAAGTGGAATGCACACACTAAATCATTTTCCCATCAATCACCCATTTAGATCCTAAAGAGAACTTTCAATTTTTTTTATTTTCCATTTAGTCATAGCCCTGTATCTAAATGACACTTCGAATTCTCATCGCAAGACATCAACTACTTTCTTGTAGCTGGGGAGTAGAGTACTCACTAAATCTAAACGGAGGTTCATGACCGAAAATTCACAAATATGTGCTCCGATGATTTGAAGAGGAGGGGATTAGAGCTAGCGCTTTTAACTTTCTTCTTTTCGTCTCTAATCGTCTCATCAGCATGCCTTTTTCGATAAAAGGCGGAAGAGATGGTCGGGATCGGTCTATCATACCCACTTAAAAGAATAAAGGAAACGATGAGGGTGGTGAATCGGGGCAATGCAATATGGTTTAGTGTATTGCAATGCAGCTTGGTCGAAATTCTGTTCAAAGCTCACACTAATGTTAGTAACATCTTTTCGACTAAGGCAAAGGAATGGAAGTCCTACGAAGGACTTTGGTCTGAAAAGTTCCACTGCTCCTAAGTGGCAAGCCCATCAATTCGGCATAAATGAAGCGCGTAAGGAATAAGGAAAAATCCAGTTCCTCGCCTTTCTTTGTAATTTATTAAAATCTAAAAATCACCAAAAATCACTAGGGACCACCACACTATTGATGGTTACAAATCAGTATGTGTGAAATAAACAGGAATAAGGCAAATGCGCGTTTATTGTAGCAAAATACTTTTCATTTTAAACTTCATGCGTGAGACTTAAAAGCCCAGATTAAATACTAAATAAGGATTTTCATTTTTCGATGCAAGCAAACCTTGTCTTATAGCATGACGCCAAGCATAAAAGGAAGTTAGCTGAACTCTTGGGCAGCAGAAACTAAAAATGCGTATGCTTTTAATTTGCTGACCACTCGATTATGCAGCATTGCATTCGGTAAGGTGACATTTATTTGGAAACAGTCTTTATATTTACGCAAGACTATGTTGCCTAGGGTTGTTAGTTGTTGTGAAGGCGTGAAAATTCTGTTTAAATGCATTTTAAAGCTCAATACCATCCATGTGCCAAATGTCCTGGCAGCGTAAGGTGGAGGCTGCCCGTATGGAGTGGAAGCAAGAGCACGTTTGTTCTTTGCACGGCCAGAGGGTAATTCTTACATGTACACCGATTATGGTGACACAGGCAACCGCAAGAGCTAGAGTGATGGCAAAACCTTTGGTTTAAGTTGTGTAAAAACACCCGTTTTTCAAGAAGACAAATTATTGTTTTCCCAGGTTACGTAACTCTACGAAGTCCATTGAAGGAGCCTGGAAGTTAATCAAACACATTTTAAAATATGCCCCATCTGCATGACTTCTCTAACAATAGCATGCAGTCTACTCGTTCGATATCACAGATTTCCTTTTTCTCTCTTCTTGAAGGTGTAATGCCATTTAAATCCTTTTCTTATGCTGCTTCACAAGTCAATTTTGATACACGGTGAGTTACATCTTACCATTTTACTGTTCTTTCCTTTTCCCTTAGTCAGAATGGGATGGCGCAGCGTTTACGGAAATGTCGCATGGCTTTGATTGCCTTAGCCTGGCATAGCAAAGCCTAGCGCAGAGTATCCCAGAGCAGGACACTATTTATTCGCACGTCGCCCTGTATAAGCGCAGCTTCACTTAGCCTAATGCAAGATGGCGAATCAGACAACCTCCCATATAGACACTATCAGCTGGTGGACATAGCCTCGGTTTTATCGATACCCACAATGCAAAATTTTCGAGGCCAGATTAAGGCCAACCAGCAAGAACTCTCCTTTCTTTTACGACGACCTTTACCGTCGTGCACGCTTGCTGTCTTCTGCATAGGATTCTGCCTGGTTAACTTACGCTTACTGCCTCCACTTGCTTTGCTACACAGTTTACGTAATTTTCATCCCATCAGGGTCTAACGGTCCAACACTAGTCCCATATTGGCGACTCACTCCCGAGTATCCTTATCTAAGGCAGAATGTCACCAAAGTGAGCTATATCGTGTTTTTGGAATCCCATGATTAGTGTATTTTGCAGTAGGCGTTCGGAAGTGGTCGCTATACTGCAGATTACAAAGGGCATTTCCTGTGACTCGTAATGCGATTTTCACAAAACGGTAGCCTTTTTCCTGTTGTGCGCTTCTGGCACTTTTCCTTGTCACCATCCAGATTTTACGTTTAGGGTGGAGAACCACATTGATCTGTACAGAGGATCTAATGATTTGTTTATATAAGGTAGTGGTAAAGCAGCCCTTACTGCGCTCAGCTCCCCTTTGTCAATGCACAGGCGTAGAATCAATTCTTCCACTTCACTCAACCAGTCCTGTGTCTCACTACCACACCGATGACTTTATGACCTCTCGTTATCGGCGACATGAGTAAAAAGTGCGAAAAGGTGGTCTAAGTTATGTGGGGATAGCTGCGGCTCCGATTTAATTATTGTTAAGTGGAATTGGTAGGAACAGACAAAGAAAAAAGACGGGCTTTATATTACCGAAAGGACTTTACGAAATTCAGACCATGCCCTTTGGACTCTGTAACGCTGTGGCCACCATCCCTCGCCTAATGCAGACAGCGTCAGTTGGTTTATTTTCAAAGCACTGTATAATCTGTCTCAATGATAATCTCGTCTTTATTAGCTATAGTCGAGAGCATGGCGCCAACCTGAAACTAGTACTGGACCATCTGCGTGACGCAAGATTGATCCTGAGGACTTAGGGAATCGACGTTTCCTGCAACACTTGATTTCTCTCATGAGGCACAGTGTAGTTAGATGGGATGACAATTGCCGAAGACCGTGCGAACAAGTAAGGACATGACAAAGACCAACCGACCGGATGGAGTTCCGCAGTTTCCAAAGTTTGGCGGTTAACTACACATACTTAGTTGAAAGTTTTGCTCAGATCGCCACTCTGCTGCATAACTAGTTGGGAAGCAGGCAATAAAAGGACTCAAGTGGTAGGACGAACATGATGAAAGGTTTAATGAATAGGAGGGAATACTCTACTCCACACCCGTCCTAGCATTGCCCGGCCCTAAAGAGAGCGCTCTACTCTTTGTACCGGATACGGATGCGGGCAGTATACTTTCACAGGGGGACAAAGAAGGAAGGGAACACACCATCGTCCATTCGTCCATGCGAGTACAGCACTCAACAAGAGACAGTAAAGTGAATTATAAGTAAGCTGTTCGTTAATTAAACAACCATCAGACTACCTGGTAGCGAGGAAGCTCATAGTGTGGATGAATTATGAAGCATTTGCCTGGATTAAAACAATGGAGGAGATTGATTAGTACAGTTGAATGCAGGAAAGGGCGTATGCGTGGAAATGTGGATACTCTTTCCGACGGGTTGACCCTTGCTGAAGCAGTGTTGTAGTTGGTACGCTATCTTTGAAATAATCTGCTATCATTGGAGAATGCGCAGAGTACAGATCCAAACACGATTTTAGTATGTGAGAGAGGCTTTACTTCTTACAAATCCGCAATGAGAGAGACGATCACTTCCAGTATGGTGGTCTGACGAGTGTGCAAAGAATTGTACCAAAGTACTCTAAAGGATAAGGGTCTATGGTATCAAAAAGACTTTGGGTCTCCCAAGCGCCTATTTGTCCCAAGCTCATTAGTGCAAGTAGTTTTCCAATACTCGCACAGGCAGCTGGGCACCGTAAACAAAAAGGCTGTAGATGCCTAGAGTAAAGGATGCTGATGGTCTTCGCTTATTCCAGACTTTCTAAATTTTTGCCGAATTTGTATCGTTTGCAGAAATTTAAAAATGCATACCCTTACAGCGATCGTACCACCGCGACCCATGCCCATGAGGGTCCCAAGGGAAGAAATAAGTCGCCTACCATCCATCAAAAAGGAAAAACAATGCATCCAGATTATGGTGGACTGTTTCACTAAAGTATGATCGCTTAAATTTCCTTCAAACGATGAATTTGTCAGCAAGGAGTGCCCTAATCGGCCCATTACGATCAGATCCCTAATTTTGAAAGCCGGATCTCAAAGACACGCACAACACCTGGACATCCGCAGGGCACTGATTATATAGAAAGAACAAGTCGTACTCTGATTGAGCTACGGAAGAATTTCGCTAAGGATTCGCAACCTAAAGACCGGAATTTAAGCCTACCACGTGCTCTCCTCGCATACAGAGCTACGGGCCAATGCCAACCGTCCTTTCACTGTTCATGATACTCGCGGGCCGTGAAATGAGAATGCCCCCGGGTACGTACTGTGTCTGATAGAAGGCATAGGAATTACATAAAACAGCACTTTGTGTGTTGACGTCTCTTCTGATTTCAATTCCTAGACGTTGACCACTAAAAATTTAAGATCTCGAAATCACATAACAACCATGTAACTTCATTACTCATGGGAATGAAAGCAACTTTGCACAAGTAGTAAAGAACAAGGGAGTGGTCCAAGGGTAATTTTGATGATGCTCACCATAGGTATTTTTTCCCCATATACCACGCAAAAGTTTTTGAAAATTGTTATAATGCTTTGACTAGCTAACTCCGCGCTTGATTAGGCGCGGCTTGAAGTCTAATAAGATACATGGAGCACCCAGACACTTTCATGAAGACGAATGAAGACGTAATTCTCGATCAATATGCATACATATGGGTCATACAGGAAGGTCTAGGACTACTGGCATGGTTCAAAGGTCACCCAACCCGGCGAAGATACAAACAGCCCACAAAGTGTCGTTAATTGAAACAAGGCTTTCACATGGCCCTGAAAGAAGACGTCTACGAGCCAACCGTACCGGTCATCAAATTTCTATGCAGCAGAGGATATACTTGATCACAATGTTACTAATCCCATTTTGGTCCAATTTGGAAAATAGATTCAGAGAAGCGAATTGTGCTAGCTATTACGCGTGCACATAGTTTTTGGTAGGAACATTGGCCTAAAATCATATTTAATGCAGTTCTCTAGGGTGGGATTTCGCCTTCTTTCTCGTTGCTACGTTGTTCTCACTTCAGTTCTACCCAGCCTTATACATTTGGGTTCAACTCAGCTAATAGAGAAGTTAAGGAAATAACACGGGCCCATTTCATTGACATCTTTATAGAGGTACGGTAGGAAAAGTATGTAACGAAGCTCTTCCAGATGGATCGCGCAGAACACGAGACTGGGTTAGTTTTCAAAAGTAAATGTCATTTTCAGTCATTCCGTTTGGAGGTCATCACTGGTTCTCCCATCCGTAGCATATACAGTCCTTTGCCCTAATGAGGTTCATTAAACGGCAGTAGAAATCAGGACAGAAGTCCTTTAAGATCAGGCTCGCTTTTCACTGCCACCATTGTAGCAGCCAGACACTTTCCTGAGGACGAAAAAAGACGTATCAAGGACAGAATATATACTCTGGAATATAGAAGGGATTGGGTATACTGGCATGGCCTAAAAGCCAACCGACCATCAAATAGAGAGTTAAACAACAAGCACATTCAACCGTATACCTTCTCGGTGATATGGCCTTCAAATCGGCGTAGTGGTAGTTTTTAACAAACCTTCTGTTCCACTATTGTATCTTGACTTTGAGAAAGACTCGTCACAATACACTGTGAAGGGTTTAAAATTGATCCCAGGAGGGTTGTTTCCGATTACTTCAAAATAAAGCATAGTTAACACGAGAACAAAATAAGCAAAGTGGCTTGAATACCAGCTGCGTTTTGATCGAAAGATGTAAGTGGAAAGCGTGATATGGACTGTAGCGTCCCGAGGCTCCCTCGAAGGCAAAAGAAGGCAGAATGCTAGGGTAGAATATATATATTCAACGGACAGAGGGAAATAGGCTGCTGTCATGGCCCGGAGGCCAGCCCACGCGGCTAGGGCAATATGGCCACCCCTGTGACCTTGACCCCAACCGGTAGTTACAACAAACAAAGTACTACATGGACCGTTCCAGCAAAATATCCAACGGTGTGAAAAATACAAAATATAAAAGTGGCTTATCGATTTAAGACGATAAAGGCATCTGGATCAGGAGCGAATACAAAACCTCAAACAAAACCCTTGTCGGATGGGCTGGTCTGCGAAGCTTGTTTGCAGCACCAAGTGTAATACTTTGGTTGTTAGAACTGCCGTTTTCTGTCAAGGTCACAGAGGTGGCCATATTGCCCTAGCTGAGTGGGCTGGCCTCTGGGCCATGCCAGCAGCCATTTTCCCTCTGTCCAGTGAATATGTATTATTCTATCCTGCCACTTTGCCTTCTTTTGCCTTAAGGGAGCCTTGGGACGCTACATTGGTGGCAGCGGAAAGCGAACCCGACTCTATAGGGTTACTATCCCGATCTCTACCGCCCGTGGCATGTTGCAGCGGTGCGAAAGAAGTGCATGTGCTACCCCATCTCCGTGTTCTACAAGAAAGCTATCAACAACTGAAGCGACACTAGCCATGGCCCACCTGGGAAGTTTCGTTCCAAGGATTACCCCTAATATCTACTTGCTTAAGGATATCGGCGCGCTAACGCCCCCATACGGACATACTGATGGTCGGCAGAACCACTTATTCCGAACCTTGTTTCCAAGGCAGACGAAACTCGAAGTGCAATGCACTGTCAAGAGGGATCACTGACGTTGGTGTCAAGCATCGCCTCAATCGCGACGAATGTCGGCGACTGGCATGGTTAGCTCGTGGGTGCTTCCTGCAGCACTGAGGATGTTGTGATGGCTGGCACGGGAGATAACCGAGGGGCGCGTCGAGGACGACGCTCGAAAGAGGAGAGGGGCAATGTAATACTTTGGTTGTTAGAACTGCCGTCTTCTGTCAAGGTCACAGAGGTGGCCATATTGCCCTAGCTGCGTGGGCTGGCCTCTAGGCCATGCCAGCAGCCATTTTCCCTCTGTCCGGTGAATATATATATTTTATCCTGCCACTTTGCCTTCTTTTGCCTTAAGGGAGCCTCGGGACGCTACACCAAGCCCTACTGATGTTGAATATGTTCGCTGCCCGATAATTGCTTCCTTTCGCCTTCAGAGGAATCTGGGTACACTATAAATCTGCCTTATGGCGATCTCGAAGTAAAACTTATCAATAATTTATTAAGGAACTGTATTTAAAGTGACACCGGTATTAATTTTTAGCCAATCGTCTATAAAATATTCGCTTTTAAAGCTAGACACCTTAACTATGGAAAGATCTTAAAATTTGTTTATTTTGTTTTGCAGAAACAATTTCGCAAGCCTACAAATATTAACAAATTGGCCAATTAGCTTGATTGATTCTTATAATACATTCAACCAATTTAAAAGACACTGATTGTAGGTTGAAGGTCGTCTTCGTAGCTTATGTTTCGGGGCGTTGCTGAAATGGATGCGGACTATAAGTATCAAGCCGAGTATGCCAAAAGCAGTCGATCAAGTTGTCGCTCCTGCAAAAGTACCATTGCAAGGGATGCCTTGAGAATAGGGGCTCTTGTTCAGTCCCATGTATTCGATGGGAAAATGACCCTTTGGTATCATTATGATTGTTTTTTTAAGAAATCTAAAATCCTCCAAACAAGTGATATAAAGAACTTTGATGGACTGAAATTCGAAGACCAAGAAAAGATCCGAAATGGGATAAAAAATGGGAACTTTCGGCTTTCCAATTTTTGCATTAAACATAGTTTGGATAACTTGGATAGATGCTCGGCTTGTTCCAGGCGTATCAAGGTATCCGGAAATTCCTTTCACAAATAACTTCCAGGACTCATTCTTCGTTGACGGCAAACTAAGTGAATTGGGTACGGCTTATCACGTCAAATGTTTCAAAGGAAAACATCCTGGAACAGATTTTTCAAAGTAGCTTTTTTAAGAGTGCTTACCTTTGTAGAATCAGCGGCTTTAGCAAGCTCAAAGCCCAGGAGAAGTTTGATCTGTTAGACACCGTGATGGATGTTGAATTGTAAGCTTGTCTGTCTCAATATGGTACCTCTAATGCAACCTAAGTTTTTCTCCTCATGTGAATCAAATGCTTATTTCGTCGCAACAACTACTAAGGCATTGTTTAATTTCACTGGGGCCCAACCTGTTTCACTTTCAGTACTGAGCTTTTCTTACGTGCGCTTTCGCATTAGTCCTTCAATCAAACGGGGCGCTCATGGCTTCGAGGAATCTGAAAATCGTCCTCTGCCCAAAAAGACCAAACCATCGACAGACGTAAAAGGATCCTCCAAAGATGCTTTGAAGGTGAGTTCTGCGATCCCATGTCACTAGTCCGGATGCGGCTTTTTGGCTCTCTGAGGAAGGCGATAACGCGAATGAGCTGGCATTGATGAAGCAATGCTGATGTTGTGTCTTTCCAGAATCAGAGCGATGAGCTGTGGCGTCTTCGAGAGCAGTTGGACGCAGAAGTGTCTACTAGCGCGCTGGTCGGTCTACTTGAGTTCAACTCTCAGATGGTGCCCACAGGTCGCGCTGCCCTCCTCGACGCCGTTTCGGACGCAATGCTCTTCGGTGCACTTCCTCACTGTCCCCTTGATAGCGCTCCACTAATCTGTGTCGATGGCGGCTACCGTTGCTCCCGTCTCGCTGATCACTGGGCACCCTGTCTCTTCTCCGCTACAGCAACCGACGCCGCCTCTCTTGCTCGCGGCCCTTTTCGTGTCCCTTCGGAGTACCACGACGTCTCCTTTCTGTGTGTTTTGAACGTCTTCTATCAGTTTACCACTCCTGAATTCATGTCTCGTGTCTGGCGAACGTCTGCAAGATCTTTTTCCTCACAATGCTTTCATTAGTTGGCAAAACCCAATTCTCTTGCTTGGATTCGTCGTTATCACTGCGTCCAATGTTGTCTATAACCTTGTACGGATTGATGGCACCAAATCTATTTAAAATAGCTTGATTGGAATCAAATTAAAATAGGTGAGAGAGCGTTCTTAATCGTAGGATAATTACCCTCATTTCTAAACAGCAATTGGATCTGAAAGTTATGCGGCGTAAGTACTGGTATTATCAAAAATTGAAGCCACTTGGATTTTGGTCGTCGTTTTTCCTCCGAGACGGAGAAGGAATATGTAATGCCTGCATGAAGCAAGAAAACACTGGGATACACATTGTGGTTTCCTCCTTCTTAGGAAGGCGTACGAGTGCAAACCGCGGGTGCGTTTGTTTGCTGAGCCGTCGAGAGCTTCTACGGAAGCATTTGACAAAAAGATGCCATTGGCAGGTCTGTACTTCCTCCTCGACCGTGGGTCCTTCCCCGACGATGCGACTCAGCGCCACCTTGCCGCCAACATCAGGTCCCTTGGCGGTTCACTCCTCGCCGCAGTAAGTGTTTCCTTATGGTCAGATCTCATGCAGCTTGATTTGTCCTTTCCTGGAAAGTGTAATTAGCAGTTCGTTTTGCAAGTGGGCTATTTATCAACATAAATTTGTCTATAGCGCTAAATTATGAGCTGCTTCTGAATTCGTTTGAATTTTGTCAAGCTACTTTAAAGGACTAACAACGGAAAGAAATATACATTAAACGTGACGATTAGGTTGTGCATCAAGGATGGTGCTGAATATTTCCCTCACGCCATCGTGCTCCGCCACATCATCTGTAATTCCTTTCTATGAGAAAATTAATATTGCGCTGTTTCACCGTTCTCCTTGCTCAAAGTGACTTAAGAACATTTGTGAACTTGATAGCAGTACTTTTTTCCAATGCAAAACTTACTGAAAAGTTTGAAATGCATTAGTCGAAGATTGGCTCAAAAGCGGAACGGATTTTAACACGATTTCGCTTGTTCCATTACGACTTCTTTACTCTCTACCTTGATTTTTCTTGGAGGATATGACGTTTGCGGAACATTAATAGTGTAATACTGCTGACGTACATGCCACTGGCACCTACATCCCGACCCCTCCTTCTCGTCATCTCATATCTTACTCTGGCCCATTTTGAGACTGAAATCTGAAATTATGTGCCTTTGCAACTCATCGGTAGTTTTTCGTCCTCATGTGCCACACCTTTCACAGGGGATTTAATTCGAAGTTTCGTTGGTTTGTTAACGGAATTAGCTTCGCTCAAGTGAAATACGATTACCGCACATCTAGATAGCCGCTTGAAAAGTGACTTGGAAATGACATACTTATTTTATCCCGAGATCAGAGAAGGGATGGACGTCGATTTCATCAGATATCAAATGGGCTCTTGATGTAGCCTCACTTCACTCGTCGTCTTCACAGGCAACACGTGGAGGCATATTCGTGACAACTTCGTCATCTGTAGAGATGGAAAGCAAATTGGCGGCGCGTGCAAGAAGCGGTGGTATGCGTCCAATTACCTGCGACTTGATTCTTAATGGGTCTCTTGCCGAAGCTTCCTCTGCTGAAGACGTCCAGCGATTAATCGCAGGGGATGCACTCGCCGCCGTTTGGGACTCAGCTGAGTCAGCGTCGACTTCTGTGAGCATTCCGTTTTCCTTTAACACATGTTTCTCTACTCTCAAAGAGGTATTCATAAACCTCCTTACACTAGGTTCGTAATGAGTTGAAAGTTATGGTTTCATTGTTCAATTCTTTATTTTTTAGGCCTCGACATGTGAGTGTCATTTTGTTTCCGTATGCTCTGTTGCTTTTCGCTGCTTGCAAGCTGTAGTTCGTCCATGTTTGCTTATCATCGGGAATAACAGTATATGGAATTTCGCAAATAACACAATTAAAATGTGTTAAGGAAATAACTGGCCTCTCAAATGCCAGTATGGCCAATCCACTCGTCACTGCAGGTTATATTTGAGACTCTCAGAATTGCTTGTCAGTCTCCCGGCTGAAGTTGACCCTTGAAAAAATTTGAAGTAACGCTTGTGTTAAGCAGTATCATTCTAAATACAGTCTTCGTAATTTCCCTCAGACTAGCTTAGCGCTATTGACAAAGGCTGAGACTTATGAGCATCCTGGGGGTATGGAACGCCTCACTGCACTCCACAATGCGAGTATAATGCGGAGAATTGGTTCGATTTCCTTGGTTTTGATCCTGTTATAAGAACAGGTGGGATTATCAATTTAATTAAAGTGGACCCTTCACGATATTTTCTTGATCCAATCCCCGATGGTTTTCGGTCCAACGGTAATGTCCATCGTCCAACTTTGAAAGACGCATGTTCATCCTCTGATGTTATCACTAGTCTTGATAACCTTCAGCTCATTCACTCACTTCGTTTTGGCAGCTCAACAGGCTCGGTCGTTGGGGCGAAGGCGGAGGGCGGAATTTGAGATTGCAGTGAAATGCGGTAGCGATGCGTTGCAGCGGATGCGCGTGAAAGGTGGTGCCGTGGTAGATCCCGCCTCAGGCCTCGAGGACTGTGCCAGTGTCGTTCGCGACCCTCACGGTCGTCCGCTCTCCGCCGTCCTCGGCATGGTTGACCTCGTACGCGGCTCCAACTCGTATTATAAGTCAGTTTCCCATCGCCGCCTGTTATTTCCCCTTTTCCTCCTAAGAGTCAATGACACCTTTGCTGCTGGGGTTATGGCACACGTGCATTCGATTAATTTGGTTATTCAACTTTTCATCCAACAGAACTAAGTGTAATTGACTAACGGCATGTTTTCGGTCTTATCGGTCATTCTCAGAGTAGAAATCTTAAGGACTCATAACAGAAAGGAATACCTATACATTCCTTCATGGGCACAGCGATGGTGTAGCAGTCAGTTGAGTCATCCTTGTGCTTCACATCCTCTCTATCCACGGTAAAATCGCTAATAGGTGAGTAATGTAT
>JADWOT020000001.1:36614812-36879865 GCA_036345935.2 Taenia hydatigena | reverse complement strand
CACACGTGCATTCGATTAATTTGGCTATTCAACTTTTCATCCAACAGAACTAAGTGTAATTGACTAACGGCATGTTTTCGGTCTTATCGGTCATTCTCAGAGTAGAAATCTTAAGGACTCATAACAGAAAGGAATACCTATACATTCCTTCATGGGCACAGCGATGGTGTAGCAGTCAGTTGAGTCATCCTTGTGCTTCACATCCTCTCTATCCACGGTAAAATCGCTAATAGGTGAGTAATGTATCAGTTGCCTTTATAACCGTTAGATTGCAGGTGCTGTACTCAGACAAGGAGCCGCGTAAGTACTGGGCTTTCCGTGCCTGGGGCCGCATAGGCACGGATATCGGCGGCTCGAAGGTAGAGCGCTTTGTCAGTCTCGACGCCGCCATGCAGCACTTTCACGACCTCTTTCTCGAGAAGACCGGCAACCCTTGGGGTACTGAGCGTGCTAATTTCGTCAGAATGCCCCGCAAGTTTTATCCCCTCGAATTGGAACAATTCGATTCCAAGGTAGACGACATCATCCCATCTCTGCATTGCTATTTCAACGTCCTGTTTGTTCTAATGTAGACTTGGGCAATGCATTGGTCGTTATGGCATAGAAATGCTGAATTGGAAAGCTAGATGACATTGCTTAGATCTCAACACTCCCGTCGCAATGTAGTCCTTGTCTTTTTGTGAGTGTCGTCTTACGTTGCAGTATTAAGACCAATTGCGTGTTTGGAACGTAAAGATCTTACCGTGATTGTTTTATCAAGGCAATGTGACTTGTAGTGCACTTCGTCGTAAAATTTGGTGGGCAGCTTTTTTGTTTCAAGAGCTCTTTGTTCCATTTAAACTTGATAGTGCTGAGTGGTTTTTAAGCCCCTCGTTGTGTTGTGTTAGTTTCCTTTTTGCACTTCTCATCATCTGTCCGTGTTATCCCTCTGTATTTGCTGCATGATATGCACCAGAATTTTCATTAGTTTCTACGATCATTTTAATAGCCACCTTATTTCACAGGACGATGAAACCATTGAAAAGACGAAAATTACGCATCAGGTGGCATCCAAGCTGGGAACCCGTCTTCAGGGACTCGTTCATTTCCTTTTCGACATCGCCTCAATGACCAATGCCCTTCTGGAGTTTGAGGTCGGTCTTAATTATTAATACGGAGTTCTCACAATAGCTATCAGGTGAACGCCTCAGTCTATGTGCTGTTTTTTAGATTAATGTTAGGAAAATGCCACTGGGGAAGATATCACGGGCGCAGATTCAGGAGGCCTATGGCGTCTTAAGCGATCTCTCAAACCTACTAGCTTCAAAAAAGCCAATCGAAGGGCCAGACAAGAGTCGCTTAATCGGGGCCACAACGCGTTTTTATACGCTCATTCCGCACAACTTTGGTCTGAAGGTGCCACCCCTGTTGGACAGCTTGGAGACGATCAAAACCAAGTCTCGAATGCTAGATGATCTATTGAAGCTGGAGGTTGCCTATTCTCTCATGAAGACTGGCGACTCCGATGTCAACCTTCTTGATGAGCACTACAAAAAACTTAAGAATCGAATCGAGGTGCGTATATTGAACCTTTTTAATGAATTTAATAGCCACTACCTTAATAGCGACTGTTTTCTGCACATTCTACCAGCCCCTTGACCGGGACTCAGAGGAATTTAAACGGATTACGGAGTTCCTACGAATCACTCACGCTCCAACGCATTCAAATTACACTCTGGAGGTGTTAGACATTTTTTCGGTTTCAAGGGAGGGAGAGGCGGAGCGCTTCAAGACGCTGGACAATCGCATGATGCTCTGGCATGGTTCTCGTCGCACAAACTGGGCAGGCATTCTGTGGGTGCTCCCCCGCTTACATCCATTTGAGCAGCCAAAATTTCTTATTTGTGTGCCTCTCATTCCTTTTTGCTTGGCAGAGCACAAGGTTTACGAATAGCGCCTCCCGAGGCGCCTTCGACTGGATATATGTTTGGGAAAGGCGTCTACTTCTCTGACATGGCGAGCAAGTCCGCTAATTACTGCTATACCTCACCCAGTGCCTCTCAGGGCTGCCTTCTCCTCTGTGAAGTAGCTCTCGGCAAAACCCATAACTGTTTTACTGCCAACGCCTCTCGACTTTCCAAACAATTTGGCAGTCGCAAAGGTAACTCCGGCCCCTTTTCATGCTGCTGCTTTGGCATGTTTAAACTCCATCTATGCAGTGCATCTACTTTTTCGTTTGTCGAAATAGTTTCGAATGTGAATGTGGGCCAAAAAATTGTAATCTTTTGTCGCTGCATTTTTGCTGAAAGGCATTAATCTGCTGGGTGTTACTGACAAAGTTTTTGTTTCTCACGTTTTCCTTAAATTTATCCAAAATGATGCAAAGAAAAGGTAATTTTGCGGAAAATTGGGTTTAAATCATTTTTTTCTACACTCTTGTCATTCTCTATCACTTGCGTTGAAATCGCTTGGTTCAAATCAAGAGGAGGTTCTTGTTGACTTTCTTCGATATAAGATACTACTTTAGCTCAAAATCGTTCATCCACTAGGATTATTTTATAGGTGCTACCACTTTTTAGCTAAGAAACCACTTCCAGAGGCTAGCGACTTGCCGTAATGTATCGTTTTTGTGTGTAAATAGAGTCGGTGACTTCATTCGTATAATTTGTTTTCATTATTTTAAAAGGTGTAGGTGCAACTGCACCAAACGTGGAGACGTACTTCAAGGAGCCAGAGACTGGTGTTGTCTACCCCATTGGTCATCCAGTGACCTCTGCGGAAATAAAAAGCGACCTTCTGTATAATGAATACGTTATATACGACACCGCTCAGATCAAACAGCGCTATCTTGTCTGGGTCAACTTTAAGTTTGCTTTTTAGAGATTGCGCTGAACATCGATACAGTTTTATTGCCTCATACTGGTATGATATACACCACCAATAATAAAATTTTCACATTAATTGGTTCTGCAATTCGTTGTTGGACAGTTTACTTTGTTCAAGGGTGTTGCGCAAGTGAAGCCCCTAAATTATCCTTCATCTCTGCGGAGTCTCTCGATTGCCTGGATCTAATTATGGGTGCGGTTATCAAATTAGGTTAAAAACGAAGCCCGTATTTGTTGTACCTTGCGGAGACTTGTGGAGTGCGCGTCAGCCATCCTGCGCTGCTCTTACCTCGAGTCCTCATGTTAAGGAATGTCGGTTAAGCCTGAGCTGTGAATTGAGCTTGTCCGCTTCATAAACCAAATTTGACTCGGTTCGTAAAGTTGAGGCGGAGGTTCATTGCTGGATTTTTTTGCGTAAAATTTGGAGAAGCTGCAATAGCAAAATGGCGCATCGTCTGAATTTGGTTGAGGCAACTTGATTGTGGTGATGAATCGTCAAATGATGAGCGTTAGCTGGGTGCCATTGTCTAATTTAGTTTAGGATTGAAGTGTCAAGCTGAACTCGCGCTCTTATGGCTGTTTAGTATTCGTTTATGAGTGTTTCGCGCCGTGGACGTGACTTTCCAAGTGCTAAAGGGCAAATGGTAATCACGGCTGAGATCCATTTCCCTAATAGGTACGACTCAACGCAATCTGAGGCTACGCAGTGAAACTTCCCCTTTCTTAGATGATAAAGCAATACAAAGCTTCGTATCGAATACCGCACGGAGCGAACCGTACCCTGGGATGGGCAGGAACGGGGGATACTGAATCACTCCTTATTACTTTAATAACGTTTTTCCATTTCGCGATGGGGATGGCATTAAAATTATGCATTCACATTGTCAGTCGCAGGGGGATAACATTCAGGTGATAAAAGCGCAACAAAGTTAGACGGTATTACTTATCGGGGCAAAACTTTGCGAAAACTTAACTTTTAATTTAAATGTGCTCTACCGGAAAAGGCTTGGAATATAGATTGTGGAGGCGAGTTCTTTAGTAAATGGAATATAGTGAAAAGTTCCCCGCTGTCATTGAATACCAGAGCATTCCAAACTTATCTGGTTGCATTATATTATCAGATATGAATAGATCAAACAAGGTTTTGTAAAACGTTTGGCGTTTACCCTTCCCCGCTTCTACTTCGTGGAGGACGTTTTTAGCAGCTGTAGGAATAGGAATTGCGCCTGAGAATATAGTACCTAATTTAACCCAGGTCAAACACTGTCTTGCTGCCACTACATCTTGCGATGGCACAGAAAATGCATTTCGTTTTTGTATTATAACCCGTTTTGATATTGCCGCAACTAAACGGCTAATTAGCTTTTTCGAACAATATACTATGTTGGGATTCGATAGTTTGTTTGCAGATGCATAAGCCTCAGTTTGTCGTGCTCTTACTCTACGGCCATTCATATTGGCCATGCCGAAGGCCCTTCAGTCCTTCTTTGCGTTATTTAATTCAAAATATCAAGCAGGTAGTACGGTAGCGATAATTCGGCTATCCCAATTTTTCACCTACTTTCCCCATAAAAGACGCTCCGCATTCACCCCACAATTCCTTAAACTTTTAAACATCTTGTTTACACTATTTTCAAAAGCTATTTTTTTAACGGAGTACTAGTCAAGGCACTCTTATTACCGCAGCCTGGAGTTCCGATTCGATAAAACTCAAAGTCTAGTACGAGTTTATCGTAAGTAAAGCTGTTGCACCACATTAACATAGAAAGAAGAATAAAACGTCTTGAGGAAGGCACCCCTGCTTAATTGTCTGCCCAGCGGCGTGTCGATATCGAGACGCCGTTTTTGTATACAGAATTGGGTGACTGAGCATGTGGGTGGTTAGTGTCTGGGCTATGATTGCTCCATACCTTGACAGTGTAGCCATTCCTGAGTCAATTGCAGTCTAGTCTGAACCGTCTCAGCCCTCCGCCAGGAGTGATTGGGCGGCCAAGCTGCATGTGTGGGCGTGACATCCCATCTCCACGATCGATCCGCGTGTGCTTGTGTGTGTGTGCGTGCGTGCATACGTACGTGAGTGCGTTCAACAGTAGATTGTGGTGATAGTATGGTGAGCGCTACAAGTACTTTTGGGAAGTTTTACCTTTTATTCATTTCTGTGCAAAAGTCTCTCGACAAGTCTGGAATTCCCTACTCTTAGCTCTTTAAGCCTTTAAATATTGGCCCACATCTTAAAATTAATTAGAGTGGAAGCTTTTAGTACAAGGGCAACAAAAACAGAAATTTTAGAGCAAGATGACGTTGTGCCGTCACTTCTAAGATTCTAATTTTCGAGGCCGCTACTCAGTAAGTCAGTGTAAGTCAGTAGGTCGTGTAATGAAACGGCCTAACTACGAAATGGATTTTATTAATTTTGTCCCTAGAGATTCGAAAGACAAGGCAATTTGATAGGCATTAGGGTCAGCGCTGCGAGCGTAGCACTGTGGAGCCGTCGAACAATAGTGAAAGAGAATAGATCTGCCGAATCATTCGTACAAGACGGAAAAGGTTCAAATGCAGGGAAGTTGTTATTTTTCAGTCTTCGAGGAAGATAGCTGTGCTTATGACTATTTGCTTTTATCACTCTTCAAATGACACTAGTAATGCTTTATAAAAATTTGTCCAAAGGATGATTTGAAAAGAATCAAAGTAATGTAACTCAAAAATGGGTTGCAAAATGCTGGAAGCATGCTCTCTAAGCAAGGACAATAGGCCCAACAACTCATTCCACCGAACGAGTTTCCATTCCATTTTAAGGAATTTTATGTCAACGAATATTTACCCTCAAATGAACGAATTCCATACATGATGATGATAAACCTCTAAAGCTGTTATACTGACGTTTTTACTTTCCCGTCATGACTCGATCGGCTCCAATCTTCGGCTGCTTTCTCCACGATTCATTAATAACAGCGAGTCCGATGATGGTGTGGGAGAATGAACAGGGGATGATAGCTCAACCGTTTCTTCTTTTGCATTAACCTCGAAATGAATTTGAACCCGGCCTAATTGGCGCGTAACAGAAGAGACTCGCACGTACGATAACTGGATTCCAATCTGTATCGTTCAGTAATTTATATTTATGCATTTCTTGGACAAGTTTGTGCTAACACATTCAAAGGAATTATTTTCGGGCGGCACCAATAGAAGCGTTCGCCAAAATAAGTTTATGCTTTTAATGAGACCCCTTCTGAGGGCATTCTTTTGGTCAACAAAAGAATGGCATTGCCTTTATGAGACAATGAGTGACCGATGGCCTAATCGGCTGTTCTTGGGGAGCTAGATTTTTAATAACAACTCCAGTTCCATGCACATAAAGGTAAAAGACAAAAATGAAGAGAGTTTGAAGAGGGATCGAAAAACGCAGGAACTTATAAAGCCTTAGAATGCCTGATTTTGGCAGGGCAACCTTCTTGATAAGTCACTTTGGAAGCACTCAAACAAGTCACACTCGCATTTGTTTGCAAGGGCAGTCATTCGGACTTTGTTTCTTTACTGCGACTAAGGGAGAATGTCGATCGCTTTCCTTTCACATTTCTTGTCCAAATCCCCGCTCCAATTTCTTCATTATTGCACTGCTGGTGAAGTGGTGAAAATGAAGCATGATTGAGTATAAGATGAAAATGGCTAAAATAGTCGGAGTTATTGTCCGGGATTTTAATAACAGATTCTCATGCCAACCTCTTAGTGTCCTCGGAGGGCATTTAAACGTTATCTTCTCTACAAAATGGACACTGTCGAACCGTTTACAAATTATGGAAAGGCAATTGGAGATTTACTAAAAACTTTACTTATTTGGCATGGATCATTGTGACCTTTGAGTTATGCAGCATTGATTGTATCTGTGTTTGGACATCGGAGTTCTCACTCTTGACCTATCTAGACAAAGGGATACCGAAGCCAAGTATCCCCTTTTTAGTTAGCTGATTGAGTGGCTAGCTAGCTAGCCAACAAACTAACGTCTTCAGGTTACGGTAATTTCGTTGCCTCAATCCACTCTCCTGTTTGTGCTCACCAGTACTTTGACTTTAACTTATTTTTATGCCGGTACAGGGTTGAAAGGAGTTGCGTTGCGTTTTGATTGTGAAAATAAGTCGTTGTAACTCCCAGAGTAGTGTCAGAGAAAGCCGCGATGAAGGCGTCTGGTCCAGCCTAGCGCATCATTAAATGATGGTTAAAGCAGATAGTATGGAAACAAGAACAGACTTTGTGGCGAATTGCATCACCGAATCGCCATGGTTCACAGGAAATATGCTTGTTCACAATCGTGCTCCAGAAGGATTCAGTAGAAGATCGCAAGGGTCGGGTACGTAGGCAGAGACCACTTAGCAATTTAGCATGACTATCCGACCATCTCGATTTGACTGACGACAATTTGTCGATACCTTGAAATCGGCGGCCCTGTACGCTTAGTCCACTAACGCTCCATAGAGACTGTCCGTTATTAGTATGGTCGACTTGTGGGGTGTGAACAAATCAGACTGTGTGAGTCTTGCATCGCTGCAGATGTGTAGGCTATATCATTCATGTGGGTCGTGTTTACCACCTTTTACGAATCTGCCTATTACACGCATCAATGTGCATTCGATCAGCCATTAAGCACATTTCTAAGAGGCTACAGTGCTTAGTTGCACAGTTCCAAAGTAGCGAACCCTAACTTAGGCTTCAATTTGTCATTTAATGGAACACACTGGGTGAATAACGGATGAACTTTCATTCGTTGTTACGTTGAGACACTTCGCGGATCGAATGATAGCATGAAGGCCTAGCCGCATTCCGTCGTGACCAAGATTGTGTGAGTTAAGAGGAAATACGAAAGATAGGTAGCATAGGGGAGAGGCGATAGTGGTTATCCTTATTGCCGGCTGACCACTGTAGGCCATCTACTATTCAGGTACGCATAAGAGTGCCTTACGTGCAGTTTGGGAATCCAATAAAGCTTGGATTCATGAAGTCTTGAAAATCAGATCAGGATGCACTCTCCCCATTTCATATTCTGTTAAGATCATGTCCTTCAACTCTTGTTATTTGGCTTTTATGAGGACAGATCGATGCCTCACTTATGCCACCTCCATGTCATGCAGAGCATGAGACCACTTTTTACTCACGCACTTAGGAATGACTCAATGGACAAATGCGATACCGGAATCGCCTTTGGTATAACTAACTTGCTCGTACAATGGCTGCTATAACTATCTTAGGTAATAGCTTTTACTTTTTTACTGCAGCTAACCATGTTTCTGTTAGTGGGGTGTAATGACACGGAGCTGGTCAAAAAAGTACGTTTATGTTTGGTCATGGATCTGTGGCACCTCAGTTAGGCCGTCAAATAGCAAAGACCGTGTTTGTTACACGGTGGTACGGATAAGTATGTGAGAAAATGATTTCTTCCTTGAAGTAAGCTTAGACTTGGTCGTAGACAGTACAAGACCCACCTAATCACTCACCCTCTACTACATACTTCATGCACACCCCATTTTTCCAGCGCACACGCTGAATATGCCACCAGTAAGGGGAAGTGAGGGTTGGAGCTCACAAAAATACTATCTCTATTCCCATCCCATACGCTCCCTAGACGGTCTGCCACTAATACATCGCATTAGACATTCACATGGCCACATAGGAGGGCGGACCATTCATAAATAAAGTTAGAAGTGGAGGTGGCTATAAATATTGCCTTTGTACAAGGGGTCTAATTGATGCAAGGGTCATAGCAACGGTTCGTTTTATTAAATTCGTATGTTAAATTATAGGCCGTGAGGCTAATTATTTTGACAAACGAAATTCCTCGATGGGCTAAGCCAGGCGTGATCATTTCATTTTCGAGGCTGTTTGCACCTAATTATTTGACTGCCATACTTTACATGCTAATTTAGAGCCCTCTCACCAGGAGCTATGGTGGTTTTTGAAGTGTATAGACCACTAAACAATGTATTAGACGACTTAACGCTGTAAGGTATGACAACTTCACTTGAAATCGCAATGGTTCACCTTTGCAACAACTTATTTCGAGGATTTTAAATCCTACAGTGGACACCGTTACTGCAGACGATATGCTACCAGGATGTTCATTTACAATCGAATGAGACTTCGAACCGCATCTCAAGTTGGGATTCTCTTAAAACAACATCATATTTTGTCCCTGACTTCTGCTTGTGTTTGAACGACGCCATATGTTAGCAGGGTCAAAAACACTAATTATCCCGCTGGTGATGCTTTGGTAATGCGGATATGTGCAAGATTTTAGCTTGGACATGCACGCACACTAACTCGCTAACTGTTGAAATGCCAGCATTCCTTTAGTCCAGTTAGGGATTCGACGCTGAACTCATATACTTTTGTGAACTGCTTTCCACAAGAAATAATTATTTCGAAAGCAAGAATGGGTGGTAAGATATGTGCTTTGACATTATGCCTAGAGTTGGTTGGCAGAGGAGGGCGACTGAGTTCTTTAACTTGCTGAAACCTATGCGGATGGTGCAGAGGAATTTGCTGTTGATGATTGGGTCTAATATTGAATGTTTCCCTTAAACCTGTGCGAATTCATTTTCCTTCCCCATCAGCATACGACCTGCCTCTAGTTGATTAAAATACCATTGGTTTGAGTGATCTTGGCTTTATATATCGTTTTTATACCTGGCGCATCAGCGTCACAATGAACATAATTTGGGATACCTTCGGCACGCTTTGCACTGGGCACGAACTGGTGATTGCGCGCTTTTGGATATTTTACCGGAAATCATTCGAATGACACGGCTCTTCCGATTTAATCCAAGTACATTTTCTCCGAATAAGGTGTAGGAAGCTTTCGCATAACATGTTATAAACATCGCCAAAATTGAAAAAGCAGGCATCTATTGAAGAGTTTCGAGGCTTAGTTGGGTGGTCAGAATTGTTATAGATGCGTAACATAAGCCTCAAAAGAATTCTGGACCCGTTGATTTTAAAAAGAGGAATTGACAGCATAGTAACTCTGCTAATATGCCATACTGCTTAAAGCGGCGCTGATCCTTAGACATCGAAAGCAAACGAACGCAGTCTAATAGATTTCGTGTTCCTGTTAAGGGGTATCCGCTTCCATTATTGTCAGCACTCTTTAAACTTAAAACAACCAGACGTTGTTTAATGTACGATTTTCAAGTACTTTTATTAAAGGAAAGGAGCCCTTTAAGTTGTTTTACAATGACTTGATAAATTTTGCAGACACATCAAGGGAAACCGATTCGTTTGGCCTAGATCAGACAACCATCTCATGATACTATCGTTCCAAGAGAATATAGGAATGCTGAAACAGCTCTTCTAACTGCCGATTTATGATAATTGTCAGCTTCATCAATTTAAATAAAAGCATGCTATTTGGGTGCCCATTCACTTAAGGCATTTTAAAATGAGTCATTTGAAGGAAATGTGCTCTAATCACTCTATCGTTTCAAGGAAAAATAAAAAAACTAGCACAAATAAAACCTTCTTAATCACTTAGTGGACAAGAAAATATGATTATTTAGTCCGCTAAAATTGAACAAGTTGTGACTTCTTATTTTTAGTCGGAAGAAGAGGAATTCGATCCAATTCGAAGAAAAGCAGCGCTACAGCATAATTAACTGAGAAGATAGATGATTATTACACGCAAAAATCCAACCATCACAATGAGTAAGGGAATGAAGAAGCGAAAATGATGATGCAGTTCCATAAGATGTGGATGAATTTACTGTTGTCAAAAAACCCAATTTAATCCACAATTCAGTGCACAAGGGCCTTCAAAAATAGTCGGTGCTTTTTTGGAGTCCTCTCGATTAGATAATCATTGTTGACGTTATTTCCCATTCATCCATTTGTGTGCGTGCGTGCTCACACATTTCATTGCTTCTTGTAAACATCGACAAATACTGTGGAAGATTTCCTCCGCCAACTTTGCCTCAGTTAAATTACCAGTTTTATTTACTTGTAAATAAGTCACAGAAAGGCCATTTAACATTCGTCCGCCAATCTGAGTCAAAATAATTTCGCCAGATAGTAAAAATTTAAGTACAAAAACTAAACGTTAAGAGCGGTATGAAGGAATACATATTTATTAGGAATAAAGCTAAAGACGAATGTTGAAAATAAAGCAGTGATAAGAAGATTCGAAGTCAACGAAAACTGTTTCACAAAAAAGATAAGCAAGTAAAAGATCGGCGAAGAGGATCAAATAGGAGAATGTAAATAACGAATAAAGGGCAATAAAGCTAAATAACAACAACAAAATAAAACTATTTATACTATCCTCAATGTTTTTCAAATTCCTTACCTCATGAAACTTAGCAAAGTGGCAAATTATTGAAGTCGATGGGAATACGACTCCTATAACAATCAAATCCCATTGCAAAATCACTGCATTAGAACCCTTTACACATTTATTACTTTCCTTAATCAAATGCACCAAACAGGATGAAAAATCATTCCGCCATCCGAACCAACGTCTATTTTGACATCAAATTACAATGTCGCACCTGTCAGCAAAAATTTCCCATCATGCTTTTCAATTCAATCATTCCAATGCGCTAACCAACATGCCAAATGAAGGAGTCCTTTGGCCATACGTCCCTTTTGAAATCGACGTCACAATGACACACTTGTCTGTAATAACTTCTTCTCCAATTGATTTACTAACTTACTAAAATGCACTCACCAACTTGTCGAATCAATCAGGCATATGACCACACGTCCCTTTTTAACATTGACATCACAATGAGACCATAGCCTGCTTTCTATTCTTTTTTTTTCACTCACACATCAATGCACTCACCAAAGTGTCAAGTCAACCAGCCATCTGAACTCACGACTTTAACATTGACGTCACAATGACAATGGTCTGCAATCGATTCCTCTCCTACTTTTTTCACTCATTAACACCAATGAACTCAAAAAGGTGTAAAATCAATCAGTTATCTGATCTCACGTCTCTTTTTAACATTAATATCTCAATGGCACTTTTGTCTTCATTGAATTCCTCTCCTATTTATTTACTCAGTCAATTCAACACGCTCACCCAGGTGCCAAATTAATCAGTCATCTCAGCACCCGGCCCTTCATCACAATGACACCACAATGGGCGCATTTGTATGCATCCTATTCTTCCCTCATCTGTTCACGCACTCACTAATGCACTCAATAATGTGACAAGTCAAACAGTCATCTGAACATACGCCTCTATATATATTGAAATCACAATGACACTCTTTTCTGCGTTCTATTTTTCTCCTCCATTTTCACTCGCCCGCACCAATGCACTCACCAGTGCGTTAAGTCAGACATTCATCTGACCTAACGTCTCTCTTTTAACATTAAAATCCCTGTTTTTTACACACATACATACTCTTATTAAGGTGTCAAGTCAAACTGTCTTCTGAGCACACGCCTCTTTTTGCATTGAATTCGCAATGCACTCTTGTCTGTTCTATTCTTTCTCCAATTTTCAACTCATTCGTATTAATGTACGCCAAAAGGTGTCAAATCAATCAGACATCTAATACCGCGACTCCTCAACATTGACAGAGCAATAACACACTTGTCAGCATCTATTCCTCTCGCGTTTTACAATCGTATCATCTTATGCACTCACCAAGTTGTCAAATGAATCAAGCATCTGACCACACGTCTCTTTATGGCATTGACATCGCAATGACACCCTTGTCTGCATCTATTCTTCTATTTTTTCACTCACAATTGTATTCACCAAGGTATCAATTCAATTAGTCATCTGACCACAAGTCTCTTTTCTACATTGACATCACAATGACACGCTTCTATGCATTACATTCTCCTATTTAATCACTCACTCACACCAACGCATTCACCAAAGTGCCAAAACAGTCATTTGAGCAAGTCTCTTTTTGGTATTGACATCAAAATTAAAATTTCGTTTGCATTCTATTCTTCTCATATTTTTTTCACTCACTCACACCAATACACTAAACAATGTGTCAAGTCAAGCAGTCATCTAACCACGCGTCTCCATTTATATCGAAATCACAATTAAATACATGTCTGTATTCCATTCGTCTCTTGTTTTTTTTTTCATTCGGTCACACCAATGCACTCAACAAGGTGTCGTGTTAGCCAGAGATCTGTCCACACGTCACTTTTACTTTGCCATCACAATGGCACACTTTTCTGCATTCTACTCATCTCACATACGATCACTTACACTAATACACTCACCAAGTTGTTGAATCCATCAGTAATCAGACCATATGTCTCTTTTTGACATTGACATCATAATGATACTCTTGTCTGCATTCCATCCTTCGCCTATATTTTTACACAGTGCAGCCAATTAACTCACCGAGGTGTCAAATCAATTAATCATCTGGCCATACATCTCCTTTTGACACTGGCACTAAAAATGGCACACTTGCCTGCATTGTATTCGTTGCTCACTTTTTTACTCAGTCCCTCCAACGCACCTATTTGAGCACACGTCTCTTTTTAACATTGATATCACAATCGGACGTTTCTATACCTTCCATTATTTTGTTTTTTACTCAGTCACTCCAATGAACTCACCATGGTGTCAAATCAATCAGTCTCTGCATTTTACGCTTCACCTACTTTCTTCTTCACTCACGCCAATGTACCCACCAATGTGCTAAATAAATCGGTCATCTGACCACATGACCCTTTTGACATTGACGTCATAGTGCCAATCTTGTCTGCGTTCTAATCTTCTATCGCTAATTTACTCGGTCACTTCAGTGCACACAACGAGGTGTCAAATCAATCATTCATCTGACCTCACGACTCTTTTTGACATTGTCTCAAAATGACACTCCTGCCTACATCTATTCTTTTATTTCACGCGCATCAATGCACTAACTAAGGTGTCCAATTAATCAGTTATCTAACTGCACGTCTCTCTTTACATTGTCATCAAAATAGCACGCTTATCTGGATTCTATTCTTATATTTTTCACTCACTCACAGCAAATCACTCACCAATGTGTCAAGTCAAATATTTTATTTAACTAAACGTCCCATTTTAATTTGACATCAAAATAGCAACCCTGTCTGAATCTATTCTTTACCTACTTTCACACTGACTCACGCCATGCCCTCGCCAAGGTGACAAATCAATCAGTCATCTGAGCACACGTCTGTTTTTGACATAAACATCACAATGGCACAATTCTATGCATTCTGTTCTTTACCTATTTAGTCACTCGCACTGATGCACCCACCAATGTGCCAAATCAAGCATTCAACGGACCACACGTTCTTTTTTTGCTTTAACATCGCAATGCCACCCTTGTCTGCACCTATCCTCTAACAATGCACTCACCAAGGTGTTAAAGCAATCAATCATTTGACCGCTCGTCTCTTTTCTACATTGGCATCACAACGACACTCTTGTCAGCACTTTGTTTTTCTCCGTCGCCTTCATAACACATCGCTCTACGCCAAATATTCTTCCCTCAGCCATATTTGTTGCAGAAACATTTTTACTCACCTTCTTGCGCAAAGTTATTATCGGAGCCATTGCTAAGTGGACTGGGGGGACGTGGCCCCAAACGGAAACTCTCTCCCCTTATGGGACATTAAGGTGTCTTTATCAAACCAAAGATACCAGTGCACTTTTCTTTTGGAGCAGTTCCGCTTGTTGCCGTCCACAGCGCAGCCATTCCGTTATGATCGAAGACGCTGCAAACCAACGAATTGGTGAAATGAGAAGCACTTGTTGTTGTGAGTAGTCTATGGATTTAGGCACGAGAGCAGCACATGTATACATACTTATGTTTCAATTATAAACCAAAAGAACATTGTCAGACACAATACTTATGAATGTTATCGTCATGGGCAGAGCGGCTGTCAGGACAAAAGTGAATTCCACGTTTAAGCAATTATTTGGCAAAATGTAACAAATAAACCCAAACAAAGCCGCATGTTCAGCAGAAGTGTGTCATCATCTAGGTAGTGAAATACAAAAAAAGGATTAGGCAGGAAGACAAGGCACATGAGGGCGGGATACGCGTAGTGAGAGAACGAAAAGTCAACCTTTTGGCTAATGGGATTTTCGCATTTCCCCTTCCTTCATATTTTCATCCGAAACTAGTAGACCAATTTTCTGCGTTAAAGTAAGGATAAGGCGTAAATTACTTCTGTTTACCCGGTTTCAGCAATGCATGCAAGCCAGGCACTGCTCGATATAACTAAGTTAATCAACCACAAATATTTTAAGGCTTCAAGAAAAATGATCCACTTCAGCGCCGACCTTCAACTGCTTTCCTTTCTTCCTACATCCACATGCGTCGTCGACTTGGCGCACATTTTGAACACCATTACTTCCTTTGCGTCTTCAATAACAGCTCGTTGCATAACGCAATATTTTCTTGCTAAAATTTTTTTGCGATCAGATTGATGGCGTAATATTTTACCAGATCCTCCCCAAATTCCTGCCAGGTCGAAGAATAGGTATAGCCTTTAACAGTTTTATGCAAACATTGAAGAACTGCATTGGAACAGTCGACACACAAGTGGCTGCATGATGAACACTCATGCTGGACAGTCAGGTAGCGCGATGGGTCGCACGTATGCTTCTGTAGTGCAGTAAAATTATCTTACATTCCATCCTGGAATCGATTCCAATGCACCTGATTTCCGAGCCCGCTCTGCAAAGAATATGCACCTTGTTTGAGGAGATGGTTAATTATGCATCCTTTCTTGCAACGAATTGTCAAGAAACAATCATTAATTTAGCGAAATTAAACCTGTCTTGGAATAGCGCCAAGAACAATGCTATGATCAAGCACTTGGTAAACATCTGTTGCAGTGGGAATTATTACTAGTAGTAAGGTTTGAAAATTCACACGTAATAAACACCAAGTCTCCGCTCAACTTGTAGAAAATACACACCCAATGTGTATGTTACCTTATCTGCAATATCTTCTAATCACTCACAATGCCCCTACGTTACGTCTGAATGTAAAATGTCACCCTCTTCTGCGAATCCGAGCATCGCGTTCATCCCATGCTTGCAATTTTTATTTTCGGTAGTCACACCATTGCCGCTATAATATTCTATCGCAACTTCTCCCTTTTGCAACCAAATTTATTCCTATGTGACAACTCTAATGAAGTGCAAACGCAAATGTCTTTCCACTCAGTGATGTGCGAGTAAGCTTTTAACGAAAAATTATTGCTGTTATTTCCAGCTTCAGCGCTTCATGCGGAAAACCATATGTGCCAAAAGATTTTTTTAGCCGCCGCGCGTTTATGCTGGTAAATGCAACATTATGCGTTAAGTTGATTATGATTGTAGCACTATCCTCGTTCATCTCCCGCTCCGTACGACTACCCCTGGTATGATCAGGTTGATTGTTTTGCGACACCTTCATTGCATTAGAGCAGAGGGGATCAGTACAGTCGTAGAGGGGACTAGAAGCGCGTCTTCCCTCAACGTCGGGGAAATCGACCTTCTCCTCAAGCACAAGACTCGACTTGTATTCCCGCCTATCACCTAAAAAGGTGCAATTATAGAGCCGTAAATATCGCAATGGTTATTTGGGTGTTCATTGAACTGCCTGTACTTTAGGTGCAAAGTCATAATGCCGCTCCGTTCGTTTGTGACTTTAATGGTCTTTCCTGACAAATTGCTAACCTGGTAGCTGCCCTATAAAATTACAGGAAAATTATTAGAACTGGTGAGATTGTCCCTTGCTGTCCCCATATAGTGTGGTACCTAGTTTGTTGGACTTCCGGTTTCGGTTACAGTCACTCTGATGTCCACATTTCTTTAGCTCGTCGAATATGCGCTACAGTAACATCTCTGAAATTCTATCCCTATTTATCTAGAATGGCGTGTTCATTATTGCTTGCCATTGCGGTCTTTAAAGAATTGACAGCAGGCAAGAGGGCGTACATGATCAACACCTCAAATGGAAACGAGGGAGTGTAGCTTCTTATCGTATCAGTTGAAGATTTATGTTTGAAAAATTTGCAATCGCTACTCGTAAGATTCGTTAAATATTAATCGTCGGATGAGTCCGCCTGATCCAGGAGAAAATGTTCACGTTCGACCCTTATTTACCGCGATAACAAGCTAGAAAATGCAAGTTGCAAATCCTAAATTTTCTGGATAGGTTTGAAAGTCTGCACTTCGTAAATGCGGTACCACCTTAAGGGTCAACATATGGAATATTCCGTTGCTCAATTAATCCTTTAAAAATTTCAGCTTCGTTAGCAAATTTCATGCTTCAACACCTTGTTAACTTGTTTAATTCTGAGTTTGAGTGATTGGTGTAGTACTTATGGTGTTTTAAATGTACATTTTGGACGAAGGGTGAAATGACAAATTTAGCCTTGGGGCAGAAGAGAACTTTGGATTTCTCAAAGCAAATAGGAGCACACCAACCTGTGATCCTTGGGTCTGTATCATTTTAATAAGCTCAAGCCAATAAGTTTGTCGCAGCATAATCATCCTGTTTGGCCCCAGAGTAGATTGGGGGAAGAGGAGAAGAATGAGGAACGTGCGCTGCACTGGCGCTTTAACCAAATTTGATTGTACTTTGATTGGTAGCATGAGATTCAAGCTGTCGCAATAGCATCTCAGCTCGTTTATAAGTTTCCGCGGCATTTTCCACCAGATTGCCTGTTTCGGATACGGTGGCTGGACCTAGGTGGCCATATTGCTCTAGCCTCGTGGCTGGCCCCCGCCAGCAGCCCTATTCTCTCTGGTTATTGAATATACATTCTGCTGTAGCATTATGCCTTCTTTTGTCATCAAGGAAGCCTCAGGACGATACAATGCCCTCAAATGACTTCAAGAAAAGCTTGGATGCCATAATTAACCTTGATTTTATGTAGCGGTTGGTGTAGTACACTGTTTGTTGGAACTACCGACTTCTGTCAAGGTCACAGAGGTAACCGTACTGCCCTAGCTGCGTGGGCTGGCCTCCGGGCCATTCCAGCAGACTATTTTCCTCTGTCGGGTGAATATATATATTCTACCCCAGCATTCTGCCTCCTTTTGCCTTAAGGGAGCCTCGGGACGCTACAGTTGGTGTATAATCTAGTGAAATTGCGTCATCTAACTGTAGCGTCCCGAGGCTCCCTTAAGGCAAAAGAAGGCAGAATGCTGGGGTAGAATATATATATATTCACCGGACAGAGGGAAATAGACTGCTGGCATGGCCCGGAGGCCAGCCCACGCCGCCAGGGCAATACGGCCACCTCTGTGACCTTGACAGAAGCCAGCAGTTCTAACAAACAAAGTACTACATTGCCCCTCTCCTCTTTCGAGCGTCGTCCCCGACGCGCCCCTCGGTACATCTCCCGCGTTAGCCATCACAACATACTCAGTGCTGCAAGAAGCACTCACGAGCTAGCCATGCCAGTCGCCGGCATTCGACGCGATTGAGGCGATGCTTGACACCAACGTCAGTAATCCCTCTTGACAGTGCATTGCACCTCGGGTTTCGTCTGGCTGGGAAACGAAGTTTGGAATAAGTGGTTCTGCCGACCATCAGTATGTCCGTAGGGGGGCGTTAGCACGCCGATCTCCTTAAGCAAGTAGATATTAGGGGTAATCTTCGAAACGAAACTTTCCAGGTGGTCCACGGCTAGTGTCGCTTCAGTTGTTGATAGCTTTCTTGTAGAACACGGAGATGGGGTAGCACATGCACTTCTTTCGCACCGCTGCAACATGCCACAGGCGGTAGAGATCGGGATAGTAACCCTGTAGAGGCGGATTCGCTTTCCGCTGCCACCAGGGTAGCGTTCCGAGGCTCCCTTAAGGCAAAAGAAGGCAGAATGCTGGGGTAGAATATATATATTCACCGGACAGAGGGAAATAGACTGCTGGCATGGCCCGGAGGCCAGCCCACGCCGCCAGGGCAATACGGCCACCTCTGTGACCTTGACAGAAACCAGCAGTTCTAATGAACAAAGTACTACATAACTGTAGTTATTTTTACTTTTAGGGACACCGGATACTTTATCATGCAAACATAGGTGCAAATGCATACTTTCAGCATTATATTCTGCATTTTCTTGCCTTTCTTCGGACCAAAAATTCGCATTTGAGCGAATTCTTGTTAGCTTTACGATTATTACAAAGAATTAGTGTATTAAATGCCAGATTGTTTTAATGTCTCTTAGATAATGGTGATTTGATGCAACTCTATTTTCATCGCATTCAGCCTGCACTCACTAGCCCTGCGCATAATTCGCATCCGATGGTGGAAGGCACGTTTGAAAAGCGTTTAGTGAGGAAGCCCGCAAAGTAATAATTAATTATTCATAATCATATTTGAAGAGATCGTTTGGGTAGTAATCGGGAAGGTGGAATGAATCCAAGGAGACAGAATATGCTTACTGACCTTCGCATTAAAATTCTAAACAGTTCCAGAGGGGCTCCTGGAAGGGTTGATGCGCGCAAATTACTAATCCAAAAGAAGCAGTTCAATAGGCGCATAAGAAACCAGATCAATGCTTTAAGCCTTAATTCGAGTCGGGAAGCAAATGTGCCTTTTCTAATTCCCAGACGAACTGTAAGGCGCTACTGTCTTCTTTGAATCTGTTTTTACTCTTGGATTAATTATCAATGGTCGTATGCCTTCTTCGTTGGTGGTGATCTTGGTCGTTTCTCTTTATAGATCGCAAATGAATATTTTGGGGGAGCGCATCATGTAATTTGATTTGGTTGCATGCTTTTAGCCCTTTTCACTTTGGGGTATCTGATTTTTCAAACGCAATTTTCTCCGCTTTAGGCCCCACCTGCACGCCAGTGGAATCATTCTACGACTTCGGTATCCAGGCCATTGAGACGTACCATAGAAAATAAGCCCTTGGGTGCAGGCATTTTAAAACAGGGTGGCACCCTTGCCTCTACCATTAGCCCCATTCAAGGCTTCCGAGTTGAGGCAAAAAATCTACTTCCATCCGTCACTATTGATGACATCTACGTAAGGTCTCTTGATCGATATAGCCTTTCATTGGTTCCATTTTGAAGATTCAGTGTTTAACATTTCTTACACAGTTTGTCAGATGTGGATGTCAACTCTTGATGCATGGTTGCAAGTTTTGCAATGCATTTCCTCCTTGTAAACTTAGTGCCGACGAGTGGCCTACGTGTTCGTTAATTTTAGGCTCCAGTATTTTCCGGTTATCATGGGAACGCTCGTGTGTGTTCTTAAATGGTTTCTGGATCCTTGGCCCCCCATCTTATATTCGAGAAAATTGGTTCGACGAAATTTAAGCTAGCGTTTTGGTCAATTTTCTAGATCCTTGTGCGGCACTGAAGTTTTCCTATTTGCTTGACCCAGGCGAATATTTTTGTGGTGGTTTGCTTGTCCAATATGTCTAGCGGCAACGATTCGTTGCTTTGTTCTTTAAAGTGTACTTAGGATTATTTCCCCACGTTCATCACGTTATTCAACAATTGAGAAGAATGGCCAATTTTGAGGGTTAGTTCTCTGCTGAATTTTGTGTCGGTTCGATTTTGGTCTAAGCGCAAATGCATTATGCCGAAATGAAATCGAAACAACAATCTCAGCCCTTATTCATTATTCTTGTCGCATCTTTAAAAGTTTTTTTGTGTTTTTGACGAGATTCGCATAAGAAGTGTTCGGCGGCACGAGTTTAAAAGGATATCTTGTTTAACTTATTAAATTACTGAGAAATTTCAAACAGCATTCTTGTTTATAGCATACTTGCAAGTCAGCCATCGCACATTGTTCATTTTAGTCAAAATGGAACTAGATATTCCGCATCTTTTTAGCGAGTATATTCACTTGCCTCCTAAGTCTTTCCTTAATGCGCCTTTTATTATCAGTCGGCTGACTACTTCAGTCAAATTTTTTTATATGAATGGGTTTTGCATTTATTCTCGACTCATAAATTCGGTTTTTTCTAATGAGTTTCTCCTAAGCGGTTTCAGAGTTCTTTTTTGTGATGAAATCAATTTGGGTTGATTTTGAGACTTTCTCCCTGGGCTCAGGAAATGTTAATCTGTCAACCTATAGTGACGTCCACATTACTTGCTATCATCTCGAAGGTTTTGTTAGCGTTTTATTAACCATATCTGTTTCGGTCAATTCGAATTATTACTATCAAATGAGAATTGTATTTGTTTGTCACTTTGTTTCCGCTTCTTTTTGTTAATAAGTATCCACATCATTTGGAAAAACTTTTATTATTAACGGTCCAAAGATGCGTTTTATGGTCGTAATTAAAGGGGACTTCGTTACTACTTCTGCAGGAGCTGTTTTCAGGTGTCGGCTCCCTGCGTTCCTGCAAATTGACGCACCCAGGTCAGGCAGAGGTCATCTTCAACTCTCCACAAGATGCCCAATCAGCGGTAACGCGTTACAACGGGCGTGAACTCGATGGCCGACCTATGATTGTCACTCTGACGACACCATTAGTATCCTCCTCTGCCACCACTCCAAAGGAATCCGATGTAAAATCCTCTGGAAGGTGATAATCACATTAAAATGTTACTTTTTATGGTGTTTAAGGTGCTTTAGGAGGTGAACATTTGAGATTTATTGTGTAGGCACAGGGGAGTCTATTTGGACTGATCAGAGCCACGCCTATCCGCCTTAAATGTCGGTATATGGGAAGTCGAGGAATTGTGACGTCTAGGCATTTAAATCGCCGTCGTTGTACTTCATAAGATCCTTTTTCGATGTCGTTTAGTATCGTTTTTGTGATGATTACTGGGGCAAACTTTGAGTTGTAGTTGTCATTCCATGGCACCTTTTGAAGTTTTCCCATTTTATTATCATTATTTGATTTTGCCGTAGATAACACGCAAAGGTCGGATTTACGAATCAATCAAATAGCAGCAGGTTATTATGCTTCCAGTCTGTTTAAAATCCTTCTCAAATGATGGTATTAGCTGATACATCCTTTTTGGAGATTGTAATGGGATGATTTTAAAATGGGCACAGTCCGTTTACCTATATTACGTTTAATTTCATAACTTGATCTCTGGATGTACACTTTGTAATTTAAGGTTTTGATTGGAATTGAGCCTGCGAAATCGTCTATCGAATAACCTTTCTCCTTAATGCATTAATGATCAACTTACAAGTTGATTAATTAGCAGTGCTAGCCAAATATCGTTCAGTCTTACCATAGGTATTGTTTTGAACTTCATAGTTGTTTTGAGACTTTTTTGTGGTAAGGGCTTTCGTGGCAATATAATTTTCCCTGCAGGCTTTCAAAATTACCACTTATCAGTGCTTAGTAAGTAAAAATGCTGCACAAAATAAAGATGTTCGGTTGCATTACAGTAGGATTGCTTTGGGATTTAGTATTCACGTGCTGTAGAAGGATGGAATGCATAGTGTTGGTAACACGCCAGTTAACGGCAGCGGGTTTTAACAGCTTTCAATGCGTTCCTTAAATTCTGTTAATGTACAGTGGAGAAATATCATTGTGTGTTTTAATCTAATCTGAACGTTAATAAGTCTTAATTTCCATTTTTCAGCTTCTCTGCAGTTATTCGGGACCTAAGAGCGCAGCCAACCAACACGAAAACGAATTTGAACAGGGATGTTATTAGTCGGGCGTGGAATCGTACTGTTTCAAACCCTGGACGTCCCGTAGTTTTTCACGTTAATCTCTAAATGCTACATAAAGTTGCTTTTCAGTGGTCCAGTATCAATTACACTTTTCCAAAATATATCTTTTTATCCGGCTCCTGCCCCATGGTCGATATCTGCCTTGCCCAATTCCTGTGTCGAATCCCCTTTAGTCCCTGTACTATACTACTCTTCGGGATTTGATAGACTTTCAGTTGATTAAACGGTGAATGGTGTTGGGGGCTTAATGGGTTTCTTGGATGAGTGTCTGATATTTCGTTAAAGGGGATTCGGGAGTGTTTGCAATACGTTGGCTGTTTAAATCTGCATTTTGATTACGTAGGCACTGATGAACTCAGTTGTTGTACTTTTACTCGGCGTCATGGCCCCCAGGCGGTGCCGGTGTCCATCTGTACGTCGGGGATGTATTATTCGATGCCTTCAAGAGCGTTGCAACTTGCTGCATCGGTATCTGCGAAGAGTGAACCTGATCCCAAAGGAAAGCTTTCTTGATTCCTATTCCTGGATGATAAGTCCTAACTTGACAGAAGGGATATTGTAGCGTCCCGAGGCTCCTCCGAAGGCAAAAGAAGGCAGAATACTAAGGTAGAATCCATATATTCAACGTGCAGAGGGAAATAAGCTGCTGGCATGGCCCAAGGTCAGCCTACGCAGCTAGAGCAATATGGCCACCTCTGTGACCCTGACCGATTTCGGTAGTTCAAACAAACAAAGCATTACAATACATCTTGCAGTTGGCATAATGCGACGAATCCCAACAGAAGACTGAGAATCCTTTTTTCAGTCATCAACCACTCTAGCCTCTTGTTCTGCAGGAATGCAATTATCAATTGAATCCACCTCAGCAGGGAAACATTAGGAAAAGCTCGTTACGGAGCTGTTCACCTTACTTGCGTAAAGATGTCAATTAATTGAACACGTTACACCTACATTACCTCCCTAGTAGCTGAAGAGAACTCAGACAGACATGACTGGATGGGTCTTAAATTACAACGACGTGGCAAAGACGAACAGGAGAGAAGCACTTCCTCTGTCAAACAATTTTTCCCCTTTCTGCTAAGTGACGCTGTATTTGGGCCAGTTACTGCGACTGCTGATGGGCATGGAGGATAGCTCTCGCAACTCCCTTTCCACCAACAAAAATCCCACAAGCAAATCAATCTCATGTTCTGTAGAATTATAGAGTTCAGTGGCGTTGCAGGTAGACAACTCGATGACCTGTGCGGCTGGCTCAAATGTGCTTTTCTCACATCACCAACTACGTTGTGTTGGTCGGTTCGTGATGATGACTAAGAGGAGTGCCGGGGAGAACCCCCAAAAGAAGAGATATGCCATGTAGTGCTCTGCTTATTTTAGTTTTCGTTTTGGTGGCGCGGACATTAAGGGGCGCGGCAATCGCAGTTTTATCCAATTCAGGTGATCTCTCGTCGACAATACAAAATCTACTCTACCATTATGTCTGCCTAATTTGAGGAAGTCTCGAAGAGCTATACGTAGGCACACGCTCTGATGACTAGATCCGTATAAGTATTTTCATTGAAAATTGTCGATAAAATGATGGACGTGTCTTAATGTTTATGGGTGCAGCTTCCCGATACTTCATTGAAGGCGGAAGAAGGCGTAATACTACAGCAGGATATATATACAACAAGCAAAGGGGATGGGACTGCTGGGCGTGACCTGGAGGCCAGCTCAATCGACCAGGGCAATATATCCAGCCACTATAGCCGAACCCTGCTATCAAACAAGCAAAGTATTAGAATGGTTCAAGCAAACCTATCTCCTCTTGCGTTGCATAATAAAATTTTGCTTTCTGTACCGATCTTGCATACTTGTACTTATTAGTGCTTATTAAAGATAATAAGTCTAAGAGATAAAACGCGAGAAATTCATCTATTGTCGAATAGTTTACACGCATGACTTCATTTTAAAGGCGGCAGCTTATTTTATTATGGAGAAAAGAATTTCGTCTAGTTTTTTTACTAGTGTGCTGAAAACGAATTAACTCGGCTGGTTCCACAAAAGCGCTGTGTTTTAACTTAAATCCGTGCTTTGTTTAAATTCTTCGGAGCCGTAAATGTAACTATGCGCGCATAACTGAACAATTTTGAAGCATAATACAGCAGGATATAGTAGTTTTTGTTTCTCTTACGTGCTATAATTTTTGCCAAGGCGTAGATACTGGACATGCGTAATTTTATTCTAGGTTATACAAATCCTGGATCTGGTACCCTTTCTGGCCTTATTTATGATTACGTTTATTGTGGTCTTTGCTGTCGAGCCGAGACTTTTCTGATTTTCAACTTCCTTTTGTCACCTGGTTTAGCAGAAGAATTAATGTATGCAGTAAGGCCTTCCACGAGTAGATTGTAAAAAGTGCGACGTAAATTTCCTTTTTAGGCTAACCAAATAAAAAACTCGCTTTTTGACGAGGCGGTTGACGTGTCCACTTCAGAGTCTGACGAAGTACTGAGCACTACGTCGTTTGTTGTAGGGAGGAAAGGTGTGATTGAATTAAGCCTAGTATATTTATGAAATAACATGATGAGTTTGTGTCAAAATTTTGGAAATAATACCAACTTTCCAATAATTTTCAGACCAAATGAAGGTAACCAAGTAAGAAACTTGTTTCTGTTTTGGCATATAAATAAAAATAGGTTCCGTACGAGCGTCCCAAACTTTTGCTTGGAAATCTAACAGAGAGATTAGTCAAATATAGTTTTAAATTTCCTAGTTTATGATCTCGAAATTACCGCCTCATGAAAGGATAAGTTATAATTTATTGATTTAGGAAAGCTAACTTATTACAATGTTTTCATTTCTTACTAATGTTGTCTGATACTACTTTGAAATGACAAAATAAGTGCCTTTCAAATAATTTTCGAAAAAAATTACCATGTAAGGGGTTTTAACTCTTGTGAGTTCCCTCACAACTATCTACCTGTGGGATTTAAGTAGATGGTTTTGTCTGGATCATCTTTTATTATACTCAAAGCAGTATTTTAATTGCTTGGATCGATAAGTTTAATATCAGTTGCTATACTATGCATATATAGCCAACGGAGGACAGGAAAACAGTCTGCCATACTAATCAGGGTAGTGATGAAGTTGAAAAATATTCTGAGTCGGACAGTGAGAAAGGGAATAAGATAAGCAAAATCAGTTTGGCCAATAACTCAGCCAAAGCTAGTGCCTGCAACTCATCTGATGAAGAAAATGATGATAATGAAAATGACGAAGAGGGTGATGAAGATAGTGACGATGACGTGGACGAAAACGAAAACTCACGCTTGGAAGCATTTGCAGGGTAATTATAAACATACCTATCCAGCAATTTATGTCCACAAAAAAGGCCTATGTCGCATTATTTTTCAGGCTATACAATCCCGCTGACTTTGAACATTTGATAGTTTCACCAGAAGTGAAGGAAATGTTCCAATATATTCAGCGATATATACCTCAGAAAATAGACCTTGAAACAAGACTTCGACCCTTTATTCCAGAGTATATTGCCGCTGTCGGTGACGCTGATGCCTTCTTAAAGGTAGGCTTAACCAAAGTGATCATCAAATCACTGATGGCTTATAAATTCATCCTCTTAATTTTACGCTCTTAAGGTTCCCAGACCTGATGGCAAACCCGATAATCTGGGCTTAACTTTGTTGGATGAACCCAGTACTAATCAATCAGATTCAACAGTGCTTGATCTTCAATTGCGTGCAATTTCCAAACAAAAGACCGCGAAGGAAATGGTAATTTTATATGAGATTTTTTGGGGCATAATTTTGAAGAAAATCGCATATTTTCGGACACACTAACCAATGTTTTCTTTTCCCACACAGTGTTTAAATGAATGCATTCATGTGTAAAAGTGCCTTCTTTTTAATCTGGGCCGGGTGTGTCGCTTTTTCATCCACTAAGATGAGACCCCAAAGATGGCCTATGTTTCAATTACCGCAGTTATAGAAGAGCAGAGTCCTTTAAGGTGTAATAGTGAAGTAACCACACAGATGCACGATAAACACCTCTGGCAAATTATCGTAAACAGGTTCATACAGTAAATCAGCAGTCGCACTAAACATTGATGTCGGTACTAATTTTCCTGCCATGCATAACTGGGTAAACTTTAAAATCGCAACCCTGCTCTCTGCAAAGATCTTTTCATTCAAGCCATTTTAGATAGCTCGAAATATGGTAATTCATCTACATCAATAGGAAATTCTGATAACTGACGAAGGAAGCATCATTTATCTAATTAGCTCCTTGCTGAAGGACTGCTAATACTTGTGCAGAATACAAAGATAGACAATCCCAGAAAAGGGTGTCAAATAAAACCGTGCTTAAATTCTATTCTCTTTCATTGTGTGATCCTAGATGGGTACGCCCAAAGAGAGTGTTATCCAAATGAATACTCAACCTTGGTGATTTTCTTTATCACTGTAGGCTGTAAAGAGTATTGAGGATCCAGAAGAGGACGGAAAAGAAATTGACAAGTGGATCAAGAGCATCACTAATCTCCATCTCTCTAAACCACCTCCAGCTGTTCACTATGCAAGGTATGTATTTCCTTTTAATGCTTGCTCATCAATCTTAAAGATTAAGGGCATTTTGGAGCCAGGTATTTTAATATCTCCATCTGAATAAATGGGGGTTTCGCGTCACAATTTTCATATTTTTGTACCTGCAGCATACTCCCAAGTGCAAATAGTTTATCCGTCATTATTTGGTTGTCGGATCAAAATTATACGCTCCGAACTTATTCGATGCAGATAGCTCTTTACTCCACCTCTCTTAGATCCGTGTTGGTTTATTTGCCAGATATTGCCTTTAAAATAGTGGTAAGTTGTAGAATATGCAAAATGCATATGCAACAATTCGAAGTAGTTTGGACGCTTTGAAAATCACAATTGCATAAGCGCCATCTTTTGGTCGTAGTTTTATCGAGCAAGTAATAAAAATGGGGCTTTGATAAGTCTATGCGTGGGTAGACGGGTGCTATGCTAGAACCATCTCGCAGGCTGGTAATGGAAGGTGTGATAATCTAATAATTTAGTTTGACATTAGATCTGAGAACCTTAAACATGCCTCAACAGTTCTACAGCGAGTTTATTTGACATTCTAAATATTCTGCCATAAATTTGGAAATGATGTTCTTTGATAATGCAACTGTTTATCGTAAAAAATATATTCAGTAGGGTTGTAGATGAAATGCATAAATTATTTAACGTGATCTAATTGAATGTACTTTTCACAACAACAAAATCTTACAGCCCTTGAGTATTTATTCAACGGAAATAATTTAACTTAGTGATTCTACAAGATTGATCGTTTTAAAATGCCTCTGTGCAAACTCTTAATGTACGTACTTTGTCGTGAAAATGTATACTTTTGGAGCAATTAATTATTCACAGTAAATGCAAACAATAATTTCATTTGTAACAAGCAGTCGTGGTTACTTCGTTCTTTGAGTCCCTTGTGGGTGAGTAGTCCAGTAGGGCCCATCAAGCCATGCACAGCATACTTTGTTGAGTTCTTTGATCGCGTAGACCGTAGCATTGTACTAAATGGCACATTAAGTATGATTGCTTTAATATACTTTGTATTTGGCATTAACCTATTTTGATTGTTTAGTTTAGAAAATTGTCATTCGTCCTTTGGGTTAAAAAACTGTTTTATTAGCCTTCCTTTTAGACGCATCAGAATAATGTAAATTAATGTTGGGAATAAGGCGTGAATGATTAAGCATTACAGAATCTTTTTAAAGCATAACATTAGGCACTTGTTGGCTGTCAAACTCGAAATTGTTCCAGATGAGCAAAACCGTTTCGGAGCAAAAATACTTCACGTTCTAGGTAAGGCTTTGGCACGAAATAAATAGCATTATAAACCGATGTCTATTATTTGCCAATAATATGTGTACAAATTACAGCTATAGCAAATAATACGACTCTAGATACTTCACTTGTATGCACAATTCTTGCCTCGAAGTGCTGCTATTACGTGGGGCTTGTTAAAAGCAAGGGCTAAAAGCTGTTAGGAATTTCCAATGAGTCGAGGTAGCGTTTTCAAACATTGTCAAAAGCATGAGTTATTAAATAAACCCTGCTTCATTTGAAATTAGGCTTAGAATAAAGCCATGCGAAATGGGGTTTCTTCGTTTCCGAGTTGAAGGGAATGCAAATTACTAACTATGTTAAAGTGGGCAATAATTCGTGGTGTTCATGGTGGTACGTGAACAGCCTAAGTGGTTGTACAAGCGTCGTCATTCCCAGGTTGATTAAGTGCACGATAGATGTCAATAAAAGCATCGTCATATCATGAGAAACTCGTGCTTGAGGCAATGACTTGTAACAAGGACGATCGTATAATTGCCTGCTACATCTATTCAACAAATCAAAGTGCATACTAAACAATTGACAGGGTAGATGACCATACGGTAAACTCAAGGAATGGAATAATATGACATTATCGTTAAGATCTTTTTGAATAGATGTCAATAAACTGGTCTCGTGAACTCATATATTTATTTTACGAAACTCTTGGTGGGGATGTTTTGATGCAAAAACACCTAGGGAGAAGTAAAGACGGCATGAAATGTGAACTACATTTCACTCTCATAGTTCACCTGTCTCCCCTCCTGCTCTAAGGAGCAAGTAGCAATCATTCTTTCCCTTCAAATCAAGTTCAATTTTGCCTTAGACAAGCTCAATTTCCAATGTAGTGTGTATCAAGTCGCATTAGGATTAAAAAAACTCGAGTTTTGCTTTATTGTTCCTCTAAAAAGGTTCCACAATTTTTGGTCGGTCGTACTTAATTTTGCATGTGGTCTATTGCCTCAATAACGTCACAAATGTAGTATTCTAAGAAGGTAAATTCACCAGAATCAGATAATCCTCTGCCAAAGAAACAAAAGGCCATCAAAATCCAAAGTCACCAACCTCCGATTCGTACATTGGTGGTGCACAATGTTTGCACTATGAAAGGAAACAATTAGGCAAAATTGGACAAGCCATTCATACTGGCGAGTGTAGCATTTGTGCCTCCCGCAAAAGCAGTACCATTGATGTTTCGGCGGTTTTACTAATTCCACTTTACCACATGAGTAACAGCAAATCACCGGCTTAAATTTTGCTTTGCTACTTTCCCTGAGACTGACATTAGCGAAATTTATCTGCGTTTATTTTAAGGAAATGTGACTTTGTTTGTTTTGGTAGACCGTAGGTATCTTTATTTAGATAATAAATTCTGCTTATGGCATAGATTATTATTATCGGCTCGAGTGCATCAAATGCACGTCCAACCAACTTTACTTGCAATGTCGCATTCATCTCAATTCTTTGATAATATCATTAATAATACTTTGAAGTTAAAAAGGCAAAACTCACTAATACTTAAGAACAACCTCTTCAGGAAGCTAGAGTAAGTTTTAACGACGTTCTGCCTCAGTAGACTACAACACATACACTTAGAGAGGAGTGCATTGTTGTCTTTTTGCATCGCTTACTGTTTATATGCTATGATAAAGTCGACAAGGCCTCTACTTGTCAAAAGCGCTTTCACTTGACTAATCCTGTGACGATATATCCAGAAGAATTGTCCATCAACCTTTAACATTGTAAAGAAGGCAGATGCTATTTAGATTTTTTAACTACTTATAATCTCTAAATTGATTGGAGCAAACAACAACAATGCAATTTCTCTTCTAAGACCAATGCCTGATTTGACATCTCTCATGAGTGGATGGCCCGAGGATTTTGAAAAAGCTCTCAAAACGACAGAGGCACCAACAGCGCTACTTAATTGCGATCTAAAAGAATATGTGGACATAATATGCGGTAAGCTTTTGGTCAAGGTAATTTTACACCAAGATTAAACATGACTTTTGATACCTTTGTTTTGCCGGAAAGGATATAGTAATTAACTGCCGCAAAAACATCCTTCTTTTACTTTGCGATTTGCTTGAAAAGTCTTATAATCGAAACCTTATTAAGCTTTGCCACCATCATTTCATTTTCCAAGCCTCATTCCTGTTTATTAATGGCTTTCTGGGAAAATAATTAAAATGCAGATATTTTGACTAAAATGCTATACTTCGACTTTCTTAATAACCAACTGGTCTTATTGAATTTCAGCTATAATGGATGTTCCCGTCTATAGTGATCGCATCGAGTCTCTTCATCTGCTCTTTTCTCTCTACATGGAATTTAAGAATTCGCAAGTATGAACTATTTTCTCCTTTATTAGATTTAACACTTTACACGAATGAATGCATTATCGTCCATATTTCAGCATTTTCAAAAGAGCGAGAATAAGAAGTTCAGTGAAGAAGCAATTTCTGCGCCCTAGCTCTACCTCTCATCGTTTTTCGTTATTTTGAATATTTACCAAATAAAATATAAAATGCTACAATGATAAGTTTTTATTTTTGATGATAATTGGTAAGTTTTATCGCTGGCGTTCATGTGTTTAGTTTGCTCAATAAAGCCTTGAACCTGTAAACGCAGGTCTTATTTAGTAAGTTAAAATGACTTAAAATCACATAAGGCCGGGCCCGGTCGCAATGAACCATAATCCCTAAGTGAACAGCTTCAAAGCGAGTCCCATGTTTACTTCATCACACAATGAGCTTCATGCAGACTTGTCAGCAAAAACCGCTTGATGGAGTAAAAGCGAACTGAAATACACTAAGCATAACAAACCTTGCCGACGGAAGTGGGAATACATGTCAATGATGTCATTCCCATTGTCTCTGAAGGCCTTTTACAGTCGTTTAATCGGATGGATCCAGGTTTCATACCTAGGAGTTGGGTTAGTGGATGAATTAGAGGCCAAATTTGCATCCTATTTCTTTATCATTTTGGCATCATCACTCTTTATCATTTAAGCATCAAATAATGCATAAAATCAGAAAGCTTTCCAATCATAATCATGCAAAGACACCTGCAGCACTATCCTCGTTCACCTCCTGTTTCCTACGGCTACCACTGGCACAAGCAGGCTGGCTGCATTGCAAAATCTTTACCGTCTCAAAGGGAAGAGAGTCAATACAGTCGTAATGGGGACTGGAAGGGCGGCTTTACTAAACTTCGGGGAAATCGAGGTTCTAAATGTTTTTCTCGCTTCTTCTCCAAAAGGTAAATTTATAGAAACGTGGGTGTTGTAACATCGAAAACATCTTTTGTTTGTTTTTCCAGGTTTTTAATTTAATTGAAAAATTAACCCAGTATAAGCACGTAAGCTTGTTTCAAGCTGACATCCTAATTTTGCTCCTATAAAAGCTTATTTATATTGCTGTAGTGTTGGTAAAGTTAAGAAAAGTTCGTAGTTGAATTCTCATCCTCAAATTGATTATATTCTAGATTCCGGAAGAATATGCTACAGTTCTTTTGTGCTATTTCTGACAAGTAGCTGTATAATGGCTAATCAGTCCGTTCAAAAACTAAAACCTAAAGATACTGCTGAAAATCAACTATCATAATTAATCGAGGCGCATCTCAGAATATAAGGCTTCATTGTTTTTAGAAGATCACCTGTTTAAGCATAAAGAATGGTGAGGAGCAAATACTTTTCCACCCAGCCAATGAAGTAGGTAAATTGATGTGAACGTTTCGAACATATGTCAAAAAATGACTTCATGATGAATTGTGCAAATTTGTAAAAACCACAAACAAGTGTAAAGCAGAAACGTACATGTCTCTGTTTGCAGGCTGATTGCATACCTAAAGTCATCTACTCTCAATTCTAGATTGGTCCCGTGAGCACACACAATAGGATTGGCTGAGTCATTTCACTCTTGAGTTCAATTCGCGAGTGCTCACCATCAATAATATCAACTCGCTTAAAAGCACGCAGGTTACAGAGTAGTTTGCAGTAGATAGAGGCACGCAAACACACGCTAATGGGTCTGCGATTTGGTGGACGTCGACGAAAAGATAAGCAGACTGATGGCAAAAAGACGCAAAAAAGTAGCAATTCAAGGAGCGTGGACAAGTTAAATGCCCATTCTCCAACAAGTCTCGGAAGCGCGATGAAGTCGGTTGATTATAAAAGTTCTATGGCCTCCTCCATCCCCAGTTCAATCAATGCCACTACTTCTAACAATCTTTATAGTTCACAATCAGCCGGCAGTCGCAATGTTCTCTTTCGAGACAATCGATTCCCTGATGGGACTGCAATACCTCGTATCCAAACGCAACAGTCGCACATCAGCCTAGCCGGTGGCAGGGAAGGATGTGTATCTCCCACAGGCTCTGTTCATTCTTTGACCTCCACTCAGCCCGCTATTTTCAACTATGCATCTTATCCTCCTTCTTATGTTCCTCAGAACTCCATAAAACCCGCTGATACCACAGCTGAAACACGTGAACGTGCCCACAACGACGGTGTCTATCGGCCGGTGTACGTTGAGCCTCTGCCCAAACCTGACTATCCTTTGTCCAATGATGGTACCGGAAACTCTAATTGGGACAGTGGACTTGACACAGAATCCCGCTCCTCCTCTAACGGAAAACCAGTTTTTGGTGGTACGGTTGACAGATTCCATCGGTGGAAAGTAAGTTTGTTTTTCGTTTCATGGTAGACCTAAGTATTCAAAGTCCTTGATCTAATTGTCGAGGTCCCGTAGAATCTGATATTACGTGAGCCTATCAAAACTCACTACTGCTGTCTTCCAATAGATGAAGCTTGGTACTTATCAAAAAATACATTTTAATCAGACCTGCGGTTTACTCAATGCCTTCGCTAAGGTAATTAGTCTATCATTAAGAATTTTGTGTCGCAATGCGCAACTTTGTGCCGCAGTCATTAAAATCAATCAGCTTTCGTAATTTTTCTTTGTAGTAAGGTCTTCATTTAATTGAGCTCTACAATTGTGCATCTTTACCGTGATACAACAATCACATATCCAAATTCAGCTGCTTGGAATTAGGTCGGTTTTCCCACAAAATTACTCTGAAATTACGCGTCAATCTGCTTGCTACAGTAATATTCGAATTGACGCCACATGGTGCGCATGATTTTAAATCTTAGATTTTTATTAGTAATTGACAGTAGCAGATCTCAAAGCGCAGTTTTACTGATTATGTGAAAGAGGACAAACAGACGAGATAACTCTGTAACGTTTTTAGGACTCAACACATCAGGGAGATTGTAGACAACCCAAAGACTTTCAATCACGACACTTCAGCTATGGCAGGCCAAATAGCGTCCACAATTTCAGTGAGTCACCTCAAATTTTGCTACCTAGAAACTATCAAAACAATTGCGATAAAATTGATTTCGAAGACTGTCGAAGGCAGCCAAACATCAACTACGCCACCTATGGCTCCCCTGTAATGCCTAAACAATGGGTGAATCAGAAGGATCTTCGAGAAAAGACCTATCCTTTTCATCTTCCCAATGGACAATATCATCGTTACTCCTATTCATGCTGTCAAAATGCCCTTCAAACTTCACATGGCACAAGTTCCTTGCAACGTATTCAGCTAGAGGATGAATTAACCTCTGAGAAGTGTAACTCCAGCACACCATCCGGGAGGTCAAGAAGACGATTTAGAAGGGATGATGAAAGTCTAGAGTATGCGGTCAGATCGACTTCACTTGGATTGCCTCGCAATCAGCCTATTCGGAGAGGGTACTTTGAAGAGGAAAACGAGGTGGATAGATATGGACGTCCGCCACCAGTCAGGCGGCCGGTCAGCAGGACATCAGACAGTCGAGGGGCTCGTGACTTTGTTAATGGAGATAATAATGAGGACACTTTGGAATTTGGGGAGAAATCGGAAGTGGACTACTCGGAGGAGGAAACTTCAGACTCTCAAGATGCTCCTTACAATTCTAACTATTTAAGAGCCCGTGGTGGTCGATCGCAGATGCAACCCAATTTTTACAGACAAAGCAGTGTACCTTCAATGGCCAGTCGTGAAATCGGTGTTAGCAGACTGTAGAAGATATAAATGGCTTAAGAAGGCCTTCATTTCAAATTTAAACTTTCAGTATTAAAGCAATGCCTCTTTTTGATTCATGATTCTCTTACGTGTTAATGGCATGTGTAATAACAGTGTTGCATAAAATTTCTTTAAAGCCACTTTTAGTTTAATACAGACCTATTTTATAAATCTCATCTTTCTAAGCACGCTTTCGCTGTGAATATGTGAGAATGACTATCCTAAAAGATGAATCATTTAATCGTGAAGTACCCTTACAACACTACCATCCATCCCAATCAACGTGTTTCACCTTTCGTTTTAAGGACTACTATGCGCTAAATTTCAATTGATGCATTTGTTCTAAAACAGATACAGCCGTGGTTTATTAAAGCATTTTCGAACTTTCTTATTTAGCTTACAATGCTGCTGACAATAGTGCTAGAAGTGTGCTGAACCCAAGTCAATTATAAGTCCTCATGTAATTGATATGTCAGAGTTCCTTTTGTCGTAATAGAAACAACATTACTTTAAACATGTAGTCGTTGAGGCCAAAGATGCGGTCAAACAAGAAAATGAAGTGTGACATTATGATTTTAAAAAAGGTTTGCAGAAAATGTAAAAAGAACTATCTTAAAATTTAAGTATCATGAAAGTCAAAGTATTCACTAGGAAGCTATAAAAGTTTACTTGAAAGCTATGCATTAAGAGTTGAAGCATACGCAAAAACCGCTAACATCTGCCTTGCTGATGGTATGGTGGCGGCTACTTTACCTTGACCCTGTGTTAAATTAATTATGTTGGCATAAAGGTTTTCATTTGCCTCCAACAAAAAAACAATGCGCTGTGGAGTAACAGTCCAAAATTTTGTGTGGAGCGGCGTTCGCACATAACCATTCATTTTGACTACTTACGTAAGATTTTTATTTGAGTTAACCAAGATGAGCTCAAAATCATTTCTTCAAAATAGCAAAATGTGGGAAGTGTTTCCTCTATGTTGGGACGAGAAATTGAGGTCAATCATTTTGGTTACACCAAGAAGCCATTATTCTTCACTTCATGCTTAGCTTCTGAGATGCATTTTTTTCCGCACCAAATGCAAATGGCAGCAAGGCGAATTGGCAAAATATCCGATTTTCTGTGCCTCAGAATGGCGACATTTAATCACTCATACATCGGCGTGTGCACACGTGTGCCTGCGCAGGCAGTGAACACGACGGCCAAAAGAAACTGGAGCAGTGGTGTCCGGTTACGACACATCGCTTCCGCGTAATCGCAAATGAGACATTTATGATACGGTGAAACCCCTCTTTAGGTGTTTTTTTTCTGTAAGAACAAAGTGCTAGGCGTTTGATGAAAAACTTGAGACAATGAAGCGGCATTTACCATCTGCCACCACCCAAATCACGTGTAGCGTAGTAAGTGTCGATCTTGCCATGAATTTAATTTTTAGCTTGATATTCGAGCGCTTCTTAAAATTTTGCAAGTATACACACCCTTATTGAAGTAATGAGACACACCGTTGGCACACCGCTGTGAATAAGAAACATCGGAAAGCACACCACGTCATAATTTGCATAGCAAATTACTTTATGTTATTAAATAAGTAATATCGTGTTTAATGGACCGAATTTGTCAAAGTTCCAGTAAGTTTAGTTTCGATTATACAGGATTCTTCAGAAATGATGCCCTCAATCCTTGTAGATTCTCAATATTATTCAATCTTGTTTGGTAAATCAAATTTCCTCGACTCTACCACTTTGGAAGGAGAGTGGACAAAGCAACTGAACAAATTGTGATGACCCACCGAAATTACGCTTTCCATCCTCAACTTATAGCTAACTCGTTCCTCGATGGAAGATCAGGCAATAAGTAGCCCGCATTAGTTGTTTTGTTGTGGTGTGCCTTAATCAAAGTCTCTGTTTTTTGAGCCGCCTTTTGATGCACTTTTTGAAGCAGTCGAAGGTGTGGTTTGAGGAGGAGGGATCAAATCTTTTGATCTGCCCCTTGTTTGCGCTCACACAACACCATGTGGAAAATTGATCCTGCATAGTTAGTAGACCTACTGAAATCCATTCCTGTGAGTTTTTAACAACTGCTTTTAGCTTAAATGGATTTGTAGAATAGTACAATTCATGGAAATAACTCGAAGGAATTTATCGCTTTAACCTTGTGTTTGTCATTTGAGATTGTAACTTTTTGAACGCATTATTTGTGTGCAATGAAAAAAATATGTAAAAATCTAAGATTGCCCAAAAATTTGGCCCCAAAGGCATTTATTAATTCGCGGAACTTTGAATACTGCTACATTTGATGATTAGTACGTTTCTCTGTCTCGTTCGTTATTGCAAACAAACATTTCCCGCTTAGGCAAACGTAGAGCGTTACTAACTTGACAATCACCGATGCGTAGGTGATTGTCTTGTCGGTGAAGTAGCAGTTTTTGTGGTCTCATTTGCAGGTCGGTTTGTTATTGTTCCAATCAGATAAAGCCAAAATAAGGAATCTTCCCGACTAATTACAGGCAGAGAACTTGACTGCCCCTTGGTAATTATTCAGCATTCCATTGCTTGCATTGTCAAACCGCATTTTTTACAATTGGAAGAATTCCTACAAATGAAATTTTTGTACATCAAGGCACTTTTACAATAGGCAATGTGGCGCTTGAAATTCATATGTGTTTGTGTGAATGTATTCCTATGCACCCCAAAATGCTACTTACTTCTCATAGAAACGGCAAGTCTTTTGTTGCGAAAAGATGCCCCAGAGGTTTTGATAATTACCCCATGATAGACCATATCCCGCCAAATTATGGAAAACACAAAGAAATTGAGTGTTATTTTCTGCACACACTAGTAGAGGAAGGTCTATTAGACTTGGACTTGCTTTGATCTTGACGGAGACATAAGATTACTGGCGTTGATGTCATTGGTGGAGGCAAAGGTGACGTCAATAGCGAGTCAAAGATACGGGTGCTCTTCGCATTTGTGAGTGAGCGTGGTATGCTGAGAAATGGCATAGGGGCCGAAGTACGCGTCATCGAAAGCTGACAAAACAAGCATGTGGATGACTTGCATTACTTCACAGCACATTTAGATGAGAGTTCATTTGAACATCAGGCTCATCTGCCACTTCGCTGGGTGCGTCAGCTGACTGACCAGTGATTACATGTGTTACAACCAAGTTTCTAAAGTTGCCTTGCCACTTACAAGACGCACCAATTTCCAACCGCATGAACTCATACACAACTATGTTCAAAGCGACCCCCGTATTTTTATTTAGTAGCAGAAAAGATACTTCGGTGAAAAAGAACCGAATACCAAAGTGCTATCGAAATCTGCCACATTATAAGAAATTGACACAGAAAGCTGATAACGATGTAACACCGCCATTCATGAGAAACTTGTAAATTGTTTCGCCTAAGATTTGCCCCCTTGGATGAAGTGTGCTCACGGGCGCAGATGATCCAATGTAATTTTTTTCCAAACAAATCACCTCGAATATTCCCATCTGAACGTATATCAACACATGCTAAAGCTGCCTGTGCAACCTATCAATCATCCAATAATAACGCAGTGTAACGACGATAATTATTTACGTCCCATCTTAGTAACTTTTTTATTAGCTACTTAGAGTACTTTTGCAACGACAATTTTCGACAAATCAACGTGTGCATTGTTCGTTGCTTGTTATTTCAATCCCGCTAATCGCGTAAACATTTCGGTGCACAGGTGGCACGAGACAATTATCAAAGAAATTTCACTAATTGGAATAAGATAGTTAAGCACGTATGCGTATGTATACGTCTCCATTAAGATACTGGGTGAGTGTATATTGGCTGTTAGCTTTCACAGTCGTATTCGTGACCTTTCAGATGCTCCAGCGCTAGCACGTCTTGAAGTTCCGGTGGTTTTTCCTTTCCCTCCTCCGCATTTTCCACCGAAGTTGCACTATCTTTTAGAAGCCCCTGATAGTGACGAATGTTAGCGCTCACTGGGGCTGATTCAATTTCATCGAAAAGTTCATGATGAGCAGCGCTTAAATATTTGCGTTGGTGGCGCTGTAACATCTCTCGGTAGCACCGTCGATTTACCTAGGCACAAAAAACGATACTTTAAGCAGTCCTGTCAATCGTATATCACCTAAATTAATGTTGCATATAAAAAGGATAGTTAAATCCATTGCAAAGGTTTTGAAGCCCTCTTATTACTTCAATAGCATCAAGTATGAGATCTAGCGAAATGAAATCTAATGTTCCCAAGAGTTTTACATTTTAGCAATGGTAACTGAATAATTGCGATGAAAATAGGTGAGGCCATAGCAAAATTGAAACATTAAATGGGAGACTGGAGCGTGAATCGATCGAGAGACTGCATTAATAACGACAGTGTGGAGTGTTAGATGATGTAGTAGTAAGCCTGCATTCATAAAATTACTGTTTTTGTTTGCTCGAAAAATTTCGTTGAATAAGCAACTTTTATTGAGAGGGAGGAGGGTGAGAGAAGGCTGATACCACTTTTATTGTTGAAAATGGATTAATTACTTTGACTTCTAAATCTGCTTTATGAATAAGACCTGCATTGAATTAGGCTAAATCGCTCGTCAAAAATGCTTATAAGAATATTTAACGGAATTACATTTGAACATCTGACTTCTGTGTTAAAATGATCTTGTGATGCTAATGCTATGGTGAAATGATAGTGAAGACGGAGAGCTATGGAATAGAACTCTGATTTAAACAAAAGTGAATAACGTAAATGGGCTTTCTATTAAACACCATCCAAAAGAAAGAAAAACAAAGCCCCGTTATGAAAATCAAAAAGAGCGAGAAACATGAGATATGCGCAACTACTGACGAATTAGAAGTACTTCCACTGCAACAATGCAAAGAACAATGGAAGAAAATGCTACGTAGCGCTATTGTCACAATCCCCTGACAAAAGTAACTAGAGCTGCGTAGAAATAGTTGACAATATGATCTTACACAGGGGAATGTTTTGCGAAATTCCAGAATCGACTTGATATTTGCTAAGCTCATTAGTCCCCTCTTCCCACCCCCTTCATGTGATACAACAGGAATTATGATCTCTGTGACTGTTTCACTTTAAGGCCACAACGTTGACACGATATCATCCAAAATCGCCCTTAACGGAGCCACGTTCCCACATTATACTTCACCTCCAGTCCGTCTTTTTCTAACAATTAAGTTAGTAAAAATCTCGGAGAGCACAATGCAGAGCAAATGTGTCAAAAGTTTCGCAGGTTTACGCCCGTTATTCATGAGAGGGAAATTCCCTTTCTCTATCCATTAGTCAAGCAAACAAATAAACGTTGGAATCATTCATTCTGTGTCGACTTCAATCCAAATGGAAAAGTTTAACTCAATAGTCCGTTGAATTTCAACGATTAGTCGCCAGCAAGCGTCACCCAATGGTTGACTGTTTTGAATGCTACCCCGCAATAACATGTCTGGTTATTCGTTACAAAAGTTAATTCATGCCCAGGAAAAGTATATTTTAATTACTTGAACATTGCCCTTTTTCTACAATTCACGACAAAGTACTTTCTCGTGTAGCATAATTTGGGCTTTAAACAACATTTAAACCCATACTTAGGAGTTCATATAAAAACCACTTTAAGAATCCACATTAACGACGACCTGTAATCTTATCACCAGAGCAGCTTTGGGGGAACTAAGTCCCCAAATTGGCATTTGTTAGATTTATCGTTTAGTGTTAATCCGCATTTTGACTGTCAATGTAGTCCTCATGGACATTGTAGCAAGATCTAAAATAAGTCCTGCATAGCCTTCGTTTTTATGAAACGATATTCATCTAGCTGGCAAGCGGCTTCAACCATTGCGATGTACAGTAAAGATAAGATCTATAGCTTGTTCAGCTAACACTAACGATGGAAAAAAAAACACTCACTTTTGCATCATTCTCAGGAGGGCTTTTAGGCATTATTTCTCGCCACAAAGCATCAAGCCACACTCTCATCGTAATCGAAAAGTTGGACCTCAAGCAGTTCTACGCATATTCACTCTAACTATGTTTGACCTGTTTTTGAAAACTTTTCCACACAAGTACTGGATAAGTGTGCAAATGGTCGTTTAAAATGTGCAAAATCACCTCTGGATATTGTAACCTATCAAAAACCCTGATTATACATGCCTGTCCTTATTAACCAGTAAAAAGGAGGAGGGAATCCCCGTAATTTTGGAAATTCTATGCAAGGAACAGCAAATTTGGGTTAATGAGAATTCAAAGTACATTTTGAAATAAAAGTACTTTACAACCTTTAGTCAGTTACGAAATCGGCATATTCTGTTTGAACCGATACAGATGGCAGATTTCAAAATTCGTAAAAAAGCATCGTCTTGCGAAGAAACAACACTAATACATGCAGTCATTCAATTATCGTCAGGAATAAATCACCTATTAATATCAGATTTGCTTATCAAAAGCAAAAGCATGATTTTATGATCATCATGCTAAAAATGAAGTGAATCCTGAATAATTTGACCAAAATGCACAACGGATCTCCATGATATTTGATCACTTTCCAAGAATTCTAAAAGAAGTGGACATAAAATTCGAATCACTAGAAATCTGCTACCTCCTCAGTAAGGTGTATCCAATGTTATTCTTCAATTTTTCAATGATTGATCAACAAAAGGCTTAGTGGAATAAATCATTACGTGATATAGCACAGTCATACTACACGTTAACAACCGATTTAAGGGTTGTAACTTTGATGTTGGTCAGGTGGTCTAGTTATTAACAAAGTTGTTTTAAAACATCTAAAATGGGCTTTCATAACGTCCACTAAGCAACGTTGGTTGCGCATTTTAAAACCACGTCACGGATAACAATTATTGATGATCACACCTAGGTTGGAAAAAGTTGTCTGCCACAGCTAATTTTCAGCAAAGGTACACAAAACAAGCAGAACTCTAACTAATGGAAAGAGAAGACCAACTGTTTTTAATTGAAAGCAAAATGCATAGGCATGTTCACAAAAATTGGGTTTCCGCCTTTACTCAAACTAGGAAAATAGTTCCGACCGTAAAATACTTATTCCATGAAGTTTCCCAAGTGGATTTAAGGTAACCATTGTGATCCATGTTTGTTTCACATAATTTGAAGCGGTTTGTTTATCATTAAAAAAGGTCTTGGAAAATAAGTTGAAGTTTGGATTCACCTCAGGAATGAGAAAGTTGTGGACGAGTTCAGCGGCCTCTTCTTCGTGCGTCAGCTGTTGCTCAGCACACCACACTTCGTCAGGCCACAATTCAGCTATTTTCTCAAATTCCTTGGAGGCTTTCAATTCTGCGGAAGTCTCCATGGCTGTAGCAATAAGAGCTGAAAAGTAGCCGTCCACTGTATCCTGGTGAACTTTAATTACCTTCAGGAAAGCAAGTTGACATGAATGCCTTCCAGGTGGAAAGAATCAGACATGGACAAAAGCATGATTTGAACAAAATGATAAAGTGCTAACAGCAATTACTACTCTGAGGCGTTCTTGAGATAGTCGCTACCGCAGAAATCTTAAGCATTCACTCCATGAATTTATGGGACTTTAAAAAATAATACCGGAAGAACAATCACATTCGTCAGAAAAGTTCATTTCAAACAGTGATGAACTCGAGCAGCTAGCGAAATGTGTTTGCGCTTTCGATACACAGGTATCGAGTTAGATTTGATATCATATAGCGTTAATTTGAAAGTACCTGTCGAAAGAACTCATCATGCTCTCGCCTGCGCCGCTCTTCCCACTGTCGTCTACCGGTTTCCTCGACTTCACGCATTCGTCGCTCGTTGCGTGCACGTTCGACGTATTCACGGAGGCGCTGGTCCACCAAGAGACGATCCAGTTCCTTGCTTAGGAGATCCAACATCGCCCCCAGTGCCGCGGAATCCAGGCGTTCCAAGATCTCGTGCGATAGGCTGTTCTGAAAATGGCATTGGGAATGAGGTTTAAGTAAGACTATAGAAAAGAGGTGCTTATTAAAATTGCCTATGATAATATACGAAAATATGGAGCCTTCCTTGAAACGACTTCCGCGTCCCCTTCACTAATACTTTGAGAATGATTCAGGTTTTGCCACTAAAAGTGTATAATAGTGAAGCTACATCACTAAATTCACAACAGAAGTGTTAGAACATTGCCTGAATTCAGCAATCTCAATCATAAGTTCTGCAACATGGTCGCTAACTAAACAAAATCATAATTGGAGTCAAAGCTATCTGAAATTGTTTACAACATCGATATAAAGGAATTCTGCAGTTGTCTAAACAAATGATCTGGAAGTATATATAAGGCGGGAAAAGCCTTTTGATGGGAAGTGTCCTGCAAAATATGGTCAACATTGAAGTAACGCCTTTGGAATAACTTATATAATGCAAATCGACGAAAGATAGCGCGATAAAATTCATAGAAATTGGTAAATCAAATAGCACCATACGACTTCATTTCGTCAATTTTAGTCAAGTTGAATGATGTTCTGATGAATGAAGAAAAAGAGGAGTCGTTGATGGTCCGAAGGATGACTTCCAAGGCAAGACGTTGATCGTGTAATACGACCGCATATTACACTACAAGATCCTTCAAAATCCCTTCCGAGCAGATCTTCACGATTATTGTATTAGAGAGCTCTTATTTGAAGGTGGTAATCATTGATTCTCAGATGCTTTAACGTATCACACTAGTAAGCTCTCTTGTTGGAGGGAAATTTTTCGAAATCAGTTTCGAGTAACAATTCAACCTGATTCATTCGTTGCATGTTGAATATCCATTACTTATTAAAGAAGCAATGAGTAAGCTTCACTTTACCTGCGTATTTTTCGTGCTAAGTATTCCATGCCACTTACGTTAATCGTTGTCTTTTAGAGAATGAATAAATGCCTCGTTTGTAATCGAAGATCCCTTTCAAATCATACAGTAGTTGAACTAGTGATCAAGAAACATTCCAGTTTTCCTCCTTTTTGAGGTGCGTATATAATGATTTGGAATTTGCTAACTCACCTCATGCTGTAAATATTCATAACGCGTCTGACTGGTGCGGATGGTCAGCATTTGTCTGCGCTTTTCAGCACATTCCTCTTTCGTTAGCGCGTGTGTTGAACGCAACTCGTTGATGAGTAATTGGCGTTTCTTCCTCGACTCATACATCATTGTTTGGAGTGCACGACCTCGAATCAGTCTTTGTAAATGCATTACAGCAACTTCTCCGGCATCCCGTACTCTCTACGAGTTCCAAAACGTGTCGTTGTTATAAATGCAGCATTTTCCGCAATTTATTGCCATACCACATACATCAATTTCAGGCACTGATGGAGTTGAGGGACGCGGAGCAGGTTTCTCGATTTTGAATAGGAAACGCAAAGGCCTTGATGGATTGATATTCTTCGTGCCCAGGGAATCCATATGCTAAAAATATCCGTCTCGAAAAGATGTAGAGACTTTGCTACTTTAATAGAAATAAGTAAAATAAACTATTTTTGTAAAAATACCCTGTGCAAGGACTCAAGTTGTGCCTGCCAGCGGAATTGCCGTTTAAGGTAGCCGTCCTTAGTGTAATGGGAAAACTTTTTCACCATGACCTTGGCATCCACCACGCTTTCTGGGATGAACTTCTCCAGTTCAAGAAGACCTGTTTTCAAGGAAACGCAACGTAAGTTACTTATTAGTACAACGTCAATGCTAGCTGGACCTCATTTTAAATATCTACACAATAGATGTAGTTTACTAAACTATACGGAGCCGTTATTGACTAAACGGGCCAAGCTTTTCAAATATGCCTCCCAATTTTCTCTGCAAATTATATCATGAGGAGCCACCTTTGTCATACGCCGACTTTCGTAAGAATGTTTTGTAAAAATACGTCTTCGCAAGTATGAACGAAATAACAAAGTTGGTTACCAAAAGTAATTAAATATTCGAATATGGGCATTAGAGGGCGATTTTAATGGCTTTGGAGCGCTCGGAAATAATGGGTACAATCTTACTCGCGGTTTACATGAGAAAATTCCCGAAAAGTACCCAGGAGAAATTCAAAAGAAGCTTGGAATTTCTGTTAGATTTGTCCATGTTATGAATGAAGGAAGCCTTAATTTCGACCGAGTCTACACCGAACGCGGATCTAAGCAGCTGCCAACAGAGAATCGTAACCATAAGCACCTAGACACATCGAGTCCCATATGACCTCATGCAAGAAATAAGGTAATAAGTAAGGAGGGTAAAGGAGTAAGAGATTTATGCGCAGCAATAGTAGGTGTTCCGTTAAGAAATAGTTTGCACAACGAAGAAAGTGAAGTTGCTCTTACGCATGTTCAAAAACTTTCAACCATAAGTAAACTGAAAATGAGAACGCATTTCTAGAACACTAAGAACTCTGTCCTTCATTACAACGATAATGAACATTTTTTTTAAACTAGTCCCAATATCATTGAATCACTTAATGTTCACCTGCATAGGTATCAAGAAATTTGCTGTGCATCTTAAAGCGTTCAGCCCCACGGTCAGGAAAAAGACCGAGTCGAGTGAGAGGCGCAAAAGCCTGCGAGCCAGGTTGCGAATATTGCTCAATTTTGTCCGGTTTAAGTATTTTATGCCCTCGCTCCATAGCGCAGAGCATCTTTCGAATAGCTGCAACACCAACATGCAATCATTACTCGGTAATAATAATTCCTTTCGAGAGAACGCATGTTACCCGATGCATATTCAGTTCGAACTTTCTTAGCAATCTCCGACTTCTCCTTTTGTCGACGGTTCCAACGTCGATCAAGACGTTTCGCATTCATTTTCTGACGGTTCTCCTCCCGGATACGGAGCAACTGAGCTATTACTTGCAGACGAATCTCCTGCAATCTGAGGGTTCATTAAGGGATAAATATTTTATTTATTTGTCAGCCAAATAATTACAATAACAATTTCTTAAGCATTATCCCACCACTTGTTGATCACTAAAACACAAAACTTAATTTTGAAATCGATGCCAGTTGTTTATAAATAAGCAAACAGTTTTTGACATGACTGCATTTGTTAATTTTTACCTTGTGAAAGAATAGGAAGTGATAGATCACACAACAAAAGTTGCCAGAAAGCAAGGACTACAGCAATAGGCTAGCCATGGAGAAGAAGTGAAGTGAATGAGTCCAGAATAAATTTTGCCTTGACAAATACAAAATACACCAATATTTTTCCGTGTAGTTAGAAAAGCGAAATTGATAGAAATAACTGGACAAATTGCTTAAACCAAGAGAAAACTTCGCTCTACGGGAACTCGAAAGCGTGAATAGATTCTTAAAAAATTTTCCAACAAAATCAATGCATATAAAATACAAACCCCCACGATAACTCACAAATATTAATTTACATTTAATAGAAACAACTATCGAAGAGATGATGCGGCAGTAGCAACTATACGAAGACCACTTGTTATTCCTATTTAAATGATAAAAATGCTTAAACTATGATCAATTTTGCAGTTCATGCTATCTTCTTGGATTCTGCCTTCCCACCTATATAGTCAAGTAGTTCAAGTCCGCATAAAGATGCAAAGTATTTTTAGGTATTAATTCACAGGTAAGAACAAATGCTTCCATCATTGAATCAACATCATAGTTTTGCGTCATTTATTTCCTGTTTTTGAATCAACTGATTCATTAACCATTCCTAACGAATAAAAAAGATAATAATAAAATGCAGTTCGAAGAAACCTAACTCACTGCATCTTGATAACGATAGCAAATACCACAGTCAAGGGAAAATATCACAGCTGAAGAGGTTCAATTTTCTGCTTGAAAGCAGAGGCAGACAAGAATAAGCTATTGGAACTGTATTAGTACGATGTTAGCTGGATAAGGGAATGAATTACGCCTCGATTTCGCGAGCCCTGTGGCGCCATTCGTCCAGCTCCAGTTTGTTCCTCAAGTGGATTCGGTAAGATGAAAAAAGGTCATCCATCTGAGCCTCCACAAGGCGTCTCTCTTCAGCACGCCCAATTAGTTCAACCTCATTTTGACTAACTGGCAAACCACTGCCAAAATTCAGATGCGTCAAAAGCAAAACTTTTGGGCTTTGACCAATGGGGATAACGTATTCAGGCGAGTACGGATCCGTCTGTGCCTCTGAATCGCGGCATTGTGTTTGCATACTGCAATCTCGTCGTCCACCGCTAAGGCAGGGAGAATAACGTAATGTGTTCAATTGCCAAGCTTCACTCTCCAGAGCAGCCTTTTGATAAAATTCTTTCATTGTCTAAAAAAGCTTCCCAGGTTAGCGTAAAGAACTAATATTATTCACAACCTGTATTTGTTACCGTTATAAGGTGACAAACCAAATTCATTGATAAAATTATTCAAAACCGATCACAGTATGGAAACTAAGTCATGATTTGCAAATTACGAATTACGTGCGCACTCAAACAACTAGATAAACCAGAAACCAAATAAACCCATAAAAGGCATTCAAAGGAATGGACCAACTATGCATGGATGTTTTTTTTTTGAGGCATGAGCGATGACATACAGGAGAATCCAGTTCCAGTTTCGGTACACCATAATACTTCGCACGAAAAATGCCAAGTACAGAATAGTGCGCAAGGAATTTGAGTCTAAAGTAGTCGCCACATGTTTTAATTACTTCATGACGTCAACAGCTGTCCGCTCCGCCACGTCGGCGCTAGCATCGACTTTTCCAATAGGCAAGCATTGAGCGCATCCAACTTTCCCAAAGGAACTCAAAGATACTCCTTCACTAAACCTTTTGTGCAAAATTGACCTTTTGATAGGTTCCCGAGTTGATGCAATGGTCCTCAGTTTAGCTTGCCTGTACTCCAAAGTAGAAGAGCGTTTGAAAGATGGACCTAGACCTCACATCACATCTTTTATACACTTACCATGAGATGGGCCATTTGGCCCTTGTACCTTACTGCGCTCGGTTGACATTCGCACTTCTGCGCCTACAACTGTACGAAGAAGTGTTGCTACAACACACTGAGAAATTGAATTTCAAGGCCATCAATATTACTATTAAGCAATGAAACTATAAGAAATGCATTTATGGCTGTGTGATAGTTTTAATAGATTCGAACATAAAATTAAAGGCGTAGAATTTTTAGTTTTACTTGTTTAGCACGTTTAGATGGATAGATTGTTGTATGATAGTATTTCAAGTCTCTGTACTATGCATTAATAGCTTTTGCTTCTTCTAGCCCTCATACTTACGGTACTCTTCCATAACTTACTAAGATTTTTTTTTGGTTTTGCTGGGGAGAGTCCAGAAGTAGTCCAACAGCTTCCTGGACACTGCATTTAATAATGCTCAAAAATATATATTGCATTATAGCACGCTTACGTTAGTTTAGCTCTCGATTTCATTCAAGAGCTACTTAGTTGGCTGTTTTAACTTTGCTGAGTGTGCTGGCCTCTGGGCCACGCCAGGACCCTCAATAGGCTCCGCGAGCTGCACATAAATTTCTGCCCAAACATTGTATTATCTTTTGCCTTCAGGAAACTCTCTGTAGCTTCTAGAGACTTTTTTGAAAGCAAAAGAAGGCAGAATACTATGGCGAAGTGCATATACTCAGAAACAGAGGAATCTGGGCTACTTGTATCGCCCGACCAAGACAACATGGCCATCCAAGTCACCGTAACTGGAACCGGTAATCAAACAAATTATTGCAGTCTAGGTGTGATGCATGTACATATGTTCTGCCCAAAGTACTATGCCTTCTGTTGTCTTTAAGAAAGCGTCTGGACACTCTCTTTATCGGCCCAGCTAAAGAGCATGTCTCTGAATGCAAGCGCTTTGAGCCTGGTAAAACATAGCTTCAGGTACGAGTCATTCAAATTCCCCAAATTCATGCGATTTCTAGTGATACTTTGCATTCCCCTACAAATTTTCCAAAAAATGCCGCATGCCATTAAAAGCAACGTCAGCATTAACCGTGAATGCAACGCCAAGTGAAGCCAAACTTTTGTACATCTTTTGTGGGATTATCACTTTGCCGTCTCTTATTTCATGCACTTGAAATTTGATAGGGGAATCTCGAGAATCGCGTGATCTGGAATGTCTGGTTCCTTCTTCCATTTCGCTAAAAGCATTGGAGTCGCCTCATCGCACTCGCTCATCTGTGTAGACTCTTTTTGGTATTCATCATTTTGTCGAGCGGGACGTCCCTCGCAGGTTATTAAACTAACAAGACTTGTTTGCAGTTCTTCGTAGAATTTAGCCTCTACTTCCTCCTCCTTCGCAGATTCGATTTGGTAGATATTTCCTGTACGGAACGCAGCGCTTCTCCTCTTCTGCCAAACTGGTCGTCTATCGAGGCGCAGTTTGCAGTATCGTTGTGCAGACCCCAATATCTTTAACAATCCAAAAGAACATTACATTGGGATTTGGGGATCGCATTCTAGATGTGGAGTAAATTTATTGGTTTTTCTTGTGGAAGAGATTCCCAATTATTCAAATTAAGGCACGCCTAAAAATTTTTGATGCATTGGATGGCACAAATATTGCGCCAGAAAAGGTCAATTTTCTAGCTAAATTTAAACGCTCGCGTCTTCGGTCAACCACCGAACATTTAAAACTTATTTATAGCCAGCGAATTTCTGCCTTCCAACTCGTGAATCCGAAACATTAAATGGCTGGGAGAGAGTTGGATTTGAGCACCGAGTTCGTCTAAGTCTTGATCCATAGCAGGCTTCAGTTGAACTGTGTATGTCGAGCGCGTGCAGATTTTTAAAAATGGCCACCTTCCGTGGCGTTATCTGACACTTAGGATGTGAAACGTGTATCTTTTGCCATTTATGTAGATTGAAAGAGCTTCAAATTTGAATACAATATTAACGAAATCATTCAAATTTAGGCTGTTTAGTTAGATTGCCGGAAATATTTTGCCGATGTACTAACATTTAAATGAGTAAAGTAGGCTTTTTTAGAAACCAAGTGATATTCGTGATTTTCTTGTAATCAAGAAACTAAAAACTAAAAGCACACTAGAAGTGTTTTGAGAAATATGATCAACGCTGAAAAGTTCAATGCTTTGATACAAATAACGACACGTAAACAGAATTGGTGAGAGAATATTCAAAACAATGGGGTTTTCGAGCTCTATGATTATACAGCTAAATAGTCGATTTTGAGATAAAATGCCGCCGGGTACACACATTCCGATGATTAAACGCAACCAGATTCGCCACGCTAGGAAACCAACCCTATGATAGAGATCTCTCAGGTGTCGGTAGATCCACTTCAGCAGTCTGTTGATATTTGTTTGTCTCTGGGATGTATATATTGTTCTTCGACTGCCAACAGCGATTATAAAGGTGACTACTGCACTCATCATTGCTAGGGCTAAAGCGATCAAAATCATCGCAAAAATTTCCTCGATGGAGAAGGTCAGATGCGTTATTTCCTGAAAGAAATTTAAAGATTTTCTCATTGGTTGGAAAATATTCACCAATTAATTCTCTCCAACTGATTAAATGGAAAAAATGGGATCCAACGAACCTTAAAAAGTATCTCAGCTGTCTCTTGCTGCTTCAATAAAAAGGGATCAGGTCCTAGATACCGCAGCAATTCCTTCTCAATGAGGATAACATTTTCCTGGTCATCTTTAAAATTCACCTCCGTTTTTGCAAGTCTTCGTAATACCGAGGAACCCAAGTCAACCGCTTTGTGAGCCAGGCGCTAAAATTATGCAAACAAGGTATGTGAATAATCTACTTACTAACGGCAAAACTGTTGCGTATCGCTTACCAAGACAAAATTAATTCGTTTTTAACACTCAGTTTGTTATAAAACTGGTTAGATAAGTGTCCTGCCATTTCATTTTTCTAATATTGTCCAATTACTTTCTTTTCAAAATTGTCGGTCTCCTAACTCGCCCATCCATGACCTGTTAAGCCGCTCTACCTCATGAAAGAAACTGACCTGATCGGTGGTCTGATTCCTACCAAAAAACGCATTGCCTTCATAATCCCACCCAGCTTCACTTATGCATTGCTCGGAAATTCTCCCAATACCCTTTTACTTCCCAAATGCTACGAAGTAGACAAACGATGCTACACACTGCTATATTCTTGTTTAACTAATCGTAATATTTAAGTAAATAGTCGTTTAAAAAGAATTGGCTCTATCCCAACCAGTTACTAGCAACCAGACAGCCAGATTCAGCACAAAACAGCAGACGTTTGTGTGAGGGCTAATGGAACCTACTTCACGTTCTCTGTCAAGCAGATTGTTGGTGCAATGTATGGAGGATTGGGTAGGTAGATGTTGAGTCGAGTTCCGTATACTTGGACAGGGTAGACACACTTCCGACGCTGTGTCCGGGTCTGAGAACGTATCCTCGGGACAGGGCTCGCACTAAAAAGGTCCATTTTCCTAGATAACTAACATCCAGTCAAACCGATGCAATCCTGAGGAAAACATGCGTCTCACATTTTCGGAGCTAAGATTATCAAAAAAGAGCAGGATGAAATTCCCTTCATGTTTGAAATGCGTAAGCTACCAGTGAGCCTCATCTAATATTTTGCTCTTCGTTTACAGCAGTAATTTGCAATTAACACTTTATGATATGTGATTCCAGCATTCACGTGATAAAAAACCGAACTCCTTATTTGAACTACAAGGTTATCCTCAAAAATCTTTATTATTGACCCCTATAGGACAAATTCACATATTTCTTTTTAGCATCGGCACACTGTCAAGGTGTGGTATAAAAATCATTAAAAAAGTGCTTTGGATTAAACTAAATTAAGTAACTCTTCCTTTAGTAGTCCCTATTTTCGGTTTTAATCTTAATAAAAGCTATCATCGTCGGGTGATTCAAATAAATGTCTATCCAATAAAAGCCAATTCAATTAAAGTTTTCTGCTTCACCAATTCCACCAAATTCTCCTAGACTTTTCTGCTGACTAATAATTCCTCGGAAATAAACTGTATACTTTAAAATGCTTTAACTCGCATTCTTTTTCTCTTCACATCAAAGTAGGTTCATGCTAAATCCAATTCTTTTTTATTAATTCATAAGCATGGACAGAGTATCTCCATGGTTGACCCTTTCACTTACCTTATGCGGAGGTACTTTGCTTAAAAAGTAACCTGGCGAACAGAAACGAGAATGCGACGATATCGCGGAAACTGGAGCCACACCGACTCCGTCGAATTTTATTTCTGACTCCCGACAGCCTTGGAAAACCGGATAAGCATACAACTGAATGAGGTCTATCCCCGTTCCCTGCTCATCAATTTTCACTCGACAGGTTGGACTATGACAGAGAGGGAATGCCATGAAAATTATGGTGACTATTAATTATGTTGGTTTTTGATACCAAAGCATAATGCCATGGAGACTTCATCGTCGAGCATTTCTGTAATTCATTAAATACATGCTATGAACTATGGGATAGGATGTGATTCGTTTAATTCAAGTATAACTATGAGATTTCTTGATGTCCTCCGAGTTGAATTCTCTGTCGGTGACAAGAAGATTAATTCCGATGCCCAAGTGGTATTTTTATCTTCCAGAATATTTACAGTGAACCTTCTCCATCAGGAGTAACTCGATTTACTATACTGTTGACATTAAAAGGAAGTGCTGAGCAATCCTCAACACTTACTGTGAATATGTACATTTCGTGGATTGTTTCAAATAAGACTTGTTCCCAAGTTTATTGACTAATTTGAATTGAAATTAGGGATCTGCTATAGGTGACTAGTTTACCTTTTTTTATAATTCGACTAAACTAATGCACCGTAAGGGCTCAAATGAAGCGAGAAATGTGGCACTGAGAGAAAAGTACGATAATTTACCTCATGTGAAACAATAACGAATCCTCCACGCATAGTAGATTACCAAATTTCTGCAAATTTACTTTGTCGAACCACTTTTCTGTAAAAAAAACAATGCCATGATAAAAACCATCATACAAATGTAATTAGGCTTCGCTCTACCACTTGCCATTTTTAACGCTGGGTATCATCTTGTTTAATGCATAAATATATTGACAGACTCTTATGGGCCTAGAAATTCCACCTCCCATCCTCGCAACAATAGCATAGGAAGGTTCTATTAACCCAACTCCACCGATGCATTACCTAGTCTACTGAAAGCCGACACGATGAAAGATCCTGGGACGAAATTGCACGTGAACTGTTGATATGTGTGTCAAGTTTAAATATTAAATTGGCAAACAACTAATTTCGGAACAAAAAATCAGTTGTCAAATTATCTTGTGCAATACCTTGAGCGTATACGTTGCCGTCGCATGACAGAACCAATTCTAAAAGTAGGGAGAAACAGATGTATCAGAATATTTCTGCTGATGACACATTACACCAAATCAAGCCAAAAGAGAGATCTACTTTCAGAATCGCAAACATTCCAGATTTGGGCATAGAGAAGGATGAAAGTAGAAAAGGGACATTTAGATGAAAGGATCACCTCCTTGCCCGGTCCGTTGGTCACTAAATGCAGTAATGGAACCAGTTTTTTTTAAGACAAGCATAATTCATCGATATTACCGTATCTCACTTTCTGATAATAAATAAAAACGGATTTATCACTGCAAAATTATTGACGCATATTCCTTGTCTTTTTCATTTTTTAAAAAAAATTAGCTCGAGAGAGCCTTATAAAAGATGAGACACCTGAATATTCTATGAGATCTTATGATGGTTCATGCTAATGCAAATGTCTTACATTGGGCATTTGCGTCTATTGTCTTTGGGATAGACATCCTGGGATCGCAGGGCACAAGTTCGCTCCCTAAAATTGACAAAGTGAGTGGATATTTGAGTTGGCATTTGCAAAGTTGGCATGGAAAATTATTTTCTAGCATATGACCAGATAGAAATATTTAATACATTGATGAGGCACTTGGGCAATGGAAGGCATAAGGTATGTGTGAATGACTTGGGGCTGTCAAAGCGTAAAAATTGACTTCAGTCTTATACAAATATACTGACAAGCATTCCTTCATTTTTGTTTAACTATGTGGCAACATCAGTTTCCAAAAGTCTTACTTCCATTCCACAAGACGACATTTGGGTCGCATAGAAGCCCCCCAAGCTCTTCTGTGAGTCAATAATATGTGCTCTACACCATTAATTTGCTAACTACTTTTTAGAAGAGCCTCGAAATGGTGCACTAGATCATTCCTTTTTATTTTAAATAAACTATAAATCGAGAACAAGGATCTGAGAGTCGAATTTGTCCTTTATATGATAAGTTTAAAACGTTCTAACCGATAAGACAAACAAATTGACGGGGATTGCTGCTCGCCTCTGGGGCAACTATGTAGGCCTCGGCGCAAACGGTTTGGCATAGGCGAAAATCGGCGGAATAAAAGAACTTCCTATAGGGGAATAAAGTAGTTTTTAGTGATTTTTTCCCATTTGTAGCATCAAGCTGCTCGAAAACATTGCGTTGAACTAAAGTTATGTTTGGCTTTTCCAAAGGCTACCATGCTTACTATTCCAAATAATCAGCTAGCCTGCCTCTCCTATCCAATTCTTACAAACATTTATTCAAAAATTTGGCATCTGGATAGCATGAGGTATTGTTTTCAAAACTCCACACAAAGCATAAATAAGGTTTCTACAATAAAACTTAACTCTTTCGACAGCAATTCCAGACCTATCCAATGATAGTCAGTGCAAATTTTAAAGTAAGTGACATTAACTATTAGCCACCGTTGAGCAAATGAATAGATTATTTTACAACGCAGTAGTTCTCGTCTAACATTTAAAAACAATGATAATTGCAACCGCAGTAATGATATTGTCTATCTACTTCGTATCATTCGAGAAGTTAACAGATATTGAGGGAGTTTTCGAAAAGTCCAGAGATGGAGGTGGATGGAATGCTGGAAGCATTGCGGTTTTTCGACAGGGCTGAGATATCATTGACCATGCCAGTTTCCTCCGTGAGACGGAGCTGCTTGACAGGTCATAGATGGGCCAATTGTAGAACTGATATGGAGTGAAAAATAGACGTGACCACTCATGTATTATCGAGAGGATGAAAATGAAGCAGATGTATGTGCAAAATAATAACGTCTTCGTAAGCTATTTTGCATCGTAACTACTTGAAAAAGCTGATGGTTTATTTAAAAAAGCAATGGAAGTAAGTACGAATGTTTCAGCAAGTTACCACTTACTACTTTTGTGTGAAGCTTTAAGGCTTGAAAAGTAGCAGCATAAAGCGCGCGGTATTTCCCTTAATGAACTATTTCTTTGGCATAAAATAGGTAACAATGTTGGGCGCAGGTACTATTTAAAATTACTGAGGTGGTATGGAGGCAGTACTCGAGATTAGTAGGAACTATAGTGAATGGTGTTGCTGAAATCGCCTGTAACCCCGGAAAATGTTCCTGGTTCGATCTTCCAGTCGTTTCCTTTTTTCCATTTCCGAATCTAAAACGTTCTAGAACGTTCCATAGAGACTTGCAGTCCTGTTCGCTTTCCTAGACTGGCTAGTAGCCACTCTAAGGCCAAGGTCAATCAAGGTACTATGGAAATGCGTGGGGATGGAATCACTCTGTCTTGGATGGGCAGACGGCAGTGGCATACCTTCAGCTTACCCATGCTCATCGACGAATAAAACGTTTGTATTGTGGTCATTGTCGCCTGATTACTCCGATTAGAAATTCGGCAGGATCAAAGCTCGTATGTACAATGTTTGTGTGAATGAATCTAGACCATGTCCTATGAAACAGTACCCCAGCTCGTAAGTTTTTTCCCAAAACGATACTTTTATAGACCCTTTTTGTTGGCTTTTGCAGGTCTATTTATTCATAGGTAAAAGAAAAAAGGAGCTCCTCTTAATAAGTGGAAGTTAGTTACCAAAGTAGCTTAATTTTATTCTTTTTTTCGCGTTAAAGCATTTAATTGAAGTTTGGATGCTTTGAAAGGGCAAGTAGACCAGCTGTCCCGCCTTCTTGGCTCACTGCATTATTACATTCTGCTATAAATTAAAGCATTTGATTTTCCATTGCCATTTTTGGACTAGGGAGATACTTATTTATCATCAACCGTGAAAACGAAAAGTGCAATGATTGCTAAAAGTAGAAAACGTTGTCTAGGGAGATATCTCTGGTTTATGTTTATATTTATCTGCCAAAATCGCTTTATATTTATTTTTGCCTTTCTGAGGACGCGTTTACCGTGTTTTCCAATGATAGGCTTGAAAAGGTATGGAGATTTTGTGTGACCTAAATGAGTCTACCCTGAAAATTATGTCGAACTTCCAGCTCCGCGTCTGGGCAAAAGTACTGGCAATGGTCAAAAATTCAGTTGCCTGCACGAAGGTTTCCGACGGTTGCCGCATTTGCGGAAGGCCGTAGGTACCCAAAACGATAAGATTACCATCCTGGAATAGTTGGAGCCGACGGTCAAAGGTGCCACTGTTGAGGGAGAATTCGGGTCCGTCAAGAATGAGGGCAAATGAAGATGACGACCGGTTGGTAAACATTTGGTTTGGAAGAATGTAGACTGAGTGACTCAAAGCAGTGTACAGCCTAACATCCATGGACATCTAAAAAGAAAGAATAACCTAATTTTTAAGGCCGTAAAGAAGAGGCTCATGGTCGCTGAGAGCAATAATAAACTCGTCATGTTGAAGTGCTATTTTACCGTCTCGTTGTACTTTACCACCATCAAGCAGTGTGGAGAAATAAACTGTTCATCGCAGTACGATCCTGAAGCAGAAAGCTAATGACCATGAGATTTTTTCATCACTACGGTCCCAAGAGTATTGGTCGGCGTTTAGTGGAAAGAAGTTGCCTACTCTCCGGTAGCTAGAAATTTACAACGTAATATTTGCTATGAATTGTGAATTCGTGTTAAATAAGTCTCCCAAATGGACTTCCCATTCAACTTTGTGGCAGCATTACCTAACTACCACATGCTTTGTAATGAAGTGAAATCCTTCACTCGCCCAATAAATGAGAATGTCGTTGTAGTAGCAACCGCAACTCGCACAGTGAACATAGAACAACTGTAGTGTAGTACAATTTAGCACTACTTTATTAAGAATTGTTACTGAATTGTATGCCGAATCGTTATGACAGTCTGTTGGAGGTAGTCGATTTAATTTTAGCAATGAAGAGAAACTCGAATTGAGGTAGCAGAATATTCTCGCGCATTGCCATCAGCTCTGCTATCAACGCAAATTCCTTCGTGTGTTTAGTCCAACAGTGGCCGACAATTCTGGACATTTGCAAAAAATCTCTCTTAGGTACGTAAATTCATATATTTGATAAAAAGTGAAGATTTCTAGTCCAAGAGCGGCCACCCACTATATGAAGTGAGACTTTCTCAGAACAAATTGCGTAAAAAGTCAGCTAACCGTGCAATTGGCATTTCCACAGTTGATAAACATGCGCACAAAAGACATTTCAGCCGAATTGATGACCACTTGAATACTACGGACACGGGGTTGGGGAGCAGACTCTAGGGGTTTGAAGGACTTCCTCCAGTGGACCGACCACATAAAAGTCATCCCTCGGGAAGGATAAATGGATGTCCCTGTGGGTAGGCGACCTGAGGATTTTGAGATTAGATGATTGTTTCGATAACCATACAATGTGGAAAATTAGTTTGATTTCACTATGAAAATTAATGCAAACGTGGTTAATGAGGCGCAAAACCTGTTAAATGGATAGGGTAAAGGTTTCTTGAAACCGTAAAATAAACATCATATTAGAGGGAATAATTTAACTATGGCGGACATCCTATTTCCCTACTAAACAATACAGGCAGAGTGAATAAATATCATAGGAACTCTCATTATTTCATATCGCACACATACCATTGAGTAGCACTTCTTTTGTGCATAAAACTAATTGTACGCAACAGATGCCTGGGCTAAATGTCTTCTGTAATTACATGCGTCCATGCTAACTCCTCAGACGGTCCAGATTCTTTTGACTTAGCAAATTCGTGCGTTTGTAATGGCTTAACTTTAAACTGCGTATAAGGGTAACAAGAGTAAGTTGTTAATTCTAGGTGCAGTTTCTTGATCGTTTAATAAAAAAGGCATTTTTTGGTAATCGAGATTTTACAAAGCTACGATACTCTATGAATTGGGCTAACTATAGGGATTTCATCCAGCGTGTCGTTCCAGCTTCTTGGCAGTACTTTCGAAACCATCCACTGAGTAATCATTAGCATGAATCTCATGAGATGAGTAAGTGATTTTCCTTCGAATAGAATATCATTCCTATATGATTCTACCTGCGATACACTCTCAACGTGACTCGGTTACTGCATACTTGGGTTCCTTAATTATCTTGCACGTGATTCTGGAGAGAGAGTAGAGAGTACCTTGGACTCGAGATGTTTCTGTGGTACTTTTAGTGCAAAACACGGGAGCAAAGTAGACCTGGTGGGGTTTATCCTGTTTCCTGCAATGAAAAAAGAAAGTTAAGCAATAAACTAGTAAGATTTCGACACTATAAATTCGACCATGCAATTATGTTAGCAGTGCTATGCTCTGATATTTCGTTAAACTCTGTTTTCGATTACCCAGCTCCCTAGGTCGCCGCGAATTGTAATTCCGCTCGAGGACGTGAACTCTGAACCGTGCCACTGACAGCTCTAATATCCGTCAGGAATATATCTTCTGCCCTACTACTACGACTTCTTACGACTTCAAAGAAGACTCAGAGCGCAACGCTAGCCTATTTAGATGGAAATGTAGTAATCAACAGGTTTCTTACACTTTATCGATTGGCAGCTGTTTTATAATGCCTTATCCTAATGTCAAATAATGTTGGATAACTTTTAACACGAACTTTTTAATCTCTTGGTAAAACACAAATGGTTGCAAAAATTTGCAACCTACCTCCAAAATGACGTAGAGAGCAGAGAAGAAAGATAGTGAAATCCTGTACTTTTTTTCCATGCGCGTGGATATGGAAGACTTTTCTCGTTATTTTTGGTGATTACGACGTCAAAAAGGTTTTTCACTCTGCTGCAACTCATCTGAAAGCATTTATTTATACATTTATTCATGAACGAAACTGCCACTGCACGGGTATTCATTCTACCCGGTATCCTCAGTACATCAGGAAGTAATGTATTTATCCTAAAGTATTAGTGTGAATACACGACGTGAATTATGCCAAGTGATCTGTACAACAGAAGGCAAGATTGAACTCTTGAACGCAGTGAATTACTAAGGCGGGAAATGTAAACCACCGCGTTGTGACAAATTTTCTGTCATCCGATAAAATGCGATCATTTATCAGCATGAATAAAATTATAACTTTCACCAGTACCCCAAAGGACGCATAGATACACTAGTAACTGTGCCGAATCTCGTAAAAGAACAGCACCTCCCATGGATAACTGAATCTACAAGGACTTAAAGCAGAAAAGGTGTCAAAATTCAGACTCCGGTTCTTCCTCATAAGCATTTTTCTGGTATCAAAGTAGGGAACCTCATATCATAGCGTTGAGAGAATCCGTAATCCCAGAAGAGCATCCCCATTTCGGCATTCACGAAGGTTATTAGGGAATTGTGATTCCCAGATTTTCGAGAATATTTCTCGACCTACACTCTCACTGAGTTTTCACTGAACAAGATTACAAGAACCTAAATCCTATGTGCTTATAATCCCGGTAAGGTAAAGGTCATTCAAAATGATATGAAACCACTAGAACTGCTACCATACTTGAACTCCAACAGTCCAGTTGGGAGGTGCCTGGGTACATGCTATGCCTTCTGTCTGCCTTCCTTATCCCGAAGTCTTATCTCTTGCTTGCTACAGTTGAAACACCAGCGCATCAACACACAACATTGAAATGATCTGGGTCCAACTCGAATGGGCGTCTAACAACTACTAAAACAAATTAGCCGAAACTCCAATAAGGGGCCTTGTATTTTACTGAGTTATTTTTATCTTCTATTGAATGTTATTGAAAATAGTGATCGACACTTGAAATGTAGTTTTACCTTTTGACGTTAAATGCTTTTTTAAATAAAGCGTCCATTAATTATAAAAGAGTAAAGCACTACTCTTCAGTCCTCCTAAAAGTTACTGGGTGCATCCCGAAGTGTGGTCACAAAGTTGACTTTGTTCAATCAATCTAAGTGTCTTCGCATTCATCCCCCAAGGCAGTTGGGAAAGGCTTTAATCACACAACTTTGACTTTCTGTATTAATAAAAAAAACATGTATCAACCCCTAATTCTTGCAGCACCTCAGATTCGCGGAAAGAAAGCACTTTACCAAGCCCAAATGCCCCGAAGACTACCCAATACTCACAGATGGATGAGTGAATTCGAACCGCAACGTAGGCATCCATTGGAACATATGCAAGAACGGATGTTCCAATGTGTTTCCCACTGAATCTCGCCAAGGTTCAATTTCCCCCTTCCTACTTTTATTGTTCATTTCTGCATCCAGAACGTTCCCATGCTCATCCAACTCTAGAATTGATAAAATGTGCATTCTTAACTCTTCACTTACAGAGCTTGAATAAAACAGTGATGCAGTTGTCCCTTGAGCTGTAAACGATCTGACACAAGTTGCATACTTCAATTTTATTGACTAATACTATAAAGAAGAGCTTGGATTGGCTTGAATATATATATGAGGACTCGGGTTAACTTATTAACTTATTTGTGTGACTTCTTATTTGCATTCACTGCATTATCCTTAAGCATAGCTATCCTTGACTAGTTATTTTATTTTGTAATAATTGTCCAGAATTAGCTTATACCTTATGGTAAAGTTATTAGTTCTTTTTGGGTAAACATTTTCACTTGTTAGCGGTTAATTTTTATGAAATAAGAAGAGCCTTACCGGCAGGGTTACCATTCCTATGAAGGACGCTGCGTACAATTTTGACTTCGCATTGATGCCTCGCGCAAAATAATCCTGCCTCACTTAGAAGCGTCTCTTGAAAATATGGAAGCTGCTGCGGTTTTTTGCCCGTGATTATCTGAATTGGAGGAGAATTAAGGAGTATATTCAATCAATTCGTGCGATGCCGTTTCTGACGCTTGAGACGTGACCATTTAAAAAGTTATTAACCTTTCGCATCGCATTGTTTAATAAGTAAAGGCTGGGCCAGTGCTACTTTTCAAAAATGCCTTTAGAAAAAGCTACTATTTCTTTGTCTCGGGTTCAGCGATAGCTTGGATTGCGAATTTCATTTTCCCACTGGGTCTTACACTGTAGTGCCGTTCAGCTGCTTTATGGACCCGATGGCTTCGAGGACGATAATGCTATTCAGGTGGGTGCCGAAGAACAGTACGAAATCCTATGAGATGGCTGGTTGTGCGGCGTAAACAGGAGCTCAGGCGCTTTTATCTGCGCTTGTCTACCACCCGTTTGAGCACCCATCCAGCAATAAGCAAGATTATCGCCTGCATCCGTTTTGAGAAGTCATTTCAGGAATCCTCATTAATTTATTGTGGTTGAAGTTGCGATTAAATGTTGTAAAGATTGTGGATTCATTCCAACAAAACCTCGGAATCCACTCATGGGGCTGCTAAAAATATTCATCTCATTCTGAGTACGCGCTCCAATAAGAGCGACCTTCACTCTAGGCGCATTCGCTTTCTACCACATTCAACCTCCTGCCCCTTGCAAAATTTCGTAGATATCTTCACTCCAGAGTAAAAATCCTTACTACCGAGCATAGCAAAGGGAACTGGTCACAATACTACACAGACGCAACCATTTCCTTTCTTCTTTCTCCATCCTTCCAAGGCAAACACACATTGTGGGTATGGGTTTTGTCTACTTTCTGTTTTAATGAGTCTTGTCGAGATACGATTGCCGATGATGAAGACAAGGAACATACCTCGTGAATAAATATACCAGAGTTGTTACTATGGAGTTCAGGAAGATGTATTCTTCTGTCCAATTTCTCGTAACAGGCTTCCATTTCCTTATTATTCTGCCCAATTACGTGGCTGCAACCTGAAAGACGTATCGAAAGAGAGTGCATGTGTGAAAAAGAGAAGTCGTTCAAGTGAACCGAAGTTAATAGGCCAGGTTATTTTTGGTACCAGGTGGAAAGGGATCGAGTCCCACAGTCTCGAAGGTGATGTCAACTAGATAGGCCTTGTCACGTGGCGCATTGACCTCCTCGCGAGGAATGTGGATCTCGTGAATTTCGTAGAAGGAGGCACCTCGCCCAGTACCCGGTTGTGGTGGCTCCTGAAGAACGCAGACGAAGAGCATCTGCAAGACATTTCGTTAAAATCAACTTTTTTTGCGCCAGAGCTGTCCTTATTGCAAAACGGGGAAACAAAAGGGCTGTAAGATGTTACAAAAATGTTTTGTTCAAATAAAGATAGCATGCATAAAATATTACACTCAAGAAAGACATTTGAATGGCACTATTTAAATCGATAACTACATCTATCCAATTAAGTTCATTCAGAAAAAACTGTGGTGTAGCTTTGCTTCCTAAAGATGTCACAAAATTTTAAGGGTTGAACACACTAAAAGAAGCTGAAAAGATACTAATCTGGCTTAAAATTCAAAGATTACCCACCAATAACTCGCCTTTAGACCATTCAAAAGCTAATATCTACCCAAATTATAAAAGAAGGCTATTACCCCGAGGCAAAACAGTACTGTTTTGGATAGGGTGGGATTGTAACAAATGTGTCGTCATCTGCCTTCAAAATCAACATACAGCCTTGGCAAAGAATAATATTAATATAAAGTTCCCCTGGTACCACCCAATCAATTCCGCATAGAAATCAGTGAAGGCGTAAATTGCGAAGAAATTTTCGAAACACATCCTTATTGGGGGCTAGTGCACTGCTCGAGCTGCGCCAACAACATGCCAACTTCAAGTTGATTTAAAAATTAAGGATCTTAAACAAACTAAGCATTTGCACTTCGTAACAAGCGTATCTGATGCAAGCGCACACACAACCAACCGGTTTCATCCATTCTTACCGAACCACGCGTCCAATCAATTTTAGGCGGTATTTCTAACGCATGCGTAAAAAGACCAGTTCGATAGCCAAATTCCTCAACCCTCCTATAAGTTGAAAATGGCAGTATTAAAACTGGTAGAAAGCCGAAAAATCAACAATAATGCCTTCGGATTCTGTTTAATTTACTTATCTAGGTTTAAAGTTACTTAATTTTGCATGGGTTGGTACCACGCTATGCTAAGATTAAAATAAAGTTGCCACTAGTGTGGTTGAATGGCCTGCATACGATCATTTGAACTAGTTACGAGTCTTGTATCGCATCACTCTGCTAACATTAAATTTGGTACAATACAATACAAGAACGGGAAGACATATGTCCACTTTTTGCGGAGAAGTAATAAAAGGTATGATTAGATTCATTTAGGACTACCTATTCAGACCAACCAGAGCTAATTGATACATTTTGCGCTGTGTATTTAGAATGAGGAGATTCATGCAGAAATTACAGTAATTCATACCTTAGGTCGGTAAAATCGCCCCTCACCATGTACCACATTCTTTGCACCTTACCACTTTTGGAATAGAGATGGTCAATTGTGCATGGAACGTAATGCTGCCAGCATGGAAGTCGCAAACCATTCAGGAATCTTCGCCTACTCCAATAATACTCTTGTTTAATAGGGGGCGCCAGTAGTGTTGAGTATGATGATTCCCGATACATAGGAGAAGACGATACGTACGAGGACTCCTCCGACAATGGGTACATCTTATACCGCAATTTCAGACCTGATCTTACTCGACAATACCCATTTTTTGGTACCGCAAACAAAGTAAAGAGTAGCGAGACAACCGGCAATAACCTCATTCGAGCTGCGAATGATAATCCGCGGGACACCATAGTTACCAAAGCCCTTGAATTCATTCAAACAAAGTTCGCAGTTAGACCAAACTGTGTGAATAAGCCACCCGACTAAATTCCCCACAATGTAGCAACCTTCAGCTTCGCTTAACTGCAAGTAATATTGTTCACCTCCACGCTTTTGCAGCAATATAAATGAACCTTAAAAGCTTTTCCACCAGCCAAGCGTATCGTTACCCCAGAAAGTCGAGAAGCCCCATGGAACTAAACCTGGTCCCCGAGCTTCCACCCCGAAGGCCTCCCAGGTCCACAACATAATCCCTTCAGGAGCCAGATTCTGCGCCAAGCCCTCCCACAGACCCGATACAGAACGAAGGCAGCTCAGCAAATATTATGCCCCCGTTATAAACCCAGAGCAGTCGTCACATTTCCACAAGGCGTTAAATCTACAATCTCGGCAGAGGTTTTGCACCCAGAATAGACAGACAGGTACCCAACGTATTACGAGCCATCCGAAATACCGCCATTCGTGACTAAAACGAAAATATGACGGTTTTAATTGTGTGAGCACCGTGAGATGCTTCTTAGGAGGCCTAATTAGGGCTTACCAAACCAAGCTCTTGCGATTCAGCTGTCACAACGGGGAGAAACTGCCAAGCCCGATTAATGATAGAACTAAAATTAAGAAAGTTTGAATGATTAAAAGGGAAAGGGCGACGCTCAGATAAATGTCTCGAGTGTTTACAAACAAGAGTTCAGCATCTTTAATTTGGTAGCGCAATGACCATAAGCAAGAATGCCCAATATCCCTGTGAATAACATTCACATCTTACAAATAAACACTAACGAATTATGAATAAATTATCCGATCTGGTTGTGTAGCTTACGTTAAACGTGTGCAGTAGCGCAGCAGCCCGTCAGCCTCGTATTTGATATAAGCGTACGTTAACACATCAGGCAAGCTGGAGGAAATCACATAACATCTCAGTTTTCAGAGGCATAAATTACCTCCAAAGGCAAAACTAGTATGAACTCACACGGTCTTCAATTATAAATATAATTGCTTAAAAAGGACCTTTTACACTCAAGCCGATTTTAATAGAAACATCCAACCACGCACGCTATTAAAGTGATAATACCAAACATAGCAGGGCGAAAGAAATGACAATGATGGCAAGCAGGCGTTAGCGATAGATAAGGCATTGATAAAACATACAGTGCAAGGTGACCGCAGACCTCCTCCTCGGCCTCTCGTGAAACGCGGTCAGAAGAAACTTTATGGAAAGCGTTTAGAAGCTGTGAATTGATAGTGTCAGCGTCACCGTTGCCTAAAAGGCCCATCGAAATCGCTTTCTGCTCCAGACTGTGAGAGGAAAAGAGCCTTTTAAAAAACAGGTGCAGACAAAAGCGATTAAGTAGACGGACATTGAAATCGACCTAAAGAGCCGAGCATGACAATACTGCAGTCCGAGGCCAGTGAGGTCGGGTGTATCAGCGACAGAGTAGGCACTGCTGTGTCCGCAGGGCTGGTTGCCGTGGTAACGCAGATTAATATGCACGGGTTGTAGACGCGGCCGCCGTAGCATCTCGACCACCAGCCATGTGACACCCAGATGATCGGCGACACTCTCGAACATCGCGCCATCGCTCGGCGTGATCCGTGTGTCTTAATGAAGGGTTGAACAACGAAAAAAAACACAAAAAAATACGCTCATTCTTTAGGTGCTGCTGCTAGATCCGTATGTCCTGTGGCAGCTTCAGAGACCACACAACTGCTACGATGATGGAATTGTGATGTGCCATAGCAAACATATTTTAATCCTTGCAGAGAATAGTGGCAGCCTTTGCTAATGCTTCAAAAAATTCATATCTTAGTGGATTAGCCCATTATTTTGCGAACAAAAACATAGAGCATGAGAATATAGTTAAATCTGCGGAGATTCACAACAGAAAGGATATTGGAAAGCGCCAATTTGTGACAATTTAGACGACCAAAAGTACTGTATGTGAATTAGTAATGAAACGAGATCGAAATTAAGCGTTCACACCATCCGTAATAAGGACTACATTTCTTAAGTCTATAAATCTGAGAATTATCCAGATAGGGTGCTTCAGCTAATTATTAACAGCCTGAGGCAATAAGCGATACTCGGCAAATGAATCCTTGCGATGCAGTTTACAAGCAAGTCGCGACATATGAAACCATCAAAATATGTTCCGGCCAAGGTCCATGAGGTCATAAAGGCCATTTCTATGGGATATCTGACCAGTAGTATCACCGATAATGAATGAGTGTTTGTGATACGAATAAACCCACTGGGCGATTGGATCATTCTGCAACGAGCCTCCCGCTTTGCTGCATCCAAGACGTCTCCGAGGAAGAGACCGTTGCCGCGACGAGAACTGGCACCACTAACTCGTGCGAAACGCACATGAAGTGGCCATGGAGATGCGTTGCTGTGGGCGAGAAGTGAACACACTAAAACTATGCTGAATACAAGAGAGTGAATGTTAGCGAAAAACTACGACCGGTATTTCAGTCCCAATTTACATCGCCAACGGTAGATCAGGTGCAATGATAGATTCTTATTTTACGATTTAAAGCACCGAATAGAGAATGATCAAGTAGTGTCGACGGTTATAAATAATCGACGAATGAACGGAAATGATAGAACAGAAAATAATAGCACAATCAGTATTAAACACTAACGCCATTCAAACATCAGTCAAGAAAACGCCTATAATAAAAGCACAAATTGAAACCAAGCCGTTTTACCAGTTACAGTAGGCAATCAATCGGTTTGTTGCTTTCGAGCCAATAAGGGCATAACAGAAATGGGGAACTTTACGCTTTAGCCCAATCGTAGCAAAGGTGAGTGAGTAGGTGAGCCAGATTCATAAAGTGCTCGCGTTGACCATCCTCCACCTAGGTGAAATAAGCGATTCCCACTAAAGCATGCACATCCTCCTTTGACGGTCTAAGTCATTTTGAACTCACAACATAGTGCATCCTGTCAAAGTTGTAACAATTGGTACGAGAGATAGCGGCTGCCAGATCACTAGATATACAAAAGAAAAAGCAAAAATACGCAGTGCCCACACAAAGATGCGTTGCTAGACGAAAATGAACCTATTTAGCCGCAATCATGCATAGTTATAAAAACAATTCAGAAAATATGTTTCTTGCCGGCACAAATCTTACAAATGTGTATGAGAACAGGGAAACAACAGGCTTTTACCGTGTGAGATACAGAGTCCCTCCATTACTCTTTAAGAGGGTCACCCGTTTTCCCGGCTCATAGGAACCAGCAGTAACCGAGCCATCACTAAAACATGAGTATATGTAGGCATAACCCTTTTCATCAAAACTTAGTTAGGCCTAACAATTTTAACGCAATTCAATGCAAAGTAGTTCTCTAACTTCGATCGGCTCAAATAAATTCACGTAAGCAGAACATAGCAATATGTGAAAGTAATAGAGATGAATGTAATCTAAGAGCGGATTTCTAAGAAAGTGGACCAGGGAACAAGTCAGTTTATACAGCAGAAAACTTTACAGTCAAAAACATTACCAATTGAAAAGACTTACGCCTCCTTTCGTGCGATGCGCCGCTTAATGAGGTGTTCTACCAGTTGTTTCGCAGATGCTACAAAATCTGATTCGTATTCATAATGATCGAAGTAGACATTCATTCGCTGAAAAAGCGGGATAACTGATAAAGGAGAAACGAATGAATGAATGGGGGATAGTGAGTCAAAGAACACCTACAGCGTAGAGACGTTGCAGGTCTTCGAGACTAAGAGCGCGGAATCGATACCAAAGATCGATAAGATCAGGTCGTTGACCCCTCTCCAACTCAGTGGCCAGCGCTGAAGCCAGTGCCTTCCCCTCATTTGTAGAGCCCAGCGTCTGACATGCCTGCACGTAGACCTGTGAAACGATTACTTGTATGCAGAAAAATCGCAGTTAAGTCAAAACACACTAATTGAGGAAGCATCATTAGTTGAAGCAAAGGAACCAAACCTGCTAATCTTGTCGGGTATATATGTGCTCACATTAAAGGGTAACTGAGGCAAATCGAAAGAATGTACTAAACATATTTATTGTTTTTGGATAATAAAGAAGCAATGCTACATTTAAATTACTCTGTGCCTCAGCATTCAAAAGGCGCAGAGCCCTGTGAATAACTCAAGATAAGTTAATATGATCCAACATACCGAATGAAGATGTCTCAATGGATCTTCTTCAAGAAGACGGGAATTCCCATAATTTTGGTATCCAAGACAGAGTAAACCTGTCCAAATTTTACAGAAAATGCACAAATACAAGCGGTGAATTGATGCTACTGAAGCCCGTACTGGCTAAACCAACGATTATAGACCTACCGAATTGGGTACCCCAGTCACCTAGATAGTTCACTGCAGTAACTTTATTTCCAGCAGCAAGGTTGATGTTCTTCACAAAATTCCCCAAAACAGTGGCGCGAAAATGGCCCATATGCATCGGCTTGGCAATATTTACAGAACTAAATAGGATTACTCAATGTAGGAACTAACCTAAATTCGACTAAAACATGCTGTACAGTTGCATCCGGTTTGCGTATAAGGGCATGACAATTTTCTGGACAGATAGATAAGAGATTAAGTTCAAAGCACTTTCGAATTGAGCCCTTACACAACATTACATACAAAGAGAACTTACCCTCATCAGTTACTGTTGTTGACAGCAATAAGGAATTGTCTCAAAATAAAATTTTCTTTATTAGGGACCGGTTTTCCTTTCAAGCCGGTGCCACACAGGGAAACAAAAGGCATCAAAGTTAGCCTAAGACACCTTTCTAGCAAATATTATCAACTGGAAGTGAAAGATAAAGCTCCCTTAAACAGACGCTGAAGATCACATGCATCAGCGCCGAGACACTGACCCGAAAAATACATTCTCTAAGTCGCGTTACGTATACACATGTACTTAAACAATAATCAGACTGCACTGTTGAAAAGAATAATTCTAGAGTTGCACAAATGTATTTTTGATAATTGCGTGCAAGTAGCATTTAAAAATCCAAGTTATTAATTAGCATTTAATTTAGTTTCGCGGATACTCAACACATTCACTACGTATTTCTTAAAGCAGCATGGCAAAAAACGTCAGCAGCCCCCAAACGCTGCCATACTTCAGCAATACATGTCCAGCCTTGTGATGGTGGTAATGAAAGTCAGAACCGCTCATTAAGATCCATTGATAAATTCCAAAACTAGACGCGACGGAAGGAGGGCTGATGTTAGGTGTAATGCTTTGTTTGTTTTGACTTTCGGTTTCGATTAAGGACACAGAGGTGGCCATATTGCTGGCCTCCGGACCATGTCAGCAGCTTATTTTCCTCTGCCCGTTGAATATATCTATGCTACCGTAGTATTCTGCCCTCTTTTGCCTTTGAAGGAGTTTCGAGACTCTACATTGAGATAAAAATTGCGTTCTACAATATTGTAGTACTTTGTTTGTTAGAACTGCTGGTTTCTGTCAAGGTCACAGAGGTGGCCGTATTGCCCTGGCGGCGTGGGCTGGCCTCCGGGCCATGCCAGCAGCCTTTTTCCCTCTGTCCGGTGAATATATATATTCTACCCTGCCACTTTGCCTTCTTTTGCCTTAAGGGAGCCTCGGGACGCTACAATATCGTTCTTAACAGCTCATTCGACCTTAACTATAAATCATATGGAAAAGTTCGTGCCAAGATTACTTGCGTACTTGTGTGGAGATGTCCCTACATATCTCTAGCAGCTAAAGAGATTCCGGTTAAAATAACTTAGCGACACTTAGGTTAGGATAACTTGGAATGATGAATTATTTTTCTTACAACTAACGCTGGCCATACGTATTAGTCTGCTCATTTTGCGTCTCCACTGGAGCTTTAAAAAGGTTAAGACTCAAGGTCAAATTACATTTCTAGTAGGAATTAGTGGCGTTGAGGTCAAACGTCTTCGCACCTGTACATAAGTATGATGGCTAGGGCGAAGAGGTGGTTGGTTTGTTCCATAGAGCATTGACTACGTCGTGAAGGCCTATGGTAAAAGTTGGTTAACGAGGACATAGGAAATGACTCTCAAAAAGGCGAAAGCTTAAGCATTGCTATGAGTGTTTCTTAAACAAATCGTTTAGAATACGAGGGACCTAAATTCTAAACATCAGTAATTTTGTTCGCCTAAATAACCTTTGAGCCATGCCGATAAGCATAGTGCAATAACTTATTCATTTGAATTTCGGTTACGGTTGCTTAAGTGACCATGATGCTGCTGCCGGGTGAACTGACTTCTGGGCCGTGCCAGCAGTCACACCCTCCTTCTGTTAGCTAAAAGCATGTGCATTCTGCACTATTATTATGCCTTTTTGCCTTTTGGGGAAGTCTCAGCATGCTACATAGCTCTCCAGTATGTCAACAGCATTTCTTCACTTCTGCTAAAATGTCATTTTTTCTTTAAAAAATACTTGGAGCACTACGACCTGTGTAGGCGGTTCTTTCCTTTTCTCCTCATCTGCTGGATGAGGAAGAGCATCATATGCTGAGGGCTGATATAGAATTACTATGTCAGAGAGTTTAGGAAGAGGATGCGTAGACCTCTAGAGTGAGACCATGCTACTCTACGACCAGGTTGAAGTTGGTATGCCGCCTCTGGCCTACAAAGCGCATTTAAGAGCACAAGTATTACAACATATGTGCTTGCATACTTTGTATCACCTGTACAACAATTATTCATTGCAGCTACATAAAATTAGGTTAGCATCAAGTACGCATTTGAAGCTTGCAAAACATTAATGGCTGATTTATAGGGTGACGAAAGGCATGACACCGAATTTCTAAAACGAGCCCAATATCATAAAATCAATTTGTATATTATGTCCAAATAAGGAAATCAGATTATTCTTTAAAAATTAACAGGAATTATGGTAGCAACCCAAAAACCCTTGAGGCAAAAGAAGACAGAATATTAGCGTAGAAAACACGTAATCAACAGGCAGAGGGAATGAGCTGCTGGCACGGTTTGGAGGACAGCCTACGCAGCTAGGGCAATATAGCCTATTTATTGACCCTGACCAAAACCGGTAGTTCAAACAAACAACGTATTACAATTACGATGTCTTTAATTCACTTTGTTGGTAAAAGGCCATCAGCTTTAGGCAGTTTTTCCCCTTCCATCTCTTAATTTAGCGTTTCGAGGCTCTCTTGAGGCAAAATAAGGCAGAATACTAGGGTAGAATATATATCTTAAACAGACTGAGGAAATGAGTTGCTGGCATGGCTTGAAGGCCCGCCCACGCATCTAGGGCAATATGGCCTAAACAAACAAAGTATTACATTGCCCCTCTCCTCTTTCGAGCATCCCCACCAACGCTCCCCTTGGTAGACCTCCCGCGTCAGCCACCACAAAGTAGTAAGTGCTACAAAAAGCACCCACGAGCTAACCGTGCCAGTCGCCGACATTCGACGCGATTGTGGCAATGCTTGACACCAACGTTAGTAATCTCTCTCGGCAGTTTGATTGGATTTGGAGTTTCGGCCGATTAAAGAACAAAGATCAGAATAAGAGGTCCTGCCAACCATCAGTATGTCCGTAAGGAGACGTTAGCACACCGATCCCCTTGAGCAAGTAAATTAGGGGTAATTTTCGGAAGGAAACTTTCCAGGTGGTCCATGGCTAGTATCACTTCGGTTGTCGATACCTTTCCCGTAAGACACAGAGACGGAGTAGGTGTTGAAGGCAGAGGTAGTTCTTAGCCATTCTGCTATGGGAGGTCAGAGATACTCCCATCCATAGCACATGCACTTCTTTCGCACCGCTGCAATATGCTACAGGCGGTAGAGATCGGGATAAAATCTCATATAGAGTCGGATCTGCTTTCCGCTGCTACCAATGTAGCGTTCCAAGACTCCATTGAAGGCAAGAGAAGGCAGAATACTAAGGTAGAATATATATATTCAATGGGCAGAGGAAAATAAGTTGCCGGTATGGCCCAGTGGCCAGCCTACGCAGCTAGGGCAAAGTATTACACTTACCTCCTACCACCCTTGCTAATGAGAAGGTTGAATATTTCTCAACATCTTTATTATCGCACAAGAGGGATATACGGTAGCAAAGTCAATGTATTCACGACAGAGGAGCCTCGACCTCGCTTTCAACCAGGTTTAAATTGCCTTCTCTCCTCTCGCCTGCAAAGCACATTTAAGGAAATTAAGAATTACACCCATGACAAAGATGTCGATATTTGAGACCACCCTGTAGAAAGAAGAACATATTGCTCGCACAAAAAATGTACTGCTTACATACAACAGGGCTTAAGGGTTGCTAGCATGATCCAAAAGCCAAAATCCGCTAAAAATGCTGTAATACTTTGTTTGTTTGAACTGCCGGTTTCGGTCAGGTTCACAGAAGTGGCCATATGGCACTAGCTGCGTAGGCTGACCTTGGGCCATGTCAGCAGCTTATTTCCCTCTGCCTGTTGAATATGTATATATTTCCTTCTAGTGTCCTGTAATACTTAATTCTTTAAAGGTGCTTTGTAGGCCAGAGGCGGGAAAGGAATTTTGAACCACGTGACGGAGGAACGTGGAGACTCCTCGGAACGTGACGGACCCTCGGCCTGAACCCCCATTCGTCGCCTAACTGTATTTATTACCCATATAACAGTAAAGATGTCTAAACGCACTCAGACTTCTACTGGCAAGGGTAACCAGGAGGGAGAGGAGGAACCCTCTACAGTCCTGCCCTCTTTTGTTTTTGAGGAAGCCTCGGGACACTACAGGTGCGGTTGCGAATACCTTGGAAAAAAACAAAATACTGGAAGATATCATCTGAAGACATCGTGCTTTATCCTTGTCATAATCTTAAGTAGAGTATTTAAAACTGTAGAATTGCATATCCTCCTTATTATGCGCACATGCTCTTTAGTGTCTTGGTCCGTTTTAATCCTTGTTGATTCGTCTCTTACATGTTGCCACTGCCGAGGATTTTCGAGCACAAATTTTGTTCTTCACACTAATGCTCTATCTAATTAATTTTTCCCAAAAAACTTAAATTTGAAAGCAAATTGTATTATGCACTAAGAAAACAATTACACTATGTTGTGATTAACACCCCACTTGTTTGTTTTAGTCTTTCGTATAAGCGGCTTGATGGAATCCCCTTTTCAATCCATTGTATCCGTGTTTTGTTTTCTAAGAGGTTACAGTGATGGATATTGAGGATATATGTGTAGAACCCCTTGCCCTTAATACGAACAGCAAAGTTTACCGGAGTTTTACTAGGAGGAAAAGATCCCAAGACTCCGTTGATACCTTTGGTGACAACATCCCTGGTACGCATTACTTTTTTTTCGTCTTCTGGTGATTATGTTTGCTTATGCTTTCCTGTAACTGTCACAACCTTTTCGACTCGCTCTACCGTGAAATTTTGAAATTATAGGTACTCAGCGTATCTTCGTGCAAGTTTGGGGGTGCGCTCATAATACCAGTGATGCTGAATACATGGCCGGACTCCTTGCCGCCTATGGTTATAAGGTAATTCTAAGTATTTCTTGCGCTTTATCACCAGCGTATTAGCTGGCGCAAGTTGCGTCTCTTGATTATGTTCATTCGGTCATTCTATATTCACCGTAATGTCTGACATGGCGATCTCTATTTGTTAGATTGTTATCATTGTAGGTTTTGTTTCTAATTTGTAGGATATTTTGTTCGATGGTGGTTACCATGTCTAAATTTAATCGCCAAATTTTTTAATGGATGACCATCTGCTTCTAGCTCTTTTTTCACTTTCAGGTAATGCATTAGTTGTATGGTTGCTATTTTTTCGGTTGGAATTCCTCGAGTATTTGAATGACAATATCAATGTACCAATGGACAACTCATGCGTGTTGCAGAAGTACCGTCATTTCCCTTATTTGAACGAGGGTGTGATTTGGACTATGCTATCAGATTATTATCATTGTCAGTTGGGCAACTCACTTAATCCCTTGGTGTTGAACTTGCTTGTTCTCTAAAATAGTTTGGAGTTTTAAAGTCATCATTCGTTACTGAGAATCCTATAGAGAGATTTAACTTCTCTCAGCTTAAATCACATTTTTTGAAGTGGCACGAAATGTTATTTATATCTAACCTCATAATTGGTTCAGTTTTCTCATGTATATGTCATGAGTAATCGTTTTTCTTGCGGGCTGTTCACTTATCTTTGGGACTTGTTATGTAATGTTGTGTTTGTTGCATGCTGTTTCGCACTTTCATTGCCTTTAATTCATGCCACAATGCCTTCGTTGTCAGCGCCAAATTTGCTACCCATTTCTATTTTCTCCCTCTTTAAATGCAGAATCAGAAGTGTTTAAATGAACGTCTTAAGAATTTATAAAGTTATTTGGTCAATTCAGCCGACACCAAATTATCAGCTGTGTAGATGAACCCGTGTTTTTTTCTCAATTATGAATTCCGTTAAAGCAACCCATAAGCAGTCTAAGCACACAAATAAAAATTGTTCATTGAACGTGCCTTTTTGTTTGCTTTGGTGCTAGAGGTTTCTTACTATTATCCATTCAGCTGCAAATTGGATGGTCTAATCAGCCGTGATGTATGTTTTTTCTTGTCATTTTATATGTTCGCCATAGACCAATCTATTATTTATAAGCTTCATCGCAGTCATATTTGTGGGTCACTACAATGAATCTCTGCGGGATTTGACATTAAACTTGGCCCATTCAGCTATTTCTGTTAATTGGACCCACTGTCTTTTGTAATCGAATTTCCATTTTAAAACATTAACTGATTTTAATCTTCGTGATAGCATTTTCCCGACCATTTTAGGCGCACCAATTAAAGCTTTCATTTGAGCGTTAACTTGTCATTTAAACCTAAAAACACTTTGCTTATCTATAGGTATTTATCGTTAAAACAAAAGGGATTTCTTAAGTCCAATGTTTTAGTTTAGTTTGGGTCAACTTGGAATAACTTATTCTCATGACAAAGTATTAGATCAAAGTGAATCGAGTTAGACTACGTAGCACTGATCGACGCGTCTTTCCTCTAGGTCACACTGGGTAGCAGCTGCTGCAGCAACGATGTCTCCGGCTCGGAGGACGATAAGGAGGCGGCAAGGGCGGCAGCGGATTTGTGGTTACTAAACAGCTGCACCGTGAAAGGCCCTGCCGAAGACCATTTTAGGAATGCCATTTTTGCTGCTAAGGCCGCCGGCAAGCGCGTTGTTGTCGCTGGTTGCGTGCCCCAAGGCAGTCCCAATGTGGCTTATCTCAAGGTGACCCGCTTACTTCCTCCTCTTGCTTTGGTGCCTGTTCATGCCTTAGATATAGTAGGGATACTAGCTGAAATCCTTCCCAATTAATTGTGATTTTGCCAAAGCGTAATGATTTCGTTTACGATTGATTTCGAAACAGGACAGAAAGCCGTTTCTGCTTACTAGCTGTTGACGTTACCAACATCTTATTAATTAGCCCCCGATTACACGGCTACTCATTATTTCCTTTGATAAGTCAGCCTGTGTTGTTTATGTCGAGTGCTGCGGATACCCAGCTGCATCTACGGACACGAGGAATGGCGATATCAGGAATTAGACCGCACGAATTTGTGCATCCTAATTGAAGTTGTGACAGCGAAGGGACTTTAAATTTCAGATCCACTTGTACCTTGCTAAAAGGCTTGCTAAATTCCATCTCGACGTGTGTATCTTCTGGGTAGCCGATCAACGGCCTCATGATCCTACACGAAAGTACTCTAATATGCATGGCGCTTGATTCGTCACTACAAGGGCAGAGATTTCCTACGGCGTCCGCACTTACTTCCGACTTTATTAACCCTAGTCGAATTTCGACCAAGTCCATTCATTTCAGGCAATTTTAATGCTTCCATTTTTCAATAAGTTGTGTTTGCGGAATAACACTCATGAGCCTATTTCGCATGTTTTTTCCACCGCACTGCTGGGGCATTGGTACTTGTGACGGTCGCTAGCAGATGCCCAGTTTTTGGCGAACTCTTCTGCTCAGTTAATGAGCACACATAAAGTTGACGTTGTGCTTACTTTGCTCTCTTAATACGCTGTATCCAGTATATGCTAACATTTTCGCGGTCACTTCAGCTTGCTGTGGACTCACAAGAGTCAGGTGCTGGCAGCTCTGTGGTCGACGCAAATTACGATCGCTTTATCTACGAGTGAATGTGTCAATTTCGAAATCATTTTAGAGAAGGAACCCAGCGGTTGTGTCCTCTTTGCTAATAGCATCTAAGACGTATGTTTAGATTGTCGCCTGAACCGTTTCGAGTCTGTCATGTTGCGGCGGCATTTTCGAATATTTGAGTCAGCACAGAAGTCTGCCCTTTTATAGGTATGCATTTGTTCATTTGTACTTCTACGCTTCCCTTTTTCACTACAGTTAGAGTGCAGATTTCGTAGCTCTCTTTTGTCTAAAGCGGTAACTTAATAAGTACCGAATCGCAAGAGCAGCCGATGTCACAATGGAAAATGGGTGTAGAGCATAGTAATTGTGTTTGGTTGCTACTTCTTTCCCCTTTTCCTTCTTATTCTGCCTTAAATGCCTAGAACACTGATTGAATGATTGAGTCAAATTAGGCTTATTAGTCCACTTTTATTGTGATACGCAGTGCAATGTGAGTCTTGTGTAAAGGAATCAATTAGGACTTCAAGCGTAGGTCTCTTGCATTCCTTTCCAGGATGTTAGCGTGGTCGGTGTTCAGCAGATTGATCGGGTCGTGGAAGTTGTCGAACAAACTCTGTTGGGTAGGTTCGGCCTTTTTGCAGGTGCTTTAAGTAAAATATTAAACCAGGTTTAGCTCACTATAGGGAAATCTGTCTGCGGTGATGTTAACTTCCGATCCTCAGCCTTAAGATATTTCTCTTATGGGGTTCATTTTAAGGTTAAAATCACGTGCTGGAACGCAAATGAACCCAAAATACTTTTAAAGGCTTAAATTTTAGATGGGCGTCAAAATCTGTACTCAGATCACCTAGTAGGCGGATTATAGAATTACATGGGTATGTTCTCTTTTACATCGATTTGTCAGGCAATGTGGTGCGTTTCATGGAGAAGCGGATGACTCCAGTCGATACTGTGGAGGCAGCTCGACAGAAACGTCTGCGACCCGGTGTAGTACCGCTCTCATTGCCGAAGATTCGACGTAATTCATTAATTGAGATCCTAGCCATTTCGACGGGCTGCTTGAATGCCTGCACCTACTGCAAGACGAAGCACGCTAGAGGCGTGCTGGTCAGCTACACCGTCGATGAGCTTGTTCAACGAGCTGTGGAGGTCTTCAGTGGTGAGCCAACTAAGCAACTCCATGTCGGCACCATTGATCAATTGATTGTTATTGGTGATTGTAGGGATTTGTTCTTGTCTCATGGCTTAAGATAACTGCGCGTCTGTAATTTTGAGGCATATATTTCCGCTTTGAGGTCTCTTACCTTCTGTACAGATCAAATGCTTTGAGATTTTTCTCCCTTCAAACTGATTGATTTACTAATTTGGATTGCTACTTTGGCTACTTACTGGACAGAAACAGCCTAGACCACTGCTGTTTCATTTCTTTGTTCTAGCATCTCAAGTTGATCTTGTACGTCTACAGTACCAATGAATATTTTCTTTCGCCTGTACTAGTTCAATTGTCCTCTTCTGTGAAATAAACATTTTAACCGTAGTAATACTGCTCTATGTCTACTTTTTTATCCATTATTCGGTGATGAATCAGATTGATCAGTTATATCGTACCCATGACCGCATTAAAATACTGCTGGATATTTTTGGTCATGTTATCTTTTTTCTTGCATACGTCTGCAATTATGCCCACCACTTTCATAGTATTTTATAAGCCAATTTATGCCTTGCCTACGTAGTGAAATGAAGGATAATTGAAATTACATTGCCTTGTATTTATTTGTAAAGCAATCGCTTCCCCTTTTAAATTGAAATCTCATCTATTAGGTCACATGTCTTCCACACATTTTACACTTGCTGTACGGTTTTCAATCTTTTGGTGAAAATGTACTGCTTTTTCTATTTGGTGTTTCCTTTCAGTCCATCCGAATGCGATTTTGCCATCATGACTTGAAAAATATTGAGTTATTGTTACTCCTACTACTTGTTTATCAGGAACCGGAAATGGAAATGGCATTGGACACAAGCATACGTGTACCGTTTCCGCATCATCATTTACAGTTGTGGTTGGTCTGGTGGCGCTGGGATGTCCATTCCATTCAGGACGACGAAAAGTAGTCCTGATTCCATGTGGACGTAAAGGGATGATGTGGTGAGGACTGAGGCAAATTCAGGTTTATGTCCTCCTCCTCTTTGAACACCAACACCACGAACCTATTTGAGGCAATGTACTAGTTGTTTGGTGCTCACTTTTAAGGCAGTTAGCCACTGTTAATACTCGGCTTTTATTCACCGATCTGATTCTTAATTACCGATTCAACTGATATGCTTGTTGAAACGAGTTTCCTTTTAACCCTTGATTGGTTAAATTTTTGGTCTACGAAAACACTCTTACCGGTGTTCTCTACTGATGGTTGGGGATCACTTAATAAACCGTTGATTACCCAGTTCAATAATCGTTGGATCTTCGATTGGTCCCTTCTTTCTTTTGTTATTTTAGAGGGTGTAAAGGAACTTTGGTTGACCTCGGAGGACCTCGGTGCCTATGGACGAGATCTTAGTCGCTCCGAACATCCTTTGGCCACAACACCACCACAAGTGGCTTCTAGGTGGCCCGATCATCTGACCTTGGTGGATCTCCTCTTCGCTCTGGTTCCTGTTATCCCAGCCGGTTGCATGCTTCGTCTCGGCATGACAAATCCACCCTATATCCTGGACCAACTTGCAGAAGTCGCCGCCGTACTCAGGCACCCTCGTGTCTACGCTTTTCTTCACATTCCCGTTCAATCTGGTGAAATCATCTTATTTCTCCTCGATTTTTTCACTTGGCTGACTAGAAGGCTCCCCTCACTTACCACCGTAGCGATCATTTCTATTTTCAGGTTCCAATGCCGTGCTGAACTCAATGCGACGTGAGTACACAATCGAGGAGTTTCGGAAAGTGGTTGATTTTCTTGAAAAGGAGGTTCATTCCGTGTAGGCATCTTTTTGCGCTGCCATTTAACACTAATTTCGTCAAATCATTTTTTTATTAGACTTTTTTAATTATTTGCATTCGCACGAAGGCCCTCTCCAATTGACGCATGCATTTTCAGCTCGATCATTAATTTTTCTACTTTCGTAATCACATATTCGTTCGTCGAGCCGATCATTCTTATTGTCATATACTCTTGCCTTCCTTTTTGTCATTTATCCATCCATTTACTCTCAGATTGAAGAAATATTAAGTTTTATCAGGTTGTAGAAAACAAAGTGATATTATCTACAAATAGTTGGTCTTAAATTGCAGCAGGTGTTGTTAAAGTTCCAGATGTTTTCGTGAGCTGTTAAAATTGGGCGCTGTTTCATCTTGTCGCCACGGTGGATATCCCGCCCTTTATACGACTTTGATGCCGACTCTCTTCAAACATCCTTATGAATTCTTAAACTCCTGTTTATCTTATCACCTATTTCTATCTGCTTCTGCAATTGAAGATGGGGTTCATGTAAGAGCGACACATTTTTCACTCTCCCTGCAACAACAGGGACGGAGACAAGATGACAGTGGCAACTGACGTGATTTGCGGCTTTCCAACGGAAACAGAACCTGATTTCCAGGCTACATTCCAACTGATTGAGCACTACAAATTCCCCGTTCTTTTCATTAATCAATTCTATGCTCGACCCGGGACACCGGCCGCGACAATGATGCGGTAGGCTTCAGTCTTGTTTTTCTTCATTGTTCACCCGACCATCCAGCGTTTGGGGGCCCCTTTGTTGCTATGTTGTCCTCTATCTTTCTCAAAAATCTACTTGTAACTCAGCTCTAAGCAACATTCGGTGCTTTTGTCTCATCTAATATAGTTTCTGCTGACGTTTTAATTTTGAAGAGCATTGGTTAAATTTGACACAGAATTATAAACCGCCACATGTCACTTTTGCTTTCACACACAATTCGGGAGGTGACCTCTATCGATAACGAAAGCCAGTGAATTCTTGATTTTGAAATTTCGTTAATTTGCTCATTTGAACATGCTGTATCTGAAGGGTTTAAATCCCACAGAATTTGGGAATGTATTTGAAGTAGAATATGATAATAAATTTTTCGATCACTCATGGGTCGTGCTGGAGCTGAGGCAGCTGATGCTGTGATATCACAAGATTAGAAGCTACTTGGTTTAGATTCTATCCTATGCTAGTACGGTTTGCACAGGGCTGGATTGGAGCAATTATTCATCCCGAAAGAGACCCAAATATTGGGGGTAACACCTTTAGTAATCCTTGATATTATTAATATTCCCACTGATAGACCACAAACTCCTCACTTCCTTCATATTTTTTCCATCTTCTTAGCAAGGCAACGACTGCAGCAGTGAAGAAACGCACCCGCAAGCTTCACGATCTTTTCTTGACGTACCGACCATTCGCAGATAGGGTGGGCCGTCGTTACCGTGTCCTCATCACTGAGACCAGCACGGATGGCAAATATTGGGTCGGTCACACCAAAGCCTATGAACAGGCGAGTCACCGCCTTTAGTTTTTTGCGTTCTCTAAAGTGTTCGCATTGGATGAGGACTTCACATTTCAACTTGCTCCTCACCTCATTTTCCAAATCCCGTGGGTGATAGGATAGGGTAGCTTACTTATTTGGCAGTTCCAGCTAGAGATCACTCTCTCTGGTCAAATTGGTGTCAAAAATGTGATTCAGCATACGGCTTCTATCAATATGGTGTCTAGCGGATCACGTCTCTTTACGTTCTACTTGTAAGTTACTGAGGGGTGACGCTGTTTCATCTGGGTTCCTTTCTTTGGTGTCCGGTCTAAATGTCTGCTTGATCCCAACTTCTTTACTTAATTTTTCTATTTGTGAAACAATTCCTTTTTCTACTCACCATTCTAAATTGTATTTTTCATCTTAAATTAATTGGCTACAAAGGTTGGTTTAATAATTCGTGATTAAAAAGGGGAATTTTATGGGAGAGAACCATCATGCTCGATACTTCAAGGATTGCATCTATCTAGTTTTGCCTTATCTCCTTTTCTTCGATCTGCAGTGTATACGAAAGTGGGCTCTTTCGCGGTCCAATTGTTGGCTCATCTCCGTAATCGAAATCACTTCTGCACAGATTCACGCTCAAGCAGTCTCAACACTTTAGCTACCGGACACTTATGTAGTGATTGCACTCCTCTAGCTTACCCATTGCGCCAGCAATGAAGACATCTGCCCTAAAGTCTCCTCGATTACTTGTTTGGATGAGAGCCCGACAAGGTCTTCGTAACTCGCCCACACACACACCAAGCTATAACAATCGTAGTGCAGTTGACAACACACATGAACTTGACTTTGACCTTGTTTCTCCCAGACATGGATCGAAGACTTTCGATCATGTAATCATGTTTCAATTGGTGTCTCTCGGTCAGCTGAGGTCAATGGGCATTTCTTGTTAAAGTAGTTGCTTCCTTTTTTGCTTTTATCAGTCTTTCTCTATTCAAATTATGCTCTCTCAATTTCCTCATTTGCATTATACTTTTTTAAATTTGTGTTAACACGAATTGGTCGGATTTTTTTGGTAAATTTACGTTTAGTAATGCCTAAAATGACAAATTCATTTGGCGACTACCTGAGAGAATCGTGAATCTGTTACTTGCCCAATAATTCGAGAATGTTAAAGGTGAACAAAATTTTGGGGTATTGACTTGGTGTCTGTCACTTTTTATACAGGATGAGAAGTGCATCCCCCTATTCCCGCTTCATAAATATCTTGATGCTACGCAGCTTAACGCGTGTAATTTTCAGATCCTTGCAACTATGCAGTGGCAGATCTTCAGATTTCTATCATTTTCTCATAAATTTCTAATTGCCCTAAATTTACAATCAACCATTTCTGTCTATGCTTTTGTCCCTAGATTCTCTTGCCAAAAGAACCCGAATTGCAGGGTCATATTGTGCTGGTGGAGGTGACGGAATGTGATAAATTCTACATGCGTGGCGTGATTGTCGATAAGGGTCCGTTCGTTTCCCTCTCCGTGGAATCGGAGGGGTGTGAGAATCTCCAATTATGCCTATCTTCATCTTTTCCCGGTATATGTGGCATTTCCTCCTTGCAATCGAGCAGTTACAGTACCTCCATGTCGAAGACTTGGTTGAGATTCTTGCCGTCCAATCTAGTAAGTTTGATTTATGGGATCTGTTATTTTGATGAATTTCAGATTTTGACTACTTTTACGCATGATTAAAGTTAGTGAGTCGGCTGATTCCACACCTGATGGCCCTATTATGTTCTCCCTACTAAAATTATAACCTTGGTACCAAATAGCTATAAAATGATGGAAAGATCATTTCTTAGTAGAAATCAAGATATTTATGCTCCTTTGTATCTGTTGCCTCGAAGGATTGACGGCGGTGCAACTAGATTGCCAGGCGTCGAAAAGTGACAAGTAGTAAGCATAGTAATAGAGGATCCATGGAAGAAAAGAATTCCAATTATTTAGAATAGGATGCATTTGAGAACTGTGCTCGTTCAATGCGTTAAATGTGTTCAAAAAAAACTGTGTTGAATAGACATTGTCGAGTTTAAAGTATTGGTGTTTCAGCTTCGGTGGGGATTTCTTGAAAATATTTTTGCATCTAACGATTTATTCAGACGTCTGCTAGGTCGTGTTTAAATTAGATTTCTTAAAGAAGGTGCGCCTGTTTGTTTGCTCGTCAATTTGACAGGCGCTTATAAAAATATTCAAATGAGGAGTGTCGTAAGCCCATTATTTAAAGAATTGCCTTCCTAGTTATTCTTCACCTTGGTTACTTGCTCAGGCGATCAGTGGTAAGTGCACATTTAGTCGAAACAACTCACCCCACGAATTCGAATGTAAGGTATTCACAATTAATGTGCAGACTAGTGGCCGTTATCAAAGAAGATAAAGAACCTCAGCATCTACTAGTTCTTCTGAGTACTATTCTAATAATATATTTATAGTAATTACCTTCATCAACTTTTTGTTTTAGGTATCTATTGCAATTTTCCTGCTTATAGTCACATGGATTACATCAAAACTGCTCAACATTCAATGAAACTTTTTCTTTCAACCTATTTCTATGCATCGAAGAGGATAATTCATTGCAGTTACCTTTCTCTTTATGGGAAGTGAAACTTGAAACCGATTAAGCTTTACGACTACATTTGTCCAATCTGGGGCCTTAAAAATACTGCTATTTGGATGTATCCAGGGCCATAACTATGGTTACAGTGGTCCATTCACATGTTTCGGCGTTGACTTGCCTGCGTGGGCTCATCAGCCTTAAAGTATTGCATTCTTATTAGAGGGTGCGATCCTCTGACTGTGTCTTTGGTCTTTCACTTTCCGGTTTCGATGCGCCCTCTATAGTGATGTGGGTACTTCAGCTTCGAAGAAGACACGAATCGCCACACACTTGCAAGTGCGTGAGCTTCTCCCTCTTGTGACTCATTGGAAAGCGCAGGAAAGGCGTATTATCTTTCAGATTGGCGCTTTAACGATAGATAGGGAAGCCATAAACTGCAAGGCAGTCGAAAAATTTCCCCGTGATAGGTCGTTGTGCGAGACGCGCAGGCCCGGGGTGAGTTGGGTCGGGACTTTAGGCTTCATCCTGATGGTGGGCCAAATAATTTTAAGGTGTAGTCCCTATCATTACTCGCGAGGGGTTTGCTGTAGCGCTCTGCGACTCGGTAGAATGTGCATATGCAACAGCAGAGGTCTAGGGCCACTGCCATGGCCGCTCAAGCGACGGTAGTGAATCAAGTAAACAGCGAGACGTGCCGTGTGGTCTCTCCCTTCGAGCGTCGCTTCCGGCGCTTCTTTTGGAAAGTCTCCCGCGTCAACTGTCAACGCAATCAGTGCTGGAAAATACGCCTAAGCCAACTGTGCTAGTCAAAACCCTACGCAACTGAGAAGCTACTTAACTGCAATGTCATTGATCTCCCTTGGCAATTCTATCGGTTTGAGAACTGGATTCAGGGATGGGGAATCCTGCTGGCTATCACGCGTTTCTATAACTGGACGTTGGAACACCACCCTAAAAGATTTAACTAGAGTACGGGACTCAATACGGTTCCCTGGGATGAGTTTTCGCGCTTGCTACCTGCCTCCTTGTTCTCATTTTGGAGCTACTCAGTCACCTACCCGGGTTCTGCCCTGCTGCTAGGAAAGTGAAGGAGATACCGTGGATTCTTTTCATCCACATCATCATGCAGGTGTGGTATGGAAAGGCCGAAACGGAACTATTACTGATAGTTCGGGGGTAGTGTTGCTTCCGACTTTAATAATTTTCTTACAAAACTCGAGGCTGGAGTAGGTGTTAAGGGTAGGCGTCACTTCCAGGCCTTCTGTTATGTCATCATCTAAGTTTGTCGTAAGTGACAGAAATCAGGATATGGGTCGTTAAAGGTGGGTTAGCTTTCCGTTGGCACCGATGAAGGGCCTGGAGACTGCCCTGGAGGCATCTACACAACGAACGCGATAGGTCTAATCATGTGACCGTAACCGAAACCGGGAACCAAGCAAGAAGTTAAGCGAATTACCTCCGCACTGATACTGATGACGGCAAGTATTTTAATGTCAAAATAGAAAGGGTCTATTGATTATTTTGTCGCATTCAACCGAGTATTATAAGCTTGATTTGATTATTTTATGGCTTAAGCGACCGCTATCTATAATGAATAATTGAGTTGAACAAGTTTTTGACTTTATTTATGAAAAACCGCCAAGTTACCGAATATTACACCAATATGGCGACGCACTATTTGAGTTGTGGTTTGGTTAATTTGCCATTGGTGGGAGGGTCAATGGAGTAGCTTCCTATTTCAAGTACGAAAATGTTTGTCAACCTTTATTGTTTTGTTGCAATTTGTACATTCTGTATCTGCATCACGGCTTTACGTACGTCTTCCAGTTCATGTTCTATCTATGCATTTAGAAATTGATATTAGAGATGGCATCACGAGTTTTTCCATAAATAACTATCCATCTTTGCTCTCAAGAAACGAAACACATGTATGGGAATTTAAGACAGCAAGCGGGGGTCAGATTGTCATTAGGAAGCGTCATGTTCTTCTTCTCCCCGGCGATGAGCTAACAATCTTTGACAATTTCGCTGGTTCAAGAACGGAACTGGGTAATTACTTGTGTTACACTTTGTAATGCGATCTTAAAACGTTGGCTTTATTATTGATGCTTAATCTAGTACTTTATCAATTAAAGAGCGATAGGGCAAATGAATCTCATGCGGCGTATATTTCTAATGCAAATGGAATCGGTTCTGGTTTTCCTTTTAGCTAAGTATTCAGCGTTGAATTCTTCTGCAAGCAAAGTTGTTACTTCGGGCGGTTCCGTCACTCTAGAGCTGACCAGCAACGCTAGCTTATCTGCCTTGATGCTGAAGGATGCGAGTCATGCATTCGTGTGTCCTTTACTCTATTCCCACTTTCTTAATTGTGGTTTTGTAGCAATATTGCATCACTTCCTTTACAGGCTTTTAATTTCACTTTGGAAGCGGCTGGTTTTTGTTCACTCAATAACACTGATCGGGTGTCCTGCGGATCTTCTCAGGAACAGCGTTGTTATTCGATGGCAGAAGATCGGTGTGACGGTTTCTGGGACTGTCCTTTTAACGGCCACGATGAGGCCGGCTGTTCGTGCACCTCTGCCGCTGAATTCGCCTGCGCGGATTTTTCTGTCTCTGCCTCCTGCTACAGCTTAGCTCAGCGATGTGACGGCGTTTACCACTGTACTGACAAATCCGATGAGGCGAGTGACGTTATGGTCGCAATTATGCATGACTGACTTTATCTGTTGATAGCTCGCGCCTTTTATCGGAACCGTCATTAAAAAGAAACCCACTTATTTTCGTATTAATCACCACGGCAACGCGCCATTATTGATTGTTAATTTAAGTAGTTAAAAAACATGACACCATTAACGCTCGAATGTGTGGCTTAAATTAGGCTGTCTCATTAATCTTCGACTTCATTGCTGCTTTCATGAATTTTTGGAACTTCGTTTCGGCGGAACTGCATCTCTTTCAAGTTCGTTTCGATTTTAACTTGATTTAAACTATGATGTTAATTTAACATCGGAGGAAAGGTCTTGATCTATGTACTTTGAACCAAGATTTGCAAAGTTTTGTAGTCAAAACTTCCCTTTCCGAAGCGCCGCTACCTCTGTTTGTTGCCAGAATTCGAGATGCTGCTGAAAAGGTCTCGTGATGAGTCCCAAACATACTTGTTTTGGTTTTCCGTACTTGTTTCCTCGGGGAGACGTTAGTGAATTCAAAACTAATGGACTGGCGATCTCTTTATTTTGCATTAATATTTGATACTAATTTGATAATCAGTTAATCGATGAAGTTTACATTTTCGGGGGCTCAAGAGGAAGGCTCTCCCTCTGTTTCAGGTTCACTATTAGTGTTTCTAAATGCCCATTTTTATGTTCTGCCACTGGAATTTATAAAAATATGCTTGAATGCCTTTACAGTCTACGCCATACTTTAAGTGACATTTGCGTTAATGTTTGCTATTCGTACTACCAAATTTTTAAGAACAACGGAATTATCGTTTGCCTTAGGGAATGAGGTGTTTCATTTCTGGTTCGCTTAAGTTGACTAAGTCGAACTACTCACCAAATTTTTCTACTCAAACGGGATAAATTTTACAATCGTCATAATTTAGCACCTGTTGAACTTCGTCTATCAATTTAGCCTAGAGTAGTTAGGCTTAATCCTTCAACAATCATTTGTAGTTTGAAAAGTCTACTTGAATGATTTACATGGTTTGTCAATGCTTCGGGGTGTCATTTTCGTCAGTAAGTATGGAATAAGGCTCCTCTTGTTCCCGTTATTTACAGATGGATTGTTTGGAAAGTCAGTGTTCGTTAAAGGCGCTACGTTTTCTCTGCGTGCCGCTCAATAGCAGTTCTAGGTTGACGGGTGCGTGTATCCCTCTGGAACGTATTTGCGACGACCACTTGGACTGTGCTAATGGAGCCGATGAGGCCTCGCACCTCTGCCGGAGTTCTGCTCCCGCCAATTCCTCCTCTGCCATTGCCTCTATCGCACAGCTCTTCGCCGCTCAAGTGGCTCACGAGGCTGTTAAGGAGGCAGCGGTGGCGGCGCTGTCGCGGGTAGACTCACGGTTGCGTACTCTTCTCACCTATGTATTGTCTGCTCTTTTCGGCCCTCTCCTCATCGTCCTTACTGTTGGACTCATGTGCCGTTCTAGCGCTGCCTCTGTTGCTGCCGGCCGACGATCAGCTGAGGAGGCTCGACGTGCTAGACAGCGTATGCCCTCCCAAAAGTACAGAGCGGGTAAATAATCATCATCTGTTTTTGATGCCTCTCTCTTTTCCGCAGAGGCACGCTTCAACTCTCCTATTCAACGTCTCATCCGCGACGAGATCCGTCGTCGTCCCCCTCCTCCAACGTACGAGGAGGCATTGAATAATAGTCTTTTTGAGGAACCTATTCTTGAGGGTGTGGTACCTCCACCTCCACCTGAACCTCTCCCAGGCGCCCTCTCACAGGATCGTATCGCTGCTGTGCGCGAACTTTCCATGAAGCCTGCTCCCACACGAGTCGACGTGGCCGTCTCCTGTAATCTCCTCGGCGACGTCATCACCCCAATTTCCGCCCATAATCACCACCACCGTCGCCGACGTCGTCAACCCCTCTTGACGTCCTCCTCTTCGCCTCATGCTCAACCGATATCCACGTTGTTGGCAACACCTACTGCGATGGGAGAAGGTGAAATTGAAGGTATGCCGCAGTCATTCGTCGAAGGTGCCTCTGGGCAGGGTCTTCTTGGACGCTGGTTCATGTCCACTTTGGGGAGCTGGAGACGTACTGGCAGTGGTGTTGACGATGATGATGCTGGTTCAAGAAGGGACTACGAACAACCTGAAGTCTCTGAGGCAACTGTGGTTTCGTCCATGCAAGAGGAGGTAGAAGATGAGTACGCCTCCATTACATCGCGGCACGAGTCTGTCGATGGAGGATACGATGAGGCAGAAGGCGTTGCTGGTAATTTCCAAGATGATGAATTTGCATCCTTACCACCTATAGTGTCCATCAATTTGCCTCCTAGGTGCTTGATATTTAGTCGTAGCATTGAATGGAGTCAATCAAATGCAAGCTGCCTGGTTGCTCGGTGTCGTTCTTGGTGGATCTCAACAATTAATACCTACAGTGTAGAAGGGGGGGGGCGGTTACTTTTTCGTATTCTTTTGCAGCTATTCTCATGGAATGCCGCCATTATCGGTTTAGGTAAAGCCAGATGATGTGTGAAGCGATCATTTTTCTATGAAATCATCAAAGACTTGATTAAAGTAGGTATTGGGTCTTGCTTCAAATCTGTCACCAGCACGCACTTGAGGCGTTAGGTTCGCGCAGTCGGTGGGTTGGAATCTTAAACTTGGATCTTCCAATGCGCCTTGTAATTGCGTGTGACTAGATCCCTTTTAAAGGTTGCCGCTGAATTTTGTATTTGCTCGAAAGCGAGAAAAACTGCTTGCTCGAATACGTGGGAGTTTGAGTCATCTTCACAACATGCTTGTGAAATGTCATTTTTTAGACATAAATAACTAATTAATTTAGCTGTCTAATCTATGTTTTGCTCAAATACCCCGTGAATTTCTACTGAATGCTAGGAAAAACATCTAGGCATCACATACGTATTGCCAATCGATAGTTAGCAATAGTTCTGTTTGCGTACTGTTAACCTCATCCACTTCATTTATTCCGCATCTAGGAAGTGCTCCCATCGAAGAGGAAATGTTGTTAGAGGCTACAACAGTAGTGGCGGGGAGAGAGTTGGAAGATATGGAGAGTCGAGCTGATGGCGATGATGATGGTGACCATTTTCCGAGTCCCCGAATGGTTTTTCTAACTGGAACTCACTCGAACGACGCTTCTGTGGGGAACGTATGATCTTCTCTTCTGGCTCTTCTCTTCACTTTACAGTGTCTTTCATCTCTTTCCCGCTTACACTCATCATTATCATGTTTTTTTTTAAAACCTACTTAGGATTGATAGAAAATTGGTCTGTCCCATTGTATTGACTTTTTGAATTTTCCAATTGGTTAGCTGTCGGTGGTTTCCTGTCGAGTTATGCTTTCCTGTTTTAAAATCATTTGTCAGCTCATTGCCCGGAGTCTCATGGCCTGCCATCGGTAATTCCCTGTGGCGGCTGTATTCCTAATGATTGGAAGGAGGGTGGGTAGCGGTTGTCGACTGCAACGGCATCAAGCGCTATTAAAATACCAATTTCTGGCCATTGCTACATAAAGCATATTAATGATTAATTGAAGTCCCCTGATCCTTGTTCAGATGTCAATAAAGTCGTTCGATGGGTTGAGAGGGCTTAATCCGCTAGCATTTCCATTGGGAGCTTTTTGAACCCTAACCAATATTTTTAATCTAGGACCAGCACACAACCTAAGGGAGAAGGTGTAATTTGGTTTCGACTGCACGAGTGCCAAAATTTTTATTAAGACGTCTACAATATATGGTGGTTTGTGTGTTTTCGAAAGCACGTCTAGCTACAAATACCGCGGCTCGAGCTGTACTTCCAATTAACGCCATAGTCCTCTTACCCCACCTATACTTGAGTAAACTTATAGGTGGGATGCTGTGAGTGAGCACAAACCCCTTTATGGAACAGATGCCATATAACCTCAGGGTGGAAGTGTACTCTAAATTGACATCTTGATCACCTTACCCATTCATGATATTGGTAGAATTAGTCCGCTCTTACTAAGGAATACTCCCCATTCAAGAACAACATGGACTTAAAAGGTGGCACATTACCTCAGATTTTTCTGGTTTTACACTTAACGTTGAAGAACTCCTTAAGATTCCGCATGTCTTACTCTAGAACCCCAGCCCATTACAACCCTGGACACCGAGTTTGGAGAGTGCTGCACTATCTTGTCCTGACTTTTCATCGACCAGGAGGAACAGTCACTTACTAGAGCTCTTCTGCTGCTGATGATGAAAATACATGCTAAGTAACCCAAAGTATAGTTGAGCTGTAGCGTCCTAGGCTCCAATAATGGCAAAAGAAGGCAGATTACTAAGGTAGAGTATATATATTCAACAAGCAAAGGGAGACAAGTTGCTGGCATGCCTTGGAAGCTGGCCTACACAGCTAGAGCAATTTGGTCGCCTCTTTGGCCCTGACAGGAACTGGTAGGAATACTTTGTTTGGTTAGACTGCTGGTTTCGGTCAGGGTCACAGAGAAATGGCCATATTGCCCCAGCTGCGTAGGCTGGCCTCCAGGCTATGCCAGCAGCTCATTTCCTCAACCTGTTAAATACCTATGCTATCCTGGCATTCTGCATTCTTTTGCCTTCAAAAGAGCCGCGGGGCGCTACACTGGTATTCCAAACAAAGTATTAAAGAACCACTTAAGCGCCCGAACATTGCAACCACTCCGAGTGAGGCGCTATCAAGCCCATGTCAGCAGCCCAATCTCACATTGTGTCGAATGAATGTGCCTTACCTATGGAACACGTTATCATTCTTACTCAGAATCAATAGTTACCATCCTTTTCATAGCAAGGTCTTTTAGGTGCTCCAGTTCAGATCCAATAAGGCTGGCCAATTTCTCTTGTAGAATTTTTAATTTAGTCCTTTAAAATTTTGTAAACTTTCCGAACAGGCAACAAATTGCCTTTTCTTAAAAGTAATTTTGCGATTTGAATTTTCGTGATGTTACGTGCGAGACTTACTTGCTATCGATTAACTGGAACGCTCACTTTATAAACAGGGTCGGCTAAGTAGGCGAAACAAGTGGTGATGAATGCCGAAGTAATATGCTGACTTAGCGTGCGTTATTCAAGTTGTTTAGGATCAAATTGCTCTCCATGATACTGAGTTCAATGCAATCCTTCGGGAAAAGGGCATCCTTCCTCCCCTTCCTAAACCAAAAGAAGCGACCCCACCATTATCTCCTGAAAACCAAAGTATAATTTCCTTCTTCCGGCTATGTCACTTGAAATGCACCCATAACTCTGTTTTAAAATCTCATAGAGAGGGAAATTTTGCGAAAAATGCCTTATACCCGGCTTACAGAGGAACTGGAGACTCTAGAAGATCGGGGTGGCGACGACTTAGGGGAAGATGTGAAGTTTCTCGAGCTCTACCGCCAGAAACGCCTTGAAGAGATGCGTGAGGCTATCCGGAAGGCGAAGTTTGGCTCTTACGGTGAGGTCACGAAGTCCGATTGGACACAATCCGTAAATAATGCTGGTGAAGGCGTGTATGTTGTGGTACATCTCGCCCAAAAGGGGTAATTATCCTCTGGTGACCTCTGTTTTTCTTCAGCATCAGCAATCTATTGTGCTTTTGTTAATCGAATTAGGAACGAGAAATGCGCGGTGATGGATGAACACTTGCGATCATTGGCTGCGCGTTACCCGACCGTCAAGTTCCTCCGTGGAGAGGCATCCCTTTGTGTTCCCAATTTCCCTGACTCTAATCTCCCCACTATTATTGTCTACTGTGATGGTGATGTAAAGGCGCAGTATGTTGGCAGTAAAGCTCTGGGTGGACATCCCTGTGACATTAATGGTTCGTTTTTTAGACTCGTTTGTCTCATCTTATTTGTCACTTGAGCACCTTACAACAGTTTTTACGGCTTTATAGATTTAGAACGTCGGCTGGCCAAGTCAGGAGCGATTAATTTTGCTGAAACGGACGAAGCTGATGACAATTACCTTGTAGAGCGGTCGAGTGGCGTCACTCGGATTCGTACTGGCGGCAGGGGTCACTGCAGGAAGGCCAGCGACTCTGACAGTGACTAGGCAGTCAGCTACTGTACCTTTCCTCTTATGCTAATTTTAATAATGGAATTGGGTGCTTTGCTTCGTATAACTACCCCGTTCCAACAGAGGGGAAAACACCCAAAAGAAAATTGAGGAGAGTAATTTATTAAGGAATTACAGTTGCGTAGGTTTTAATGTTCATAAATTTTACACATTACATACACGAGTCTTGCTGATAAAAAACGAACAAATACAGTGTGCTGCGTGTGAATGTGTACAGGCCGACTTGAGTAGGCAGTGGAGGCACAATCAATTTTCGGCGGAGCTGCTGCAATTGAATGTTGACACGTACTGACTGGGTGCCTCCCCGCGATCTGAGGGACAGATCGCATTAGTTGAGGCTGTAACAATACAGAAGTGACTTTAGAAGGGATGCTAGCATAAAGTAGTACAGTAGGTGAGGTGGTTCGGTTCGTCTATCATCCTACTCATTCTCGATACGATCTGCCCCAAGTAACTCTTGGTGTATCTCAAACTAGGTATTAACGACGGCAAGCTTCAATGAGTTTGGGTGACTGCTCCCATGACGAACAAGAAGAATCACGAGCCGAAAGGTCTCAAAGCTGTAACCCAATGAAGTCGGACACTTCATGCTCGGTGGCCCACTATGCCGAATGTAAAAACTCACAGGTGGATTGAATGGACGAAGAGGGAAGTTCTGCTTTTGGGATAGTCACTTGAGCTTGCGATTGGTTCCGACAGTCGGGTTCAAGGCCAACCGCCTCATCTGAGGGACCAGCCACTGCAGATAGCTGCTCCTTCATGAGACAATCCATAAAGTCTCTGCAAATAATTTTTCAATAATTCCATAAAAAGACATTTAGATTATTCTTAATTGATTGTGATTGGTCTTACGCTACTCAATACTCTGATCTTGAATCAAGTTGTAATCCGCACAACGCAGATTAGCCAAATGCAGGACCAACGCACCATGGGGATTTTATTGAAATACAGTTTTTGCTTTTAAGAAACCGACAAAATCCGTCCAGAAAAATCGGAAGCCACCACTCGATGGCGCTATCATGTGATTCCAATGGGGAGTTGGGACTATAGTTTCCAAAACACTGGTAGACTTACGTAATGCCAGGATGAAGGGGTTTCTTCTTTTCACGTCGATAAAGACGAACAAACTCATCGTGGCGTGCAGTCTTCTTCCAAAGGTAGTAGAAATGCACTAGTTCTCCCACTGTCTTATGACGTAACTAGATGCAAAAGGGTAGTAAAAAACAACAACACTAGGAGTTTGTGGAGACATATTTTGATGAACGAAACATACCTTACTTTGTTGAATCTGGAAGAAGTTCTTATTGAACGCAATGAATCCTTTTTCAAACGCAGTGCAATCTGATTCGCTCCAAGTCTCCAGGTAAGGAAGGATTTCTGCCAATGCAACAGGTCAGGCTCCGATATTTAAGCAAAAGTAGAATCCACCTATTGCAATTATCTATATGGGTCAAAAGCACACTGGCAGATTACGGTAGAGGATACATAGGCGATTTAAGAACTATAGGAGGTTGATTTAAACCTATAATGCGGTTCAAGACTCCTTGAGCACTTTCCTACAAATCGTGAAACATTCACAAGCTTGTTGAAATTGATAAAACACCACGGTAATTAAATCACGAGATAGGACCGGACAAATACTTAAAGAGTAAATCATCTTGAAATCATAATCAGATCAAGTCAAAATTTTGGAGATTCCAAAAGATAAACAGCAAGAATCGGAGGATTCGCGTTAGATACCTGAATTTTTTGCCGCTAAAATGGATTGAATTGTAATCTCTAACTTCACTACTCAGAAGAATTGATAGAGGAAATGGCTAGCGATTGGAGAAGGTCGATTTTGGATCGCTTGCAGTATCACAGCAACAAGGGTAACAAGACGAGGAACGAATGATCTGAGCGTGTTATATTAACTCACAACACTAGTGAATACATTAACCATATCACTAACCGGTGGGTTGAACGGGCTTCATTTGGAGACGACTCAATGCCTCATCAGGATCGAAATTAGATCGAAGAAGGAGGAACAATGCCTTTAGTGTGACAAAAAAGAAATAAGGCAATTTTATTATTCACCTCGGCTATTTTTTTCCATTATAAAATGGAGTTAAAACATGATTATCAGTTTACTCTCCTACTCGGACAGATAAAGTCCGCTTTTGGGAGTATTAGAAATCCCAGCTTTGATAAGCTTGCATTCCTATCTTGATTTTGAGAATGATTTGCGTCCAGAGTGAGTAGAGGTTATGGCACCTGGAGACAAAGGTTCACTACTTTCGAGTCATTCGAAAGAACACGGTGCTCGTGCAGTAAAAAAAATCGGAACAAATCAACAGGTTTAAAGATTAGTAGGACTATTGAGTGCTGGATAAATACATCGACTCAGGAAGAGTTTTGCCTATCCCATTATGATCCTAGCATTTTCAATAAGGCCGACGAGGAGAGTATCTACAATATCCGAGACCTGCTGATAGACACTAATGCAGACATTGTAGTCGAACTAACCATACGACACCTATGACTGCGATAGGTGTAGGAAGGTAGCAAAAAGAGCTGGCGAGGAGTTTATGTTCTCGAGGGCATTCATTCTGGATTTTACAAAATGTGAAGCTGGCACTGTGTGTGCATTAACTCAGCCATCGAACACAACTTACCACAGAACAGTCAAATTGACGCTGAATTCCATTAGTAAGAGACATTTCAGGTGCATTGTGACAAAGTAAAACAGAGCTTTGAGTGTATAGGACACGAACACGTTGAGATGACAGGTAATAAATTCAGTAAATAAATAGGTCCAGTTTGAATACAGTTAAGCTGTAAAAAAGTAATGAAAGAGAAACCATGTAAACACTACCTGTTTTGATCCTATGGAGCATTTTTTAAAACAGTTTAATGCGTCTTCCGATAGATATACCGTCATTCGGCTTTGACCGATCGCAAAGGCAAAAAAAATTCAAAGAACAAAGCTGTTCCACTGGGCAAAAAAAAGCAGTCTAAGGACTCAGTACCACATTTAAAATTTTTATTAATTAAGACAGAATTAGTGGCGTCTTGACTGTATGTTTTGAAAAGCCTCTATGAGTGCGTTACGTCAGGTACCATTTAGAGATTTTAATGTAATTTAGCTTGGTTAGATTGCACGCCTCCTTCCATAAGTATGTTTGAAGGAAACGAAGGCTCAAATTGACACTAAACTCACACAATGATATCCCTAAAACCATTATCACCAGAAAAAAACAAAGGAAAGTGAGTAGTTGATTCGAAAAGGTGATTCAAGGAAAATATAGACGAAAGAATTCCGATGCAAGAAAAGAACTAGAGTCATTTCATATTCCATTTATGGGAACAGTGAAAAATGAATCGTCAAAAGGACAAAGCTAAGGGCAAAAAGCTGACAGTAATTCCACAAGAGACAAGAAAGCTCACTTCTTCGTCGTCAGGTACACGAGTAGTTGGTGCGGCGAGTGCAAGAATGCGTGAGTAGTTCTGCTGATAGTGCTCCACTTCCACTTCTGATAGATGATTTGGTTTCCATAGCATTCGCGCCTCCAGCCCCAAGTGCGAGTCCGTCCGCGAATTTGGCGGCGGTGGTGTGGGTGGCACACTGGCTTGGTACTCCTCTCCCACATGCATCTCCTTTGTGGATACAGAGGTGAGTAAATAATGAACACAACTTATCATTTGACAGGCAATCAATAGGCGATAAAATCCCAACATCAATTTAACAACAGATAGTCCAAGCTTTTTTCGTTTCCCCTCCTTTTCCACACCAGTCATGCAACCATCTGACTGTTAGTATTCATGGTCAGACATTGTTAAGAACTGTAACTGATTACTTAGAGAAAAGTTGGAATGTGTGCGTGACGCGCGTCCGATTCCTCCACACTAATCCAGGGAAGATGATGGGAGGAGGGCTGACATTTGCGCTCGATGGCGTGTTTATACCTTTCGTTATAAATTTTTGAGTACAATTAATATATTGAAGTAATACTAACCAGATTTTTGCCATTTATGAGACAGTAAATTCATCGCAAATGCGATTCGTAGGCAGTTACTTAGGCACCCGCTTAGCACACTTAGCCAAACCTAAAAAAATTGTGACTCAAACAGATCCAGTACTGCTTGCAACCTGGTAACACGTCATGATGGTAGCTATGGCTAGAAGTCAGTAGCGCAATATACCGGCTACAACAGTATGACAAATCTCGAACCTCTAGGTCCAAATAGACACGCCTCGATACCGGTCACGCAAACTGGCAAAGACTAAATTATGTTTCAAACACCTTTTAAGACCGCAATATTAGTGGATGATGTTCTTCCTTTCTCTTTCGAATATCGTGTGTATGAGTTGCGTGGCCATCATCCCTCCATTGCAGGATAACGCTTCTTTCGTGTGCTAAAATGTATTAGCAATCAGTTTGCCAAAACGAAGTAGAGACATTACACTTGAGTGCACAACGGATTGCTACTATTTCGAAATAAAACCCTGAAAACGCAGAAGCTTTTGAAAGTCTTACATCACGAGACACACAGCATCAAATATCATAGAGTCTCAACTACTAAACAACTCCAAAAATTATGATAATGAAAAGGGAGGAAAGTAGAAAAAAGCACTCACACCGCGCCAATCCCCCTCCCCTTCAACGTTGGGCAAGTAATCCTCATCTTCCTCGGAGTTATAGGCTGGTGGAGAGTCACCAGCTGTGTGTGTAGAAAGGAAGCGAGAGAAAAATTAAGTGTGAACTTTCATTTAAAAAATATGTGCATAGGAGAATAGAAGAAAAAATTACCCGCGAGAGCCTGACACCACAGTGAGACGGCGTGGTTTTTGCAATCAGAACCAACTTCCTCCTCATCATCGTCGTCTTCGTCTTCATCTACGTCTGCGTCGTCGTCAACTTCATCGTCTACTACTATGTCATCTACCAGCTCCTCCTCCTCCTCCTCCGCCTCGCCGTTACTCGACGTGAGATCTATTTCGATTGCCTTCAGACTGCCCACCTTAATCTCAGCAGGCTGTAGCAAAGGAAAGAAATAGCTAAGAACTCATTACTCCACCATGGATATTGACAAGAGTGAAAAGGTAGGAGAATGAGAGCTCCGGAAATAACATGCTGGAGACGAAATACTTCAATCCACTATCGAGTATCCGTTCTAGAATGTTATTGGCGAGCAACCACAGTTCAAGATCATTGTGATGCAATCTCAAATGGAATGAAAATAAGGATTTCGAACGAATCCTTTGAGTTACTATTGCTGCTACAATTATTGTTGATGCGGTCAAAATTTCAGCAACTGCAGCGGAGATTATCTTATCGCTTTCGAAGTAATTAGTTATGGCGCTACCACTGTTTTCAATGTAATCATATAGGACCACATGCGCGTTGAGGGCGAGAGAGATCATGTAGATGGGAAAACGCAGTTAATTTCACGGGTTTCAACTAGCGCCGTTTTCCAGTTCACTGACAGCAAATTCAACCTATTCAAAGGCTCTGCATCGCACATTTGTGGCTCTGATCGGTTACTGAAACAGCTCAACATTTATCATAAAACCTCGCATGCATTTGGCTACGTTCTAAAAACGTTATCAAAGCTATTAACTTTAATAGGTCCAAAAATTTCCTTTGTACTTGCTGCGCCAGAATGTCTCTCTTAAAGGTCACCAGTTGACTAAAAAACACTTAAAACAAACTAACATTCCTGCCGTCTACTTCGGTTTCGATGGTAGCAACAGATTCAACACAAATCCTAGAAGTGTCGAGAATGTTTGGGCAGAAACTCTAACAAACACCGGTTAACCTCATTTACAGGATCTATGGACACAGGCATTCTGACATTTTCATAGGATGAGTCATCTATTCATAATAAACCTATCAAATCCAATCGTAAAGTTAAGAGTATCATTCGCATCGGATACTTCAAAAGCACTCATGCTGCGCATCAACTATCTGACATACTCATTGGCTGCAGCATTTCTTTGCCAAGGGTTTCGCCGGTATCGATCACGAAGCGTGAAAGTCTTACCCGATGGACAGTACCGTTGCCCTGGGTCGTCACCGATGCCCCAGCGGGTGCCAGCGTTGCGTTGCCGTTGTAGCGGCGTTTACGCGTGATCGACCGCTCGCCTGAACTCGACGGGTTCATCGTTGATGAGACAGCCTCGATAGGAATCGCAGAAGCGGGAAGACCGTATGAAGCCAGCAGCTCGCTCAATGACATTTCGCTCTCCTGAAGAAATAAACGCACAAGTGCATTTACACATGTCTCTACCAATGCAAGGACTAGGAAACCGAAAGTACATCAGTCAAGTTGGCCCTTAGTTAGAAATTATATGCAAAACAAGGTTGAAACAAGCAGAATAGGAGTGGGTTTCAAATATTCCACAGATAACGCAAAAAAGCCATGTAACCTATGAGTAGACGTATTTCGGACAGAGATCAAGTCTCGTCAAGAGGGAAAAATGTGCCAAGTCGAAGTTTTACTAATTCGACAGTAAAAAAAGAAAAACGCTCGAGCTAAAGGAAGGGTGAGACGGAAAATAAGTTCTTACTCTCATCAAACCGTTGACCTCTTCCTCATCAGCAACATCTTCTTCTGCTGCAATACTATCATCATCCTGGGCTCCACCGCCTTCAGGAGGCTCGAATTCCGAGTCACCAGTGTCAGTGTCCTCCTCTAGATTAATGAATTCCACCTTCCCTTTCTCCCTCCCAACACCTCCCGCACCGGATGTGGTTGATTCTGGCATCTAAGATGTAAAAGGTGTAAAGAATAAGCCATTTGAAAGCTAGTACCTACAATCAATCGAAATTTCATTAGTATCGCATAAAAAATACAGACATCCTACACGTACTTCCGAAAAACTAGAAGTTGACAGACAGATACAAATTTTTGAAAGAATAATTCCGCAATATATCATAATTTTAGGCAATTAATAAGTGGCAAACAGGACATCGACCAAGTTATTAGTCCTAAAAGGCTGTCACAGAATAACACTACCATACAAAGTGTTACAATTTCATCAAGCACTTTTAAAAGTAGACCGCAGAAGTTGATATGATATCAACGATTTCATGCGGGATAAAAATTGGATTAAACAATCGGTATGAGATCTCAATTACAAAGCAGGCCACCATACCTGCTGGATAAGCGAACTTCAAAAATTATGTGCGTGAGTCTATGCGAATAGAACGCGGTGGATTTTCAAAAACGTGAAAAACGGCGAAGACGTAAGAATGGTGACAGAAGGCAGCCTAGCAGCTTAACCAGCCGTTTCAATACATTACCGTATAAACAAAAATAGAAGTTCCGGTGGACACGCAGTGACTGGATATTTTAGAAATAAGCAATAGATACATGCCAGCACGAGGACCCATTTCTAAGCAAATCTAGGCCAAGCAAGGGTGAAGACTTTTAAAGGTTACTCTCTATTACGACGTCTTAAAACCGATATTTTCAAGTTACTTACAGCACAATAATGTAAGCCTCAATGCAATAAGCATCCATTTAGAGATGCAAACATTCAAATTAGGGCGGTAAGCTTTGAAATCATACAAAAAAGTCTTAAAAAACCTCCAACTATAAGACATAATTCTAACACAGGTTCCCGGAATCCTATGTGACTAGAGCTCATCAGGCAAACCACAAACATGCCCCTCTAGTAAGCAATCTTGAAATACGAAGACACCCAAAAAAGCTGAAAGTACAAGCAAGAACAACAAACAACTAAAACAAATTACGAAAGAATTTGTCAAAAGAAATTATTTCTGAAAAACGCTACAAAAAATAACAGTTATAGCCTTAAAATCTGCCATAACCATTAAGGAGGAAAATTTAGAACCAGGATTTATGGAAGGCTTTATGAACGAAATCACTATATAATTTGTGTACTTAAAAGAATCAAGATTCTCTTTTACTTTAAAATCGAGCCCCTGCATTAATTTTATGTTAGGAGTGGTGTGCAAGAAATTCTTATTTAAAGAATCGCCTTTATGTAATTATTACCTATTCCAAATTAATTGCTGTAGCGTCCCGAGGCTCCCTCAAATGCAAAAGAAGGTAGAACGCTTAAAGCAGAAAATGTATATTTAACGGACAGAAAAATATAAGCTGCAGGCATGGTTCGAAGGCCAGCCTACGCAGCTAGGTCAATACGGCCAACAAACAACGAACAAGGTACAACTGTAGCGTCATGAGGCTTCCTCGAAGGCAAAAGAAGGCAGAATGCTAGGGTAGAATATATAGTCAACGGACAGAGGGAAATAGGCTGCTGGCATGGCCCGGAGGCCAGCCCACGCAGCTAGGGCAGTACGGCCACCTCTGTGACCTTGACCGAAACCGGTAGTTCCAACAAACAAAGTACTACAACAACCCTTGCCATTTGTTGCACTCCTAGTTTCGATTATTAGGCAGATGATTAATCATTTTGTTGCTGTCAGACGTGCTCGCTTAGGTTCGCATTCCCAAGTTATCCTCTTCGACAAACATATTCATTCAGTCCATGTATTGTGCATTTCTTCGTCCACAGGGAAGTCTCGGACGCTAAATTGGTGGGAGCGAAACGCAAACCACATCTTAAAAGACTCCCATCTTGATTACTGCTACTAAATGGTAAACAGCAAGGTGGAAGAGGTGCATGCATTAGGGTTGGGAGAATCGGTGACGACCCATTACAGGGAGGCTGAAAATGGGATCTACGTTCGGCAAACACTCCGACCCGTTGCACTGCAGCAAAACTACTAACGACTTAAGCGGCGGTGGTCGTGACCCATCCGGATAATTTATTTACCAAGTTCTCCCACCATACCTGCATAAGGATGAAACCGTTTTGAATCTCGTACTCCCTTTCATGAATCTGCTCTAAGGCCAGTGTTCCAACGTCTAGCTATGGATATGCGTGATGGTCAGTTCTCAGACCGCACGAAGCACCAGATCCAATGGAATTGCCAAGGAGGAATGGCGGCGTTGTCATCAAGTAGCTCCTTAGTCGCATGGACATTTGGTGACCGGTGCGGTTGGCTCGTGGGTGTTTTCGTTCAACGCGAATTGCGTAGTGATTGCTGACGCGGGAAGTTGACCGAGGAGAGTTCCAGAAAGGATGCTTATGAGAAGAGAGTGGCTATGCAATTCTTTGCGATTTGTTTGACCGCGGATTATCGGTAACGGGACAGACGGTTGGCCATATTGCTTACGTGGGGTGGAATGGCCTGTATGCCATGCCAGCAGCCTTTGCCTCTTCTGTTCACTGAAATCTAAAGTCTGAGTCAACGTTATGTTGTTTATTTTATCTTCAGGGAAGTCTTTGGATGCTACACTTCTGGTCGTTCGTTTTTGCGTTCGCTTTGATCGCGTATCAAACCGGTCAGGTTGATGCCTCCCTTTATCTTATGCATTTGCAAGGTTCAAATTCCTAGTGTATTTATTTGCGTCAAGTGCTCTATTTGTTTATTGCTTTCCTGCGTCTTCCTTATGCCAAAGCGCTGTAAAAGCCACTCGAACGAATAGCATCAATATTGGAAAGCCTATCAAATACTGAATTAATACTTCACCTGATAGACTAGAAGACATTTGAGACTTGTGTGCTACCGTCTATAGTTGCTAAACGACATGTGCATATTCCTGGTAGCTGAATGTAACACTAGAGTAATGTTGGAATTGTGAATAATTACTAAGACTACAGGAATGAATGGTTTTTAGGGTTGCTTGGCAGAAAATAGAATGCAGTCTTTGCAGGTAATGTTTTGGATTTAACCTCTGGAAAATTAATGGATAGTTCTAACGCAGTTCACATGGGGGATACAGCAAAAGTAACGTGATGTAGCACTGGCATTGAAAACGAACCGTAGTGATTTGGTACATTGCCCAGTCGTGTATTTAACGACACGGTGACTTCATTTCCTTTACCCTAGTGCCATGCTTATAGCCTCTTAACTCTTCTCCCCGCCAGATGTGTATGTACGTATTTCCAGCTGCGCAACTTTGATTTATTACAGATTCAAAGATGTTTGGTTAGTTGCGCTGGTAGCGGTGATAAGCCGATCCGGTCCTGATTTCCGCACCTGCACATTTAACCTTAATGCGACAAAAGATAGTCACCTGTGGATGGGTGAATCTGTAAAGATCCTTTACAGGAAGGCCAGTTCTTGCTCCTACACCTAATCATTCCTCCATTCAAATGTTTGTTAAGAATGTTAATAACGAATGAAGTGACATCAAGCTGAAACCGTTACGGAGACGAAGGATGGTCGCTGAATTGGCTGCTCGCGTTTTCTATAATTGTTGGTTTTGTAGCCGAGAAGTTACCGAAACCGTGTTTAGGAACCAAGGTGCTAAGTTCAAAAGCCAGCATTTCACCTAGCTAATCTAAACCTTTGGGGTTTTTTAATCCACGCGCGCCACTTGAACACTTTGTAAGGTAAGATGCAAGAAAAAGAACGAATCTTACGCCAGATGAACTGCTAAAGGGCTTTATGCATTGGAGGTTTCGCTGTTTTAGATCCTCCTATGTAGTGAAATGTCATTGCCATCACAGAGGCACTACTACGCGATACCTCAAGGTCCTTAGAGCAGAGCATATGTTGTAAAATAGAAATGTGGCGAAGACAGTTACGAAAGCTTGTTCCGTCGCCTGAATTACGTCGTGAGTTCCACCATTTGTAAAACTAAAGTGCAATTCGAGTAAAGGTTGTTAACTCATTGACAAATCACTCGATCTTTAATGCAGAAATCCGCACTCATACAATCACTGCAGCGTTCCGAGGCCCCTTGGAAAGCAAAAGAAGGCAGAATACTAGCGTAGAATATGTACATTCAACACGTAGAGGAACTGAGCTGCTGGCATGGCATGGGGCCAGCCTACGCAGCTAGGGCAACACGGCCGCCTCCGTGACACTGACCGAAACCGGTATTCTAAACAAGCAAAGTGTTGCACATATATATGCCTTATTTGTTTGACTGCCGGTTTTGGTTTCGGCAGCTTCTACCGCCATACTGCCCTAGCCAGGTGGAATGGCCTCCGGGCCATGCTAGTAGAACGAATCCCTCCATTTGTGTGTGTGTATTTGCCTTAGTAACTATTGTAGCGCTTTGAGACTCATTCAAGGGCAAAAAAGCAAAATATCAAGGCAAAATATATGTTATAAAAATGATAGCGAGAATAAAGCTGCTGGCATTGCTCGAGGGCTAGCCTACGAGGCTGGTGTAATACTTTGTTTGTTTGAACTACCGGTCTCGGTCAGGATGACAGAGGTGGTCTTACCGCCATGTCTGCATGGGCTGGCCTCCGGGCCATGCCAGCAGCCTATTTTCCTCTGTCCATTAAATATATATATTCTACCCTAGTATTCTGCGTTCTTTTGCCTTCGAGGGAGCTTCGGGACGCTACAGCCAGGGCAACATGGCCACCTCTGTATCCGAGACCAAAACCAGCAGTTGTAACGTAAAAAGTATAACAACTTTGATTTTATTGTTATAAATAATATCTTAAGGTGCTACGGTGAATGTTCTTAAGGCGAAACAATATGTTACATTATGCTACTACGCAATTTTTCACCATATTTGTTCGTTGTTCTTAGCAAAGTTTGTCGCAAAAGCAGTTTTAAAAATGCTTTTAAAATCTTTTGATATTCGTTTTTAGAGGCTAGTGCTTTTCTATTTTCTGTATTTTTGTTTGATCGCATTAATTCGTCGAGTTTATGACACATTGTCATTATTTGGTGACGTAGGGTGGTCTTCGGGGATGGTGATGCTTGGCTTGGTTCGCGTGTTTAGTGTGTTGGCCTTTCTTGGCGTTGTTCTCGCAGAGGACACTTCGAAGGTTATTACTTTAACTGAAAGCAACTTCGATGAAACAATTTCGGCTCATAAATACATTCTTGTTGAATTCTGTATGTCATTGCTTTGTGAACGAATGTGTTAATGTAGATGCCCCGTGGTGCGGACATTGTCAACGTCTTGAACCTGAATATAACAGGGCTTCAATGTTGCTTGATGAAGAAAATTCAGAAATCAGACTTGCCAAGGTTGATGCTACCAAAGAAACTGGTCTTGCATCGAAATATGAGGTTCGGGGTTACCCAACACTGAAACTTTTCAGGGAGGGTAATCCCATAGAATTTGATGGTGAGCGGTCTGCTGAGGGTATAATTAGCTGGCTTAAGCGAAAAACAGGACCAGCTGTGCTTACTGTTAAATCTGCTGATGAGTACGAAGAAATCGTTGAGAGAAATAAGTTTCTTGTTATTGGCATCACTGACAGCACCGAATCCGAAGAATGGAAAGTTTTTCACACCGTCGCTTCCAACTCCGATGAGGTATACGTTCGCCCTACTGTCAAAAGTGTTCTTGATCATTTCAACTACAAGGATGGTGTGATGGTTGCCATTGTCAGAAAGGTATGCAGTCGTCCTCCTTTTCTTACTTGTCTATCGCAAATTTAATGCAACTCTGCTTGTTTTTATTTTAGTTTGATGATCCTGTTGTTGTTTATGAGGGCAAAATGACGGTCGATGAATTAAGCAAATTCATCAAAACTGAGAAAGTTCCACTCGTCACTGAGTTTAATGAGGAGTCCGCCGTTGTCGTCTTTAGTAGTGACATTAAGAGGCACATAATTGTGTTCATGGGAAAGAGTAATGATGCATACCAGCCGTATATGGATGTCCTGAGGCAGGTTGGTATCGAATTTCGTGGTCGTGCTCACGTTGTGCACATTGACGTCGATGACGAAAATCACGAGCGTATTCTCAGCTTCTTTGGCATCAAGAAGGAAGAATGCCCAACCTACCGTGTTATCGAATTGGATGATTCTGTTGTTAAATTCAAGCCTGATGTAGTTGAGTTTACTTTCGATTCCATAAAAGCCTTTACTAATGGTGCTATTGAGAGGAAAATCAAGCCTTACCTGCAATCTGATGATATTCCTAATGATTGGGATGCTGAGCCTGTTAAGGTACTGGTTGGCAAAAACTTCGACTCTGTTGCACGCGACCCGTCAAAGGCCGTCTTTGTCGAGTTCTATGCGCCATGGTGTGGCCACTGCAAGCAGTTGAAGCCTCTGTGGGACCAACTTGGCGAAGCTTATAAGGATCACCCTGAAGTCGTCATTGCCAAGATGGATGCCACGACGAATGAGCTGGAAAATATCAAGATCGGTAGCTTCCCTACAATTAAACTTTTCCCGAAAAATAGTGATGACGTGAGTTGATTCTTAATATTTCCTCAGTCTGTTTAGTCTAGTCGTTAATCATTTCTTCCCCTATCAGGTTATCGATTACAATGGGGATCGTACAGTTGATGCTTTCATGAAGTTTATTCAAAAGGAGGGTAAAATCATGAAGCCTGCCGAAGAGATTGTGAAGGAAGAATTGTAAACTCAGTGGTGTACAGTGTTTCCCTTTCCAATTTTTCTTCCTCGATCCTGTTACCTCTTATTTCTCTTTTCCCATGGTTAACGTATCGCCTATTTCGCTGCCATCCTCTCATTGCGTAAATGCAGTTTTTATCCGGCAGAGCTTCTTGGCTCGCCGAGTTAGAACTTCACCTTCCATTAACTTCATTGATCAAATCAACTCATTTGATTCTAGTTTCCTATTTTGTGGGAGTTTTTGTGGTTGGATTTGTGGATGGTCGGTGTTTGTTTCCCACTGGGTAATCATGCGCTCGTGAGTCCATTTTTGATGAACTTCGTTTCTAGACTGGGCAGGAGGGGCGTGAGTATTCTCCGATTTTGGTGCCTGAAGTAGTTTTTCGTGGCTTTGGAGGATCTTTGTGTTGTTCCTCAATGCAAGATCTAGCGCCTCAAGACAATAGTGCCGTGATACTTGACTGTCAGTTTTGATAACGTCAGTTAGAGCTACACCATTGTGCTCCCTACAATCCCAATCCTTTCTCTACGTCGACTGCATGATTCCTCCAAACATTATGGCTTCCTTCGAACCCGAGGAAGTCTGGGCACGCTACATTGGTGGCGGCGGAAAGAGAACACGATCTTAAAGGGCATTCGTCCTGACCACTACCAGTGGATGATAAACCTTTTGCGACAGACGGACTGCCTGTGCCGCGGGTGAGGAAGTCGCTGACGACCTCCAACAGGAAGGATGAAAATGGCGTTTCCCTTTGACAGCCGCTCCAGTCCCGTGTTCTGCAGCAATATGATTAACAACTGAATTGATACTAGCAGTGAATCATCTGGAACAATTCGTTACGGAGCTGTCTTCTGCACCTCTTTGCCAGCCGGGTAGAACCCAGATAGTCACAGCTGGGTAGCAACAAAACGAGAACAAGGTGACAAGGAGGAATAGACGCAAAACCTTACCCCCGTGGGACTACATTTAGTTCCGTCCTTCGTAATTTGACTCGGTTTTTGGGCCAGTGTTCCCACAACTAGCTATGGGCACGCGTGATGGCTGGCACATTCCCTCTTTCCCGAAATCAGATCCCACACAGGATGAAATTCCGGACCTAGTAGAATTGCCAATCGAGATTGGTGGCGTCGTGACCAAGTACCTCCGCAGCTGCATGGAAATTCGGTGGCTGCCATGTTTGGCTCGGGGATGTTATGCTTGCGGTGCGGTAACTGGTGCGGGAGATTGACCAAGGAGAGCCCAGGGAAGCTGCTCAAAAGGGACCACTTAAGCACTCCAACATTGCATCCACTTCGAGTGAGCTGGCATCAGGCCTCCGCCAATAATTTCAAAGGCGTATTTTGCAAAATTAATTCGACATCTTGCTATATTTTTGGCAAAACGCTTCGAATCATTTTCCAGTATTTTTGTTCCTGCTAAAACCGAATACTTTGCAACACATAACTTTACATACATTTTGGATATTATCAACCAGTGTTCATATCCAAATTGGGAATAATTGGTGGTCACAGGTTATAACATTGAATCTCTACTTGGTAAAATGCATCCGAGCAATAAGTAAAATGTTCCAGTTTGCTTCATGCCACGTATACAGAAATGTATAGTAAGATGGTGCTGAACTCCTTTAACAAATTAACGCGGCCACACGTACAACAGCAGCCAACGGCACTACATTACGTTGGCGAAGCTTCCCAAACAAACTACAATCGTCTCAGGATTCATAGACTCCATCTAGATACCGATTTACAAAGGAAGCCATTTCGTCTCTGTGTCCCCACAGCCTCAATGAATATCCCCCAGCCAAAGTTTCGCAACTTGTTTAATTACTTTAAGGTAACATAATGGAAACATAATTGCTTATCGATAAGTTACATTATTGCGGTCACAAAAAAGCCGCCAGTTCTCTCAATTCTAATTAGTTCCATCTAGACGAACATTCCAACTTGCTACAAATTAGTAACGGACTGAAAGCGTCTATTTTACCTACATTGCTGGATTCCGTCTTGTGGGCGCTATTACAATTCACCAGAGTGTCCAAACACTACATGCTATATGAAATTTAAGAGCTGCTTTGACAAACCTCAGCAGCAAATGTGCTACCTTGGTAGTTGATAAAGTGGGGAACCGAATTTCACCGACCTGACAACTTTTCGGTTCCACTGCCTACGTAACAGGCGACGTGCCAATAAATGATGCATATTTGGGAATATCTTGAAGACAATTGTGCCCTGGGACAAACATCACTTCTAATGCGGATAGTCACCACCTTGAAAACAGCCGCCGGAATAATATGGTACAACCGGCAGAAATACGATTCCAAACTATACTTCGTTTTCTGTGCATAAGGATGATGCTGATTCTAAGTAATTTAAAATTTACCCACCTAGTTGCATATAATGCACAGATAAATCAATCGAAAAAGAAAAGTATAAATTCCGGCATTTCAATTTGTTACCGCAAGCCGTCATAAGAGGTACACGACACGCCGACCACGGGAATCGAAACTACGGCCGTCAAAAGTAAATTGAATGAAGAACAAATTTTAATTCAGTCCTGATGTTTCTGTCGTGGCTGCTGACAGTGGCCATTCCACCCCACGTTAGCAATATGGCCAACCGTCTGTCCCGTTACCGATAATCCGCGGTCAAACAAATCGCAAAGAATTGCATAGCCACTCTCTTCTCATAAGCATCCTTTCTGGAACTCTCCTTGGTCAACTTCCCGCGTCAGCAATCACTACGCAATTCGCGTTGAACGAAAACACCCACGAGCCAACCGCACCGGTCACCAAATGTCCATGCGACTAAGGAGCTACTTGATGACAACGCTGCCGTTCCTCCTTGGCACTTCCATTAGATCTGGGGCTTCGTGCGGTCTGAGAACTAACCATCACGCATGTCCATAGCCAGACGTTGGAACAATGGCCTTAGAACAGATTCATGAAAGGGAGTACGAGATTCAAAACGGTTTCATGGGAGTAGTGTTTTGCGCATTCTTACATCGTCAACATCCTTATGCCGGTATGGTGAGAGAACTTGGTACAGTACACAAGAATGGAACAGATGCTTAACAATATGCACTTCTTTCGCACTACTACTTTATCCCCAAAGGAGGGATTCGGGATAAAAGTCAGTTCGAGGTCGGATTCGCCTTTTGCTGCCACCATTGCTGTGTCTAAAAAACCTCGTAAAAGGTAAATGAAAGCATGACATTAGTGCAGAAAATACACATTTAGCAAATGGACATGGCCTAGAGAGCATCCGATCCACCAAATTTTAACGTGACCACACGGGCGGTCGCAACCAAACCTGACAACCAACCATGCAAAGCATTTTAAAGAGTTCTGGTTGGTTTTATTACAACCCATTTTGGCCATCCGAAATAAAAGACGAAATATTTCGTGATGTTTCCAGTATTACTCAGCTACAAAAATTTGTCAATAAATGAACCTTCTGATAAGATATTATTTATCTTAAAATGATAGCGAAACTGATAAAGCCTATGCGTGGCTTTTAGCGAATGAGTTTGCATTAATTTACATATTCCATTTTCACTTTAATCCGCCCCTTTTAGGGAATCAGTTAGTCTGAACACTGGCAATTATCATTTATCTAATCAATGCTTATGACAGTGTCAAGATATTTGTTGAATATCAAAATGTGTTTTCCATGGTGTTAATCATTTTCTTTACAATTATTTGACTTTTTTACAAACCTGACGAACGATTTGAACCAATCAATGTTCGACACTTAATGGGTTGTACGCAGCGCGATGTCACCCAAGCAATCGAGGGTTCAGAGTGAAAAGCTTGTCCAGCAAAAGCCTGTAGTCGATTTCTCGACGTTTTCGCTTATTTCCGACATTGGCCATGAATATAAGCAGTCGACAGCCTTGAAGCTTAGGTTGATCGACATCTATCTCTTTTACGTTTTCATCACTGGTGTTATTCAATTCCTCTATTGTTGCCTGGTTGGGACGTTTCCATTCAACGCTTTTCTGGCTGGATTCATCTCTACAGTGGCGTCGTTTATTCTAGCTGTCTGTTTACGAATGCACAGTAATCCCCAGAACACGAGTGTGTTTCCTGATTATATGCCGGAATGGGCCTTTGGAAACTTCATTTTTGCACATGTTGTGCTTCACTTGGCTGTATTCAACTTCATTGGTTGAATTTACATTATGTGCTTTACAATAATTGGAATATTAATTTGTCAGTTGCTTCATGTTTTTTTTACTATTCTCGGTAGTTCCGCCTAGACTCCACTTTTATTGCTCTGGGAGGCTAACCATTGCTGTTACATTATTTGAAGTTATTGGTCAAGTAGTATAAAGCATTACTAAGTTCTGAGTGGGTCCGTTAGTTGAGGAATAGATCCAGAGGTGTGTTAATGTATCCCTCCGCAAATTCGCTTAATCGAATTGAGGTCTGCCCGTCTTTGGTAAACTTGGGTAATGTGCCGCACCCTAGCCGTTTTGAGAAGTGACGCGCACCGCCACGACAGCAGTAAAACCCTGCAACACATCGACGCGGCTTTTCAGGTCGCTAAGTAGTGCTTTTGTGTCGACTGTATTGACGATCAGTCCAACAACCTCAGCACCCGTGTTCGACCGTCGAACGTGCCTGCATGGAAGAAGGATCGACAGGCCCAACCCAGAGCCCCACACTTTCTTAAAAGAAACATGATCCCGGGCCTCCAGACGTAACCGACTCAGAACAAAGGCACCAGACGGACCTGGATACCAATCCAAGCTAATGCTCGTGGACCTTACGAATGGCGCGGCAGTACGAGCGGCGAACACCCGGCGCCCAACCCTCTTCGTACTTAACAAGGTACCAAAAAAACTAATCAAGTCCTTCGTTGATGACCAATTTATTTGCATATACTTCTTTAATCAAGACCCAATAGTGCAGATTGTGTCTTTTTCCAAACCGCTAAGGGACCATGGTTGGGAAGGTACTTAACATTGGAACCATCATACTGAAGACGACCAGAATTCCGCATCTCTTGGAACGTTTCCCGCTTCCACTTTGTAAATCCCCAATTCTGGGAAACGGCAATCTAAAGGATGTTTAAGCAATTTTCAGAACCAAGAATTAGAAAGACTAATTGGCTAAAACAAAGAGTGGAGACTTTGTCGGCTGACCCACGCGTCGAGCTAACCAATAGTTATTTAGCCGTCTCTCTGGGATATGATTTCAGGATGTGCTTGCGCACACCAACGACGCATATCCAACGTATTAAGCAGGTGTTGTTACTAACTGGCGCTCAATGCGCCAGCTATTTTTGATGTCGCATCACGCCTTCTGTTGGTCCAACGGAGCAACAGTACACATAGATGCAGAACCATCCGAAAACAAAGATTACCTTTTGGCGACCAGGAAACTTCATTTTAGCGCGTCGGAAAGCCTCAATGAATTGAGATTTGTGCATGTCCTTGCCACGAACAGACATTATAACCTGACCAATGTTAACACGGGCAACAGTGCCAAGAGGCTTTCCGTAGGCACCCCGCATTCCGGTTTGCAATCTAAGATCGGAAACAAATATGCAAAATTACCTATCAGCGCCTGCGCAAGACAACATCTTATTGATGCGCACAACGTGGTACGGATGCACACGCATGCGAAGATGGAAAGCATCCTTGCCACAATACTTCACGAGATACTTGTTGGCGCAAATACGAGCAGCCTCCAGAGCTTCGCTTGACAGTTGTTCATACTCATCGGAGAGCATGTGCACGCAAAGCGGGAATTCATCCACGCCAAATTTTTTCTTGCCGAGGTCGAAGATCCTGATCTTGGGATCAGGAACACCGCGACAAAAGCGAGATTTAGGATAGGGCTTATTTTTGCAGTAACGGTAGCTAAGCGATAAAGTAAACGGAAAACACTACCATCTAGCCGGACGCCTCCCCATCGTTGCACCGTGCAGGTGAGAAGCGGTGAATGCTTAAAACAAATAATCAAATAATTGAATTAAATTTCAAGACACGTTTGCGTTCGACTTAAGACGCATTTTTTGCGTTAAGGCAAAAATTAAAAAATTTAATCAATCTTTTATAATTACTGATTTATGGTTGGAATTGTGAGCATGTACACACGCAGGCTAACAACTTGCGACAAACTCTGCTCAAACGCCTTATTCAAGGTTTTCACAGCGTTAAATTTGTACAAAAGGTGTAGTAAGACCTATTTAAATGTAGCTTCAAAGGAAAAAAACATAATGCGGAAAGACTTTTGTGAGTTTCCAATCTCACCGAATGCTGGTAATTTTTTAGGTTTTTGCTTTGCGTGTGCACTCACTTTGCGATTTAATGAATCAATTCTTACAGAAGAACGCAATGCATTGAAGCGTTACAAGAATTCCTTGAGAATAAATACAGACACAATACTCTTGTAAAACGTATGTATTTATGAGCCAGAGGAAATTGAAAATAAAAATTATCAAACACTTTTAATCATGCTTAAATGATGTTGTTTCACTCTTGCAACAACAATAAATCTTCCATACCTTGCCTAGCAAACTTCCGCGATTTATTATTTTAGTTAGGTTTCATATTAGTCCTTTTATGTGATTTTGTTTTTCATACTTTTGAATGAATTCCTTGCAACTCCATTCACAAACCCAAATTCTAATTGGCCATTTCCCGTAGTAGTGCTCTTACTGTCTTTTGAGCCGTATTATGGATGATATTGATGATTTTCGCAGACAAGCTAGGGAGGCTAAGGAAACTGGAGATTATTCATTCCTAAAGACGGTTCCTCACGATCCTCGATTTCCAAATATCAATCAAACTAGGTAACTTATTATTTAAATGTGAACGGCTGCAGAAATTGCTTGCAAAATTTCATCGATTTCCATCGCTGCACTCGTATCTACGGCGAAGACTATAAGCCATGCAATTATTTCAAATTCGCATACAAAGATTTGTGCCCCAGCTTTATGGTTTGCTTATTTCGTAATGATGACTTCATAGGTTGAAGCATGGGATGAACAGGTGGAGAACGACACGTTTCCATATAAGATTGAGTAAATGCCTGTAATCGGATCTATCTCAGGCCGTTAATTTACCTAGTACTTATTCATGTTTTCTGAGTAAATTGAACATGCGCTTTTCGGGGTACGCATTTCCTGGTGTATTCATATCTTCGACCTGAATCGTTTGGACTAAAATACGGGGATGGTAGTAGGCTCTGAGTCGATTTTTCATTTGCGAGTGCGAGGCAGGACCTTGCTCTTGGGCCATATTTGTGGTAAGCCACCATATCTGATTGATTGGTTCGTTTGTACTTCAATTTCATTGCTTGGCAGATGAGTTTATTTAATGCTGGTAAACAATGATACTGCGAAGGCTAGTGTAACTCCCAAAAGCTCCCTTATCCCTTTCTAGAGCGTCATTTGCAGTGGTTTTGACCGCCTATTATACAAATCTCATTACCCGATCTACTTAAAACTCCCAAATTTGGTCTTGGGTGTCGTCCCCATGTATCTGAACCTCTTGGCTTGAACTTCCTGGATCTATGTCCATCGGTTCGCCTACATGCTCTATGCAGTCATAATGCATTAATTAGTGTTGAATTGCGTACTTATGACTTGAAGTTGTGAATCTGGGTCGACTTCGTTGCCATGCTTAAGGCCATCTTTTGATCTGTGGGATTGGCAAGATCGACCTTGCTTCATTTGCTTTATAACGTGTGCAGTCGCGCGTAACATGCAACAGTGCGAAATAGTATTCGTGGTCTTGAATTGGATTACTATTCGTCATCTACGCTAAATCATGTCGACTTTTTCGTTTTCGACCCCAAGGAGTGGAGGCTGTGGAGTTTGAAGCAGTTTTAATGAGGGAATCTCAGTGGTTATTGGCTGGTGCAAGCAATCCATAGGTTTGATTATGAACAGGATTGATTGCAATCGCGCAGAAGCGGGGCAATTGTGTAGCATTTTAGAATAGACTATCGTAGTAGCGAAAGTCGCGCTTGCGCGATTCGTTGCGGTTTTCATGCCCATTAATAAAGGTTCTTGGAAATGCGCAACTCGAAGGCCTTAATCGGCGTCGTTTGTAACTACCGGTGGTAAAGTGAGTTCCTTTACGTAAAAGTTGTAAAAGGCGGACCATTGCTAATAAGGAAACTTGAATGTAAGCAAGAGAGTAAGTCAGGCTACAATGTCGGGGGGTGAGGCCGCGCACTTTCAGGTCTTAAAGGAAGCAATAGAAGGACGGATGCTTGTGGTGTTTTTTTTGTTTCCCCCTCCAAGCTCACGTTTTAGAGGCTTGAATCAAGAAGACTGGTTCAAAAAGATGTAATGTGTTGCGGTAATGCAGAATGTTACAAATGGTCAAAGCTTTGAGGAGGGGTCGAGTTTGCTCTCTTCTCTGGGTTTGGTGGCGCTTTCTCAGTTGCGACGTTTGCTCGATCTGTCCCTCTGCCACCTAAAAGGCCAAACCATGCGAACACTTGCTACATACCGGTATTGGTGTGCGTACGGTCGGATTCCGTGGAGCCCCCGATAAGGGGAGATAGAGGCTACATTGATTTTGGTGGCTTTGTTTTCGATAAGTGTGAGTAAGGAAAGGGGTGGGATGTGAGCGTACGTGGCATCTGGGTGCGCATTTGCGAATGTCGGCGACGTGGGGTGGCCTCTGTTTGGTGCATTTCCGATAATTAATTGAACTTTGCTCCTCAGTGAGTATTAGCACATTTAAAGCATATCTATGTGCAGTGCCATTCGGTCAGAATAAACAAGAACGTGACGTCCCAGAATGTTTGGGAATAATTTACGGAAATCAGAATTGTTTAGTGGGCATCATTATCACCTCTCCTGGTAACAGGGGCTGGTAATGACGATTTCTGGAATCAATTTGTGGGCATTCCTTTTTGTGCCTTCGTCCATTGGATTCCAGCCTTGATATGCATGGCGGGTCAGGCTGCATCTTCGCTTCCATGGAATCCACAAGGCGGTACGAGGTGTGCGTGTGTGATAGCTAATTAAGAAGGAGAGGAATCTCGGCATTTTTGGACGCTGAAGAAGTTGGGAAGACGAGTGAGGCTTCTTAAAAATCGAAGCAGGAAGGCTTCGCGAAACTGCACGTGAGCTACTAACCGGCTTTCGAATGTTATGGTATTCAAACTGCAGCCTTAAAATATTGTTATAATAATCTCATAAAATTCTTCAAGATTAAATGTGAATCAGTTCCGCGTGCTACGGTGATTCCAAGCTCATTATTATGCTCTCTTCCATGTCAAAAAATCAATGGTTTTATGAATTACAGTCGTCGATATTTACATTTGGGACAAATATTGCTAAAAGGATCAAAGAAAGTGGAAAATGAGTTTCTACCTGCTAATCCATCCAACTAGTCTCAGCTTACAATGTATTGACGGCGGTCGTCATATCGTGCTGCGTGATACGTAGTTACAATTGAGCAAACTCATATTGCCAGCATAATCCGAATCAAATACACTGGGAACATAAAAGCGCGACAGAGTGAAGCATTAGAATCGCTTGTTTCTCTGCTTCTAGTCTTAATCCTCTTCACAGAGGAAAGCATTTGTGGCAAGGGACTTCTGCTGAAATAGTGGGCAAATCAGTGAGGAGTGAAAGAGTTGTTGCACGTGTCTGCTGGTGTAATCGATGGCGTACAATACAGAGCTGATGCTCCAACTGTAAAGGCTAGTGCAGAACTCCCGACCGCGTGATATGAAATGCTCTGGGAATGCAATATCACACTCTCAGTCCACCACCTGACTTCAAATCTTTCTACGATGTAATACACCTGCCATATTGAGCGTTTGTGATCCATTTTGTTACAGGAAAGGTTTGAATAGCCTCCACGATACAGTGAAATCTTTGAACAACACGAGGATTCCCAGATTAAAAGTCAACTATGGAAAGGTAGCTGATGTCTGCAACGGATGAACGGATATTGTGATTAGAAGAAGAAAGGTTTATAGGATCACGTGTATTTTCAAATGTAGGCTCCCCACTAATGAGTGTTTAATTAATCAATTTAACTTCCAAATGGTATGCTGCATACCGACTTTTAAAATTACATAAGTCTTCGGACTCCCAAGATTCTATTACTACCACTCTTTTAATCAGTTTAGACCTGCCTCAAGGAGAACTGGACCAGTGTAGTGTTGGGGGTGCTCAGCGCAATTTACCCATTGCAATAAATGCACATGCACATCTACTCCTAGATTGGTATACAGATTGTCACGTAACATACGTCGAGAGGAAAAAGATACCTATTTTGGTGTTTCTGATACTGGAAGAGCAATACAGAAGCAGAGAAAACAACTCTGCATTGTCTTTGGTCTAGCTTAGCACATTGCAAAGAGGATCCCAAACGAGAGAAGTCTCAATCATTTGGAATAGTACACTTGATGAAGATCTGCATTGCTTAAGGCGAACAAAATGGGGCGATGGCAAAAGAGTGCCAAAACGTTCATGTATTCGTGCAAGTTAGAGGAGCAGCTTGGCGCTTGATATAAGTTCACATGCATGTCATTTACAAGTAGCTATTTGAGAAAGAGATTCGATGTTTGAAAACGGCATTTCCTCGCAAATAAATAGTTGCCTAATGCAACCTGCTAGTATTGAAAATTATGGAGATCCATGACGATCTTGACAGTAGCCAGGTCAAGTTCTTTACCGCTATAAACATCTAACATTTTTCTCTCCTCTTGTGGCTTACGTAATTTCTTTTGACTGCCCAAATAGCCATGCAGTTGCGTGTTTGTAAGTTCGATTGTTCATGTGGCTACATGTTTCCTTGTATCTTCTGCACAATTAGAGCCTACTATAACCTGTTAATCCCTAACTTTTATAACTCTTTTTGTAATGTACGTACACAAGCACGGGCCATATGCACTTCCGAATCTGACAAATGAGTGCGCATAACAGTATTGCTCAATGGTGTGAAAAGCCTGAATCACTAGGTGCGTTCAGTGCTGGAGACACGGAGTGACCCCATTCTCGTTATTTTGCGATATTTTGCCTTCCACTAATATCATATTGGCTACTAGCACATTCATTTAAGGTCCATCTGTAGGTTCTACTGGCTAATTTGGTGGCTTGAGTGGAAGTGCAGTTTTCGAGTTGGTGGAGGTGTCTGCAGCCCCAGAATAACGTCCCGTTTCTGAGTTTTGGAATTACATCCACGCTTTCCTGCGTTCCGTAATATTCCACAGTCAGGGCTCTCGCTAAAATTTCCTAGGCTTTATAGATAATTCTCCTTGTTTTGCCGTATTTTAACAGTGCTGATGCCCGCAACAAGGCCGTATCCTATTGAATAACTCAATACGCGAGGTGGGGCTCCATCCATGATTCAGCGATGAAATACAATCCTGACAACTGACGCGTATAAAGACGCTGTACTCAATCGGCAGTAGAGACCCCCGTATTTTCCACCTTTTCACCCAGTCATCCGTGTCCGCATCGAAAACACCACATTATATGACCGACAGAACCGCAACGCAATTCACAACACAAAGCGACCCTCGGCGCACACTGAATGACACGTAAAAAATGCAGTTTTCTGCTTGACTTTTTGCTGCCCATTTCCGTGTTCTCCCTTGCTTGTGCTTTCATGTTAATCAAATAAAGTTGCCTCTGTTGATCCAGACAGACCTTGAAGCAATAACAATGGAGGAGTGGGATGTTCGCAGCCTGTTTATTTCAGAATAACTCCACTTACCTAGGCAATAAGTCTGAAAGTCCAAGGTACCAAGACATTTCAATTAAATCACTCTCTGCATGCGATTCAACGTGATTAGGGGTTTTAGATTAATTATTCTGAAGGTAGAAATGAATAATTGATTCATTTGTCTAATAAAGACATAAAAAACAGCAACCGTCATAAATATTGGCTGACTATATATATGGTTCTCGGTTAATTCATCACTTTGGTTGATGATTGTATTCATGAAAATAAGTCAACTTATTAATTGGCGAAGGGGCAAAAATTGATGCGGCAAAAGCCGCGGATTTATTGTACATCGTTTTTGAGTGATTAACAACACAGCGGTATCGTAATTCTATACAAATCGGTACTACATAGACGTGCCAATGAAGCACGCCATTTAGACGACCAGAATTAGCAATATGATGCTCAAAAGCACAGAAAGCATTCCTGTTCTAATGATCTAGGAATTCGCATTTTTTGTACCTTCCACTAAACTTTACGGAACGTTTTCACTACCTGTACTCCCGCCCAGCATCCTTTACTTGGCCAACATTACGAAGCAATTTCCATTCTCACTTTCTGTTTAGATTTGCTCCTTATTTGTCAAACTTGCTTAACTCTGTGCTATAAAAGGCAACAGTCTCACCAGAGGCCACATGTGAGCACCAGCTATGGCACGCTTTGTGCTCGTATGTGGAACTTACATTTCCTTGATGTATTCCTCACTATGCATAATGGTCCTAGTAATTATTTGGGTGCATTTATATTGAATTTACTACCCACACCTAGACTCAGGTTGGGAGAAGATGCAGACAATTAAGATGCCTTTATTCTGCCAAATTTCATCCTTGCCTCGGCAACTTTGATGCTTGCAATCAGCATTCAGGGATGATGTGGCACCTGAGTTCCCCGCTCGTACCGTCTAAAACGGTGAGAGCACGATTTCAATCATTCATATTCAAAACATATGCGATTATTACCAGTGTTTTGGCAGTCATTAAAGTCTGTGATATAGAGGTGTGGTACATTACCGTTTCGCTGCAAGTGACATTAATAATAATATTTTGCATAGAGTAATGGCGCCATTGCCAAAAGAAGCTGAAGACAACTGAGACACTATAATAGATAGAAATATGCACCAATCAGATAAAAAAACCTCTTGTGTCTTGAACGCCTTTCAAGGTTATCTTAGAATTATTGAAGAGTTTATCATGTTGTTACCGTTTTTTTTTGAATTCATTTGTCAGGAAATTAGAGTAAATGAGTCTAAACAAATCGGGATTTCTCCACGGCCAGCTCATAAATGTTCAGCGGATTCGGTAAAACTGCACTGACGCAACCTTCAAGCTTCTGCGCCGCCGGAGATGCTCTCTATCATCGAGATCGACCCCGTCCTGCTTGTATGGCAAGAGGGCCAAGCGCAGCAAACAAAATAGCTCCAAGGCACTCTCCACGGGGAGGGAGAACCTCTAGTGGGCAAGTTAGATCGACCACGGGAAAATTCCACTTTGTACTTCCTGTGGGCAGGTCCCTCTTGCACATACTTTAGCTACTGTGGCCGGTGGACTCCAACTATGCTGCTCGACATTCGACCCAAGGTGGTATCTTAAACGATCCCAACTATGGTTCACCGCGCACAAAGAGACACGATGCCACACTTGTGCAGCTTAAGTCGTTTGCAAATGACCATCCACCGCACCCTTACCATTTCAAATGCTTGCGTCATCCCCCACCAAGAACAGGCTTTTAAGCAATCCAAGAGTGGCGTGCTCCTATAATGTGAAACGAGTGCGACTTATTGCTGATTGCTAATGCATGCGGGTGTGGACATATGGCTTGTTTCTTCGACCCTCCTAATATGTGTAAGAGGATTACGATGCAGTGTTGTGGGCATAAAGTTATGGCATATTTAACTAGAAAACCGAAAAAAATCGAGGCTGGGATAGGACAAGGTTTTCAACGCCGATAGTGCGCAGCCAATCAGGGCTCAGCATTTACATCTGCACTCGGTATGTGAGTGCTGGGCCAGTGCGTGATTATGATTCTTTGACTGGCCATGACGTATTGTGACCGCTGCAAGACCAGAAAGGCCTCCAATGAGAGCGCTCTGAGATGCTCTCAAGCCCTGGAGAAGGGAAAAAACTGTAGAAACCTTCGAAACGTCGACAAGGACACGTCGTTTCTAGGGTTGTGGCGATCATCAACATGGGGCCTCCAATTATCAATATATGACAACACGTGACTTCTGGGTATTATCAGAAATGCACGGAATTCCTGAGTTCATTGTCATGGATTGACATTCACCAAACACTAATCGCGCAAATTAAAGATAAATGGCTAACGAGTTGGATAAATGATAATACCGGTGCACAGCAAGAGGAGGCAAAGAATTGCGTCAGAGTGTATAACACATTGGCAATTTATGTGAAAGCAAAAAAGTGCTTTTGCTACGACTTCATTGCTTCAAATTAGATGGGAGTAGAGGTATTGGTCGATTGCTGAGAAGTGGATGTAGGCAGCCAGTGCAACGAAGCAATGCCAAATTGCATGCGCCATGGGAATCACTCCGTCCATTTTGAAGAAGATAGTCCCTGTGATATACGTCAGTCCGCCCAGCGCTACAATCCGAATTCCAGATAGATCCTTCTAAAATCAGATTTATGCCCCATCATCAGCAGAAAGATAATGTATTCATGCTGATATCGCAACAGGATCTAACCAGATAAGCAACGGAAATCGCCGGTAGCACACCAATTGTGAGATAGAAGATGAGGCTTAAAAGCCTCCATCTAAAAGAATCAAGTTATGATAGCATTGTTTACTTACTTTTCCCGACAAAAATACTGATATATAGCACCGCCTAGAGCAGTTGTCCAAATGGCTTTCAGCATTAGGAGACCAATGTCCATCTCGAATTCACGCAACACAAGCCTTAAACACAATAAGTGGGAGGATCTGAAGGAAAACCACTGTTAGTTTCTTAAGTTGACATCTGTCTCCTGAGTAAAACAAAGGGCGGTCACGCAGGCGTGTTGTACAGAATTGTAGTAAGTTAATTGACTTGCTTTCAAGTGGAAATTGGACATTTTATTGCTTTTCCCATTTCCTTCCTACTTCAGGCCTTATCTAGTATACTATTAGGAATCTTTGTCAACAAGTCGAGGGAAGACTCGGTAGTTAAAGCAACTAGAGTTAAATTGGGTGGTTGTCAAGTAAACGAGATTTTAATGCCAGAAACGCCGATTAGCTATATTTTACGAAGCATAATGTAGATTGATTTGTAGAATTAGCAAAGAGGCGATAAACGCAAGACGAAAAGCAAGATTTTCAAAGAAATAGGTTGATTAAAAGCCGACAACACAAATTACCATTTTAGTTAACTAACGGAGCACATCATGGAGAAAACTGGCCAATCTAGACCTTCTAAGCTATCTTTCATACAGGTAATCAGTGCGTTTGCGTAGTTGGATTAAGGAAAATATTCATGGCATTCGTAATGTTGGTTAAAAACGTCGATACTTCTTGGGTAAAGCAACAATCAGTTATGGTGTGAAAGATTGCATGTAGGCATCAAGAGGACAAACAAATCTTAGATACAGATCAAACCAGAAAATCTTTATTGAATAGTTAAGAACAACGAACCAAGGAGTGTAGGAAGCGGCGATGAAAACGAATATGACCAGACGATCGAAGTAATGCAGTAGATCACGGCAGCGACTACAGACAGTACACAAAAATATCGCCTAATTTTAAATAATATTTTAGAATGTGCTACTTAGAAAAGCGCATATTTCCTAGTTATTAACGATCAGACACCGTCGATCGGACTACTGATGAATGAGCAGCGGCAATAGTCACTGGATCACCTCAAGGCTGGAAAGAGAGTGCAAAAGTGGTAGGCAGAAGAAGCGCCAAAAAGGGAGATGAGAGCGGAACCATAGACACCAGCGACTAGCAGTTCAGTGGACGTCCTTGTTTTATTAATAAGGCTGGCAGCCAGGTAGACGCTGACAGGTATAAGGGGAAGGTGGGTGATGCAATTCGCAACTTTCTCCAGGCCAGTTGGCAGATAGGCCCACCCTTCCGTGGTCGAAGACTGCTCCACCTTAAAGCGGCAAACTAGTTGAAAAACTATACCGCCATTTTATGTAACCAAAGTGAGCCGTGCGCGATGATGAAGTGGTTTAAAAGCGCATAACGACAGCAGGTGCACTTGACACAGTATCGAATTTCCAATGTGCCTCTATTAGCAATAGTTTCTGCTTATGCATAGGCATTTCGAGGGATAGCACAAGCATTATATGAAAGCGCCAAGTAAGCGTGTAAGAGCTACAAGTGATTCTGGATGACTAGGAAATGGAAAAGCAGAACCATGTGTTCAGCATAAGTAGAAAACATCGGAAGGAGTTGGCATAAACAACGAAAACAGCACGTCAAAAAGAAGCCTTCTTATCAAGCAAAGCAATCTGTTAAATTTTAATAATCCAAGAACAAAGAGCAAGAACCCAACCTGCACGTAAAAACAACTAAGATACCATTAGAGAAACATATTGATATACAACCGAGCCTCTAGCGAGTAATCAGAAGCAACAAAAGTAAAGGTCACCAAACGGAAAAAAATGGCTTTTGAAGATGCAAACTCATACAGCTGAGAGCAAACCCCATCTCCAAACTAACACCAAGAAAGAGGGGGAGTGCGTAGACCGGTCATGACCGTTACGCTACACACATTCCAGGCTAAACCAGACTTTATTGAATTAATAAATACCATACTAAATCGTGTGACACAACGTTTGCTCTTAGTGGGGGCGCAGCATTGATGGAAAACAAGGTGTAGAGCGCAAAATCCTTGCGGGGCATTAATTATAACCCTCAATAATTTCAATGCATTTTACAATTCTGCTTCTCGCACAAAATGGACCGATCATCCCTTAATTCACGAGAAAAGTATGCAACGCAAGCTCACGACGATTTTTTTAATAACCGGTGCCGATTGTTGTGCATAAATGTGATTATTAAGTCTTTTGTGTTTAAATGAACCACGAGCAAACACTTTCCATTTGGCATTTGGGACGCTTCTAGTTTATTGTATAAGTAAATAAATTGTGGCACAAATAATTTGTTTTTAATCATGCATCCTTGGTAAGTAGCATACTTTTAGTTCGTAAAAATAGTTAAGACATCTCTATACGGAGTGCATTTTAGAAAATTAGTGTACGCAAATAATCTCTGAAGAATTCAGAGAATTTACTTTTCACTGAAAATTCCAAGTCCCAAATAAGGCTATCAATATATGGGTCGAAATCGCCTGGTCTACCATACGCCAAGTAGTTTGCTAACTCCTTACTCGGGCTTCGAAGGTCATAGCGCTGGGCTGAGGAAATCTGTCTGATATGGCGTGTTTCTACTTCTTCTCCCTCTTTTAGAGGAATTTCAGTTCAGTAATATTGTATGAAGTCTATTTTCCCGCGTAAAATTGCTTACATTTTCTCATCTGCTTTCACGTTTTTGTACGGTCTTCATATCGCCTTGTATTTGCCAGAGCACTGTTCAGTAGTTAGTGTGCTGCCTTTCATATCGGATGCATTTTCATGTGACCATGTCTAAAGTGGTTTGGTAAGTGTTAGACTTTCGTCTTCGCTTCAAAATTTTTCTATCTTTTGCTTCGCATGTATATGTGGTTAATCCAAATCTGAGTTACTAGATTTCCTTTACTTGAAGAGTATACCAACTAATCTTTTGAGAAATCTATTATTTTCTTGTGGTGCTTTCACAAGTTTTTTGGTCTGAGGTTTATTACTTATCACCTCCCATTCTTGTTGAACAATTCACAACGGTACATTTTCGTGCGCGTTTGGTTGGAATGAAAATAAAGTAATTCTTATAAAACGTTTTGAGCCCCCTGCCAAAAACAACACATTCAGTGTTCGAGTCCCTTTTTTTCACCTAAATCGACGATAGCATCATGCGCTTCAATTATTATTAGCAGTTAATGCGCTAATAATTTAAGCTAGTATCTGCTTCTGTGCATTGGTTGGTCGGCTTGTCAATATGATATTTGTCTTCGGTATGCAAATGCTTGAAAACTCCAAGTCTTTTTAAAGTGCCCAGATTTCCCTGAACTGGGTTGGTGGGGCACTAGGTTATCGCATTGTATTTGATTTTCCAGACCATTGTTGCGATTCTTGATCCTTTTGTTTTGTTGAGTTTATGTGATTTTTTTATTTGCGTTTAACATTTAATCAGACAATATACCATTACTGAGCCTATATTTCCCACTACCCTAAGTTTCACCAGTAAAGTTTGACCCATACTCAGTTGTCTGCATTTTCTCACATTTTTTGTGTGTTGGATTAAGTCAAATAACTGACCGACATTTAGCTTTCCCATGAATAAGTAGGCGTGTAGTAGTAGTATTGGTATAAGTAGTGTACTTTATCATACACTACGCAGCCTCCTTTTTTGGGTTTAAAATGACCGTGGACATAACACTACTTGCCTCAAGTTGACGTGTGTAACAGGTTTTTGCTACAGGAACCACGACCGGTTATTAACAATAATTTGATACAAAAATGCGGTTAGTGCTCACGCTAAATGGTCCTTTTGTGTAAACCCACCAAAATTATTAGTTCCTATTGAAGCTCTTTAAATTAGGCGCACAATATCATTTCCCCAAATTCGGATACTCTCATTCGCTAACCAGAAGCTGACATCTTGACCAACCTTTCCACAGATGAATGCGGACTCTAGACAGAACCAGGCTACCCTCTCAATTCCGCACTTCCTGCCTGCGTACAGTGCCTCACCGCAACTACCCCTGGCCACTCCTGAGGACTCTGATCTTGATACCTCATCTTCAGTCGTTTCCGCCAGGGTGAGGTTCTCTTCCTTTCCTGTATATTAATATTAGGAGTCTATTTAAAGACTAACTCCACTTTTATCTCTATCGTGTCTGTCAAGCTGGAAGAGTGAGCAGACCTGAAGCATCTGAACTCAGTTTCAGTCTCCTCCTTGAATTTCTGATGCCAGTCAGATTTAGCGTTTATCTTTGTTTATTGCTTTACTTTGCGCTTACGCACGGTGTGCCCTCACAATCGTGTCTGTCTGCTCCTCTATGATGGTTTCAGTGTGTTCGTCAAGGATTGGTTTAATTCTCGAGTTCAAGAACGCTTTGGTATCCGTTAATCTCGTTAATTTAAGCAAAAACCATCATTTGTTCCCTATGGTTTGTTTATGTTCTATACTTACTGACGGCTAATCGCTTCGAAGGTTTCAAACATTCGCTAAAATTGTGTTAAGATTCTATGTTGATTTGTTCGATTCTGCTACTTAAAAGCTTAATTTGGGAGTAAGATTTTGCTAAATTCATTGGAAAATCTGGGATATATCTTTCTAGTGCATCTATCGTTGGAGGTGGGCTGATGTACAGCTCCAACTAATTAAGATAGCAATCTTCCATTGTCCATTTGGAAACATTAAGGCATTATGTGCACTTTATCTTACCTTTTTACTTTATTGTCTTTGCAGTAACAGCAACTGTTTATACGTTTTTCTCGCAGGGTTTGTCGTTTTTTGCAGCTGTATCCGTATTTCCATTTCGAACTTTACAGTGATACAGCCAAAAACGATTGGATTCGTCAAAATGGCTTGTGGAAGCAGTATGCATTGCTTTGCTAGATGCATGTATTCGATTCTCTTGTTTTTTTTCTCAAGTAGGCTATAATGATGTTTAAGGTGAATTCTGATCTTTACTTCTACAGGAGAATGCATTTTCTTCCAACGTCTCCTCAACCAGTACAGTTCTCCACGTCGAACCGCCACAGTTGCGCTTGGCACGCAGTGCAACCCTGCCCAACGAGAGGGGTGACGAAGGGGATAACACAACACTAAATGCGGCGCCTTCAATCACTTTTACCTCTTCCTCAGCTGCTTTTACCACCCGCTCACGCGGAGCTAGTCTGGCTCGTCGAAGCACCTTTCCACGACCCCTAAAATCCACATCTTCGGGTCTTCGCACCACGCGCGCTTACCGAATCACCCTCCTTAATGAAGAGACTCTTGAAGTGTCTCTCAAGGTAAGCTCGAAAAGCACTTTACTTTTTTCCCGTCTCTGCGTTTCCTTTTGAGGATTTTATTTAAAGTTTGAGTTGAGGGAGATGCTCATACGTATTCTATTTCTCATGAACTCATTCTGCAACCTATTAATCCATCCGATATCTTCCCATCTTGGGTAACCTTCTTATCTCAAATTTATTGTTTTATTTAGGATGTAATGGGATGTTCTTGTCATCAACTTTAGAAGTTTGCAGAAACTAGCCAAATGATGGAGCTAGGCATTTCATTTCATTAGAAACGCTTGTGTAGCAAGCGATGGTAATACATGAGATTGCTCAAATTTTGTGCAGTTTATCGGTTGCATTTTCCTTTTTCCAACTACTGTTACCACGCCCCAAACGTTTTTACTGCAGTGTTGTTTTTTTATTCGCTACCTGAGGGATTGATGTGGTCAAAGCATCGTGAACTAATATCATGACGTTTTTCACCGGCCATTAATTTCATGTCACAATCAGTTTGAAACTAAATATGATGCGGAACTTAAGATGTCGGTGTCGGTAACGCTTTTTGCCAAACTCGTAAAATTATATTGAGAATTGTTTCCTCGCAATTCATCTCAAATTTTGTACTATTTAGGTATGCTATAGTTGTATCTAGGGCTGATTTTATTTCAAAGATTTAGTATGTAAAATTTATAAATTGTTGAATCGACCCGTTCCTATAGCTTACAGTTCTGTGTTACAAAATTCCATCTTTGTATGCTAGTAGACATCCTTCTTATTTGCAGTCATGTTTAAGAGAAAGAACCGAGGAATAGATAAGGGTTTTATCCTGAAATATATGTTGCATTTGGACCTCTTCCCATATTGAAGGCATTGGAAATGCTTTCAATTCATTTTTGCTTAGAGTAAATTTGAAGCTCGAACGGTTTATAATTAAGTCGTTTTATTTCACTACGAAAACGCCTGAAGGACTTTAAGAAAGGCTTAGTAACATTCATATCTACACGGTACTAGAATGTGCTGATGTGGTTGCGTTAAAATGATTAACTACGCATTTGTGCTTATGATCCTATTTCCGTTGTCGCCTCACGGGATAGGTGCAATCCCTTCAACTGATATTCTACTTTCGCAATTCACACTCGAGGATACTCGATGACTACGATGTTTTCGGATGTTGTGTCCAACGCATCCGTCGCATGACAGTGCGCAATTCCACCCCCCTTTTGGCGCAATTCCACTTAATTATGCATTTTACGGCTATTTTGACCCAGGGCCTACAGATCCATAGAGCATCAGACTACAAGGGTGGGCTAATTGCCGAAAAAGCTATTCACTTAACACAATGAAACAATTAATCACTCCTCTCGAACTTTTTGATCCCATCGATTTAAAGAACCTTTATCGCTATTAATGCAGATAACAGTCATCTTTTCGTTTGCGGTAACTGCCTCATGGTGTTCTGAGTCATTGTTTACACATCTTTAGTTTAAACCTTTGACTGAGACGAAAAAAGTTGTTGATTTCCTGTACGCCTAATGAACTGAGGTTTCAAGTGAGTTAATTATGGTAGATGTTGAGTACTCATACAACTTCATTCTTAATTCACTTGAAAAGGTGTTCCCAAGCAGGCACAGTCAAACAATACTCCATGGAAAGAGAAATGATCAAACGCCAGAACTCCGACATTCTGTTCTGCTCCCACACTCTCTCCGCCTGCAAAGGCGACAGTGGTAGCAGTTGGCAATGACCCTGAACTCTGCGACGTTATCCCACAGACCTCTGAGTGTGTGTGAGCCATACACCGCGACTCCTAATAATGTGCCACAAAGTTAAGCACCAATATGCGCACCCGTTCATGCAAAGTGAGCAAAAAAGTCGCTCCACTCGCTCATGGCTTTTTACTGATCGCGGAGCTGGCTAGTTGGGAGGTCATCGTGCACGAACTGTTCAGCAACTGGTTAGTACTGTAGTGTGTGGAGTTGATTCGCTTTACGCGTCCTGCGAGCTCTCCGTAACCGCCTCGATCATCCAACCACGCACTTTGTAATGGCAAACTGAACTCACCGAACAACTTTAAACACTCATATTTATCGTTTTGTTAGTGGGTGTACCACAGAAAGCATAAGTGGTAAGGCGATCGCACGCTGAAGCGACTACAATCATGTATTACAAGCGCATAAACAATTATCCCATCCAAACACTAGCGTAAGCAAAGCGCCATACGGCTACCAGATTAAATCAAATCCAAGAGTCTGCTCTAACCTTAATTTCTTTAATTTATTGGGTCTTTAATGCGTTTATATTGTTTTAATTTTTCCCATTAGGAGAGTTGGTTTGCTCACTCTTGTTCTGTAAATCTATGTCAGGTATCGGCGTCGATCACAGCTTTAAATATCCCTTCCGTTTCTCACTCAGAAATCAGCAATCGGGTCGGACCTCCTTCATGAGGTGTGTCAGTACCTTGGCCTTCGAGAGCACGAGTTTTTTGGCCTCTACTTCTTCAAGCATCCCTCCCCTGATGTTGCAGATGTCAGTGCCTCCTTGTCATCATTTTCCAGGCGAATGCCATGGCAGACGGAGACTATGGAGCAACGTGTCATCCACCACTGTGGTGTTTCGGTGAGACTTTTCTATCTTGTTAACTCCATTCATCCTTCCGTCTCCAATGTATGAACTTTTACTCCTCAAAAGTAACTTCTTCAGTCTTGGAGTGATCATTATGACGGTGTTGGATTTTTTTCACTCAAATTGCTAGAATTGGCACGTGACTGTCATTGCCTCTTAACTTCCACCTCCTAGGCACCACGACGATATCGTCAGTCCACATTGGAATGCTGAAAACATCATTAACTTTTGGACCGAGAAGTTTGCCTCCGCGATTTAGGGGCGGGCGGTCTGAGAAGTTTTATGTTTTTGTTGAAATCTTGCTTCCTATCCGTAATGATGTTGATGTTTAAATAGTCAAAAGTATCTGTTATGGTTGCTACGACAAAATAAAATAAGGTCCATCAAATATGGCAAGTGATTTACATTTTTTCTAAATCAAAACTTTATCAAAATGATCTGTGCATGCTGCGTTAACGAAGATATAAAATGCTGAAGTGAATTGCACTGAGCATGTTCGAAATACTTAGTATTTTTCAGATGGTCTGTTTCAGTAAGAATGGTTCTTCTCTTGCCCTACATTAATTTGCCTTAATAGGCGAGGGATTGATATCCTTAAAATCTGTCATCGAATTTCTATTTGTTGTTAACTTGAATGTAAAGGGTTAAGATCAATTCTAGGGATTCTTAAAAAGGGATTTTTGAGCCTGTATTCATTTTTTTCTCAAAAGGCCATTGACGAAGTGTTTATTTTCGAGCCGTAAATAAAATACCCGGTAGTGAATTTGGCTTCAGCGTTTGGCAGGTTCTTTGAGTCCGCTCATGCAAAAGGCAGGAAGTGGGTCAGGTGGTATTCATATTTGATTGTTTCACTTGTTGAAACGATTTCTCCTTCGTTATTCAAGGCCGTAAATGTAGCTGGTTGTGAGTAACGCGTTCCCCTTCCGTTCCATCAATGCGAACACTTTCTGAACTTTCAGCTTCAATCATGGATCACTCAGGGTGAGATGACTTTGTACTGCTGAAAAGTGAATAATAGGACCATTTTCAACTTTGGTACGGCTTTATCGGAAACCCAAATATGGGTTAATGCATTGTACGCGACCACCTTTTTTTGGAATCTGCTCAATTGCTTCCTCGTTTATAAATCCTTCAAACAAAGCTTTTGTCGAACGGAGTGTTTTTTGGCACTAGGAGCTGCTTTTGCGTTTAATGTAAAGCAGACTTGGGGGGTGGGGGGAGAGACTACTTTCCGGGACTTACTGATCAGTTTTCTGTTCTAAATGTGTGGAAGAATTTTAATGCCTGTTATTCAAACAACCACCATTCTGATTTACCATTATTGGCCATGCGCTCTGCAGTTTTATTATCATCTCAAACGAATTTAATCATGCGATGTTGCTGCCCCTGAAACCCAGTTGAATAGAGTTTCGGGACGTTTTTTGGCATTGAGTTAGCTGATCGCTCGTACACTGATTGCCACTCAATGATCCATACGCTCTGGTTATTTTTGCAGCTGCACGAACCAATAATCGCCTTCTTTTCATAGGAAAAATAACTTATTTAAGATTGGTAAACCTTAATTTGTTTATGACCTGGCCTGATAGCCTAAAAACGCACGCAACGTGGAATAGACTAAATGGGACACATTAATTCTGTACCTAAGTTCATTGTTGGTGATAGCGAATTAAGTAGTCTAGAAAAATCCCTTCAGGACGGCGTTTGGGGTAAATAATGCCTGATTTGCAAGCTCATGACAATTTCTAAGGCTTTCTAATAAGTGTAAGCCTATGGACAAGATATTGAGGGTACACATCAATTATTGAAGTATCGGAAGCTCAGGGTTTTGTGAAATTTCTAGAAGTTTTAATCATTAGTTTCCTTTTTATCGTTGAATGAGGTTCAATTCGAATGCGCGATTCACTAAAGTAATCCATATTTTTGTCATGCTAGCGTTCACCTATAACTGTATGAAGAAATGGATCGAGTTTCTCTATGAAGTTGATAATGAATCATTGAGGTTGACCTGTGACTGACTTAATACCTTATCATCGCTTGTCAAAGAGATTGTTTTGAAATTTTTACACTCACGACTGGCAAGTCGGTTGTTTCTGCACTTTATCGAGCATGACAATGTCACAGAAATTGAGTTAACAGAGGAATTTTTCTGCTTTTTTCCCTTTAGCACGTTTGTTTGCTGGGAATCTGGCGTTCTTTTTTATTGACTTCCAGAGGTGATGTAAGAATTTTTCAAGATAGATGGTCGAAAAGTGTGGAAACCCTCATTCAACGCAAAATGTTGCTGTCTCAAGCGGATTTTGATGTCAGTCACTATGTGCGAACCGTCTCACTATTTTATATTGAACCGCTACGTAGCGTTCCCTATGCATTCACCTGATGATTTCATACGTCTATTTTTATCTATATATGTGTTAATTTAGCACTTAAAAGATGTGTGCTTATTTTGAGTAGTGAAGGTAAGTTCGATTCGGTCTCTGTATCACAAATTCTAATAATTGCGCCTTGAAACATTTTATCGTTATCAAGGCAAAGAAGTGGTTCTGTTTCTGCGCCAATTTTACTGTCTGCAAATAATCTCATTCGTTTTTTTCTGTAGTTTTGGCTGAAAATGGATCGAAAAATAGTGGATCAGTGTAAGAGTAAGTCTCACCCATTCCTTAATTGATTATCTTTTTAACCGAACGACATTTGAAGATAGGAAATCTACCCACTCCCCATATTGAGGTGCTCTGCGGATGCGGTGCTATCCATTTATCCGCCTCGTTGACCAACTTTCAGGTTAATAAGTCCCTAATTATTAATTTTAATGTCTCTACGACCATATGAGGTTGCAAGTAGTAGTCACGAGATTCCTCCTCATGATGTCTTCTCTCTCCAGCAAATAGTATAGTAAGAGCAAACAATGTCTATCTCCTTACTTCAGACCCCTACATTATTTCACTGGCACATCTGAATGTTTTCACTGTTGTGATTGCCTCCCAAGGTTACTCTTATTGTCTTTGGATGCAGTTCATAACCCTTTATGATTAGAGTGCAGCCACTAAGTTCACGCTTTGTAGTGTCTTCAAGCATAATTCGTGTTTACGCAGAGTTGTGCGTCCACGTAGATCGGCTAGGTAATCCACCAAAAATGTGATTAAAAAAGGTTGCCGCAGATAACGTTATATGTACACTCACACCATAAGGATTATCAAAACCTTGTTCACTTTTATCTTGTATCACAAAGTCAAGTTCTGCGTCGCGGTTAGTAACGAAGTGATAACAGAATCAAGTGTGTTTACATCAAGAAAAATGTACAGTATCGGCGTTAAAATCTGAATCTGAAAGCTCGATTTCCCCACACGATATCTAGGAGTTATGTGCATAAGTTATTTAATGGAATGAAAATTTCATGGAGGGCTTAAGGAGGTGTGCGATCATGACATATGCTTACTGTGGAACATCGCCCAGTCTTAAGAGAATTTTTTAACAGAACGTAGTAGTAAACCTGCCACATCAGAGTCCATGGGAAGTAGCACCATGGCCGAATTTAATGTCATCAAGTGGACTTCATTTCTAGCCTGGGTCTGATTACCGTAATGGTGGCCGACGCAAATGGCTCAACACTTGAAGGGTCAAGGACAGGGCTCTTAAGTTGAGAGCTATCTGAAAGATAGTTTTTACTTCTTTTGTTCGGCCCCTATGCATGCTTATCAATAAGAGGATTTCCAGACTCACGCTTGCTGACGTCTTCAGGGGTGACTCGGATGTCAAGACGTCAAATTTAATGCGTTTTTATACTGCTGCGACAAAAGTATACTGGAGGACGTAGGTCAATAAGGGATGAACCTATACGCACTTGCTATTCGTAACTGTTAATTTGCTTGGAAACGGTTACACTAATTAGGCAGAATAAAGCCCCATTTATGCAGTAAATCACATAACACACTGCACAGCCCCGTCCCATGTTGAGTTTTATCTTTGGTGCTTTCGGGTGCCACACCTCTACAGTGACCATTGTACCGACGGTTGGTTAAATTGAAATTATTTGCGGAATGGAATCAGATGCACTTCTGAATGTACGTTGCAAAAAAGCTGCTCCTCTATTAATTGATGGTATTTTTGATGGCGGGTTGAGTAAGGCATGCTGTATTGCAACGAACGCATTTTGGCGGCCACCTAGTGTTAGGCTCATTCCAAGGACATGTCGAAAGTCTTATCGGAGTGCCATCGATGCAGGGCCCGTATACTCTATCCAAGGGATGTTAGAGGTTCTCCATTGATCGTAATTCAGCTAGGTTTGGATACTCAAGTCCCTCACAGGTTATTTCGGTGATAGACAGGTGGAATGGATGGGCGTGTAGCAAAAATTATTTTCTTTCTCGCCAGTCTGTGCTCACTATGGTAATGGAGTTATTTCATATAGAGGGCTTTCATAAATGTAGTTAATACTTTCGTCTATGGCTAAAATCATGAGTAAAGAAGTAATCATTTAGAAGATAAAGCTTTCAATAAGGAGTAGTACCAGTCCACCCCAGGTGTTTTTGAGGAAAATTACCCGGAGCGCTTTATTCATTGTAAGAAAACAAATACATTACTGATGGCCTTTTAAGGACGAAAAATAGTTCATGCTCAAAGACACTCTCTTTCAGGTCTTTTCTCGGATTACAATTTTTCCTCAGAGCTAAAGTGATGGTAATTTATTGTTGCAAGTTGGCCAATCAACTCTCATCCAGTCCTTATCTGGACACAATACTTAAATTCAAGCGCTGAGATTGATTTTGCTTAAGGGACTTCAAATTCCACTTCAGAGAATACACAGTTTTGGTTCGGTGTTCGCATCTATCCACCCAAGCCGCATGAAGACATCTATGACGAACTGACGCGTTATCTGTTCTGTCTGCAATTGCGAAAGGATCTGCTATCTGGAAGGTATGTCCTCTCCACGCTATCCTCCCATTCCGAGAGTGTGATGTGTTACTAAGCTCGTCCTTCCATATTTCGGCTGAAGGTGGTTCAATCGTCTTACCGTGTGTAGTCTACTCTGAGCAAATGAAATACGTGCATCATAACTCTTTACCAATGCTTACCGTGCCAACACCTTACAGCTCTTACCTTTTCATACAAATGCTTGGGAAGAGTGAGGTGTGAGCTGGAAAATGGGAAATATAAAATCGTCTATTGGAATATAGAATCTGTCTCAAGTGGTAAATACTAAATAGTTCTTAATTAGATTAAGTTTTACACAGCTACCACTTTTTTGTAACATTTCAACGACAGCAAGCGAAGCAATGTGTAGTAATCGGTGATCGTATCTTCACAGTTAGATTAATTCTGCCAAAAGTCGTGAAGCATTAATCACCTGAGATACAAATTTCGTAGATGTCGACTGTTGCTATAAAATGGTATTTTTGGGGTGTATTATTCATTTTTAACGTCTGTTTGATTCTAGCAGGTTGCCTTATGAATGCTAGAAGGACCTTAATGGGTCCGACCTACCCCTTCGGCGTAGTCCACCTTATAATTGACCTAACTGCCGCACGATTTGGCAAGCAAGTATTTGGAGTCTCTTATATGTTATCAGGCCTCTGTTCTCTGTTTTATTTAAAACGTTTTTAAAGAACTTTTGACCTATCAGATTATTTCATAAAACTGCCTTTAATAATTAAAGATTCTGAAGAAGTTAATGTTAGAATAGACTCTTGGATTTGATTTAATCTGGTAGCCGTATGGCGCTTTGCTTATGCTAGTGTTTGGATGGGATAATTGTTTATGCGCTTGTAATACATGATTGTAGTCGCTTCAGCGTGCGATCGCCTTACCACTTATGCTTTCTGTGGTACACCCACTAACAAAACGATAAATATGAGTGTTTAAAGTTGTTCGGTGAGTTCAGTTTGCCATTACAAAGTGCGTGGTTGGATGATCGAGGCGGTTACGGAGAGCTCGCAGGACGCGTAAAGCGAATCAACTCCACACACTACAGTACTAACCAGTTGCTGAACAGTTCGTGCACGATGACCTCCCAACTAGCCAGCTCCGCGATCAGTAAAAAGCCATGAGCGAGTGGAGCGACTTTTTTGCTCACTTTGCATGAACGGGTGCGCATATTGGTGCTTAACTTTGTGGCACATTATTAGGAGTCGCGGTGTATGGCTCACACACGCTCAGAGGTCTGTGGGATAACGTCGCAGAGTTCAGGGTCATTGCCAACTGCTACCACTATCGCCTTTGCAGGCGGAGAGAGTGTGGGAGCAGAACAGAATGTCGGAGTTCTGGCGTTTGATCATTTCTCTTTCCATGGAGTATTATTTGACTGTGCCTGCTTGGGAACACCTTTTCACGTGAATTAAAATAGGAATTTGGTGTTATCTCAAATGTAGTTGCATGCGCATTCAGCATCTACCATAATTAATTCGCTTCAATGTACGTGTCGTGTTTTGGAAGTCATGGATCAAAATATTGGGTCATATTTTATTGAAGTCAAAGTTGCCGTGTAATCTGTTGTCTTTTGAAGTTTCATGCGCATGCTTTTTTGGTTTTCACTGTTCTTGTAGAGACTTGAGGTACACTTTCGTCAAAATTCTTTTCTCCATCCCCTCCATATTTAATTTATCTCCATTTTTAATGCTAGACTGGCCTGCTCCTTCTTCACTTACACTCTTCTGGCAGCCTACTGGGCACAGTCGGAGCTAGGCGATTGGGACCTGCACGTCGTGGAAACGTGTCCATCGCCAGATTATCTGACGTCTCTCTGCCTCGCTGCACCTCTCGTTGTTGCCTCTAGTGATGACGCTGATAATGGCGGCGTGGGGGAAGTGGAGGAGCGGCGATGGAGCACCTCCCGCACTGGACCGCCTCACCCACCCCCTCTGATACATCTCACCAAACCCTTCCTTCAACAGGTCGCTTTCTTCCATCGCGCCCTCAGGTGAACTTGTTCGGCCCTTTCTCATCCTTTATTCATCAGCGGAAATGTTTAGTGTTACTATTTGAGAAAGCCTTGAAATGTTGTCCGATGCAAACATGTTCGGATTAATGTCCAAGCCTGTAAATTTAGCAATTTCCTCTGCTGTTGTCCTGCATTTTTGAATGTTGCAAAAGTGGTCAAACAATTCAACCTTTAATCGGTGTAGTAAGCAAAGGAGCAGGTATACGAGCAGGTAGCATATAAAGTCACCTTATCAAAGATGAACGCACAACTCAATTTAAACATTAAAAGTTAAATTGGATTAGAAAACATTGCGCCTAGAATTTAAAGAGATTACGAAGTAAATTGGAACCTTTGATTTGGAAACTATTTATTTAGGTTAAGCGATGCGGACATATTTGATGTGCTGATATTATAAGCATTTTTTACGATTTTGTATTGATCTCTACAGGAAACCAGTAAAGGCTTTAATGTGATTTACTACTTGTTTCTGAGCTGTGAACTATCCGGTTGAATTTGCTTCCAAATGCATCAAAGTACAGTGGATTTCATAATGTCTAATCACATTCATCACCAGTTTGAATGCACACATTTACTTTTTTATAAAATGCAAACATTTAATTAATTCCGGAGTTTATTGAATGTATAATTACCATATTTATTTCATTTTGAAATGTTCTCATCACTTATGGTAATAAATCATGACAAACAATTTGTCTAAAATAGGTGAAAATGGCTTTTCTACTTTCGACTGAGTTGTAAAAAAATTAACAGTGGGGTTTTAAGTAAAAGGAGGCATTAATCCGAAAATAATAGATCTTTATGAAGTAAGGGTAGGATTCCGTGTAGCGAAATGTGTCTGAAGCTGAACCAAATCGTAACTGGAGAATCGTTCTAACTAAGCTTTCCGATGATAGTTTCAGTGTTATCCTAATCTATCATTGAAGTATGCTTGCATAGTTTGGTAATAATAAAGATAGTTTCATTAAACGAACATTAAGACGTGACCGACGTGGGTCAGCGGGGTAACGAATATTCTTTCAGAAAATTGTGCCAGCCAGTTCATACTTTTACAATGGTCTTTTCCTTCTTCAAATATCGGAGAAGGAATATTGACGAGGATGGGTCGCGCAATACTGCATTCGACCGAAATACATTACCGACGACGACCGGAAATACCACGGAATAGGAAAATCGCTGACATGCACATTGAGCTTGCTGCTATTTTATGTATTTTTGGGCTCAAAGTGTCGAACAAGGGGAAATCACTTATGCTCTGACTTCACTGAGTACAGTTTTAGTTATCTCAGGAGAATTTCAACACGTTGTTTATCTAGTAACGGAATTGTGGACCAAGAGATTGGAAGGCGATATGGTCTTCTCGAATCACATTATCGCGACTGCTGAGAAAGAGGACTTATAAGTGAATGATTTCCTTTAATTTACATGCATGCAAACGCTACCATCCTAGTTTCTCTTGACATTAATATTTGTCTAATGCCGCCATTTAAAATTATATTTGGATGGATTTGTATCCCATCAAGCGATCCAGATCTTTTTATTCATTCGTCGATTTTATTTGACCAATAATCCCATCTTAAAAGTATGCAACTTTACTCGCCTACTCATCACAATGAGAGCTCTTGACATTAGTTTTTCATGCCGATATGCCTTAGAGTCCACGAAAAATACATATTTCTGAATTATTCACGACGTTTTTGGTGCTTTGCTCAACATGTGGAAGTATTGCTTTTTGTTTGCAAACATCTGACACATTAGGGTCAATCTATTGAGGTTGACAACGTCGTGTTATCAGTGTTGTAAATCGTTTTTAATCAGGATGAATTTATTTTTAAGTTAGTGGTACGATTTATTAGTCTACTTCAAGTCTAAATACTGATGTTTACACACTTCAGGGGGCTAATTCCATCGCGTGCCGATTTGCTTTTCCTTCAAACAGCACGAAAATTGGCAACCTACGGGATTGATTTTCATCGGATTCAGGTGAGCTTTAGCCCAATTGTTTCCACTATACCTTAAGTGACACCATTTACTAATGAATTCCATCTCGGACAGTACAAGTAACGGAGCATGCCTCCGTTACCATTCGCTAATTCCACAAAAAATGTGCGAACCCTCTGCATTCTCCTAATTGAAACAAGCAGCTGTTTGTCAAACCATAAATCGGTATTGGTTTTTTTCACTCAGAATTCTGCAAGTTCCACGGTGAACGTGAACTCGACTCGTCGACTTTCTAAGGAAACGGAGATGCAAAGACCTCAAAGTTTGCCTTCCAAGGCTGTAACTAAGTCACGGAATCGGATAAGTCTTTCACCACCTCATCTGTCAAAATCTAGGTCAAATCATTCCATCCCGATTGACGGTAAGGCGTCCACCTCTTTGCCGTACTGAATGAAAGTATTCTTCAAGTTTTTTTTTTGTATTCAACTAATCCGATAGCTTTAAACGGGACGTGTGATTCGTCTAAATTGCTTCCTGACAACTTACAGCAGTATCCATACTTCCTTGGCGTATTCCACGGTGGAATTTACATCTATCGGGGTCGATTACGTTTGGAGCATCACCCGTGGTCGGCGATTGTGAAGATGGCCTATCGGCGTGCTTCATTCCGACTGTGCTTACGACTTCCCAACTCCGAGGTGGGATACATATTAGATTACTCTAGACCCTGGATTTCATTATGCCGTAATATCCGCTTTTTTTTCATTTTTAACAGACCTAGATAACATAATCTGCGATTTTCATTATTTTTAGTAATTAGCTGCTTTTGCTAAATATGGCGTCTACGTTGGGAATTTAATTAATCTGAATAATCTGTTTGAATACTCACTAATTCACTAATCCGACCTTTATTTCTTAGCTCGCAAATCCTTTTTTAAATCATATGAATTCGAAGTTTATTTTAATCACAAGATGCATTTCAGTGTTGTATTTTAAATAACGTTTGAATTGATGCAATGATTGAAGTAATTCAGGTAATTTTTGGGAAATGTTTTACCAATTTTTGGAACTAGGCTTACGGGCGCATTAAAGGTGCAGAAGCCAATTGTACCTTCACACAATGCGTTTGCACATACCATCACACATTATGGCCTGGATTTTAGGTTCAGTATTCAAATTTGGAAACTATACTTCGAGTTGATAGTTTTGCTTCTTATTTAACCTTTGATGTATGCAAGTACGCACGCAACTGCTCACATTTCATAATTCAATCCTACTCTTTGAAAATGGGAATTCGTCGAGAATATTTGCTCACCTATAAAGAAAATTGTACTATGCCTCGTAGTATGATTTTATAAAACCGTACTTGCAAATAGAATCGCAACTAACATTCATATAAATTTATTTAAAAGGCAGTGACTACAATATGCATTCTAAATGTAGAAATAACACATTAAGTTATTTTAATGATTTCTACGACGGATTTGACACACAAGTCTGTCCGCACTAAGTATAGGCTGTTAGGTTGGGAAATAACGTCACAACAGAGAGTAGGCCGGCAAGGTGAGTGTCCCTGGTGTATTTTGCAGGAGGATGGGCTGGTTCGCGTGGTGAGGTGCGACTGTGGCACGACGGCTCTGGCAAAGCGCATCTACCGCTCCTGCGTCGACCACCATGCTCTATTTCGGTGAGTCTTGATCTCAACCGTCGGTACCCTGTTTCATCCTTCCATCGTCCCATCTCTTTCAATTACAAACCTATTTTTATCTATGCTCATTGACTTTATTGCAAATCGAAGTCAACCGTATAATAAAAGGTGCTATTTAAAGGATTTCATGCCAACTATAATTTAAGTAAACTTGTTCTTCCTTTTATGCTCTTTCTCTTAACTTTTTTAATAAACGAGAAATGCATTTCCATTTGAGTACCGTGATGACCAGTCCGGATAATCTTTTAGAATGGAAGCGATTCAAAGGATGATGTTTTTATTGTTCTGAACCTTTTCTGTCGGAATGATAAACCCAACTCTTTACTACAGTACGTATCATCTTGTTTCCGCCTGCCTCGACTCCGAATGTTCGTGCACAACTTGCTCATGGGTTAGAAGCTGTCAATTTCTATAATTGGAACTGTATTTGAGGGAAATAGGGAATAATCAATATCAGTGGTTACCCCTTCGTGATGCTTTTCACATCTATATGCGGAAAATAGTCATTGCTAGCTAGTCTCTCACATATTTTGATTGTTGGTTAACGAATGTTGAATGGATAATGAGTTTCGTTTGTGTGGTCCTGTAAGTGCAGTGTGCAAGTGGCCTGCATGATAATAGCCCAAATACCTGATTTTAAAAAATGTGTTAGAAATACTTGAATATGTGTGATTTCCCAAAGTTCACTTATGCCTCTGGGAAAGTATCCTGTCTTATCTGGCTACAGCGAATTCAAGGTACTGAACATATTAAAGGAATTGTTTAATGTTTCGAATTCCGGTGTGTGACTGGTACCCATTTGGTTGTACTTTTGTGTTCGCCCGGCTGAATTCGCGGTCATCTCAAAGCTGCATTTTTAACTAGAAACCTGTGCCAACTTTTTAATAAGGATAGTTGGAGACGTCTTCAAATCACTATTTCGGGTCATACTTACATGGATTTTGGGTTGCGCATCGGTATAATTTACCTCAACTACTATTTTTATCAATCCTGTTACCAACTCATAGGGCCCTTCCTTTCTGGCTTCCATTCGTGATCTAAACGGTGCATTTAAACGAAATGTTCTTGTACTTGCATCCACTTTATCTATCCGTTAGATTGAATTTGTACCATGGCTTATAATAACTACCGTCCATATAAATGAACCGAGTATATGCGTATGCACCCTGTGCCTGCACTGGAGTTCGAAAAAAATCGTTTTTTATCAAAGTCTTCTCATTTCTAAATGCATTGGGCGTTACCCAAATGGAGACTTTACATGAGCTCATTTAAAGCTTATCCAATTCGACTGAATCTTTAAATTCGCATTTTACCCTCAGCATTGACAGTTCCTATCTGTATCGGAGTGGGGCGATCTCAGCGATTTTTTATTTGGACAAAGGAGTCATTTGGTTTAGTCTTGGTGCGGCTGAAATGCATTGAATAACAGTTTTCGTCTTCTTTCCACTTTAGTGAACGATCGATTTGTCACATTGGGTTAAGGCTGGTACGGTTGTCGTCAAGTTCTCGGCCCGCCTTTGTTACAGTTGGATACCATTTTTTTCTAGTTCAACTCTGTCTCTTTCTAAACTCATGATTAAAGTTTCGGTATGTTTAAGAAGAATTTGTTTTATTCATTTACGAATCTATTGTACTTGAGATTTGTAGGATTCACCTTAGAGTCATTGTTTTTGGAATTCATGTAAATTGACCGTTTATTTATAACTTGGCTGATCAGCTACCTATAAATTTGCTTTGTCATGGTCCTAATCCAGAATTAAAACATCCTCTACTATTCAAATTCCGACTTCCCTTCTTGCAGATTGCACCGTTTGGAAGGAGGCGAGAGGGTAGTTTCGTGGACCTCTCAAGAGTCCTTCCCATTCCCTACGAGCACAAGGTTGAGGCGGCTTCGACCTACCATCGCCACCACTGTCTCATTGTCCCCAACCTCTTCCTCTGCCGCCGCCGTGGTCAGTCCTCTCAAAAGCGTCGAGGTTTGTACGGACGCGTCTTTCGATGCCAGACTGCGACCACTTAGCGAACCTGACGTCCGGGAGCCACACGCCGGTATGCTGTTCTAGTTGTAGTCGATTTCACAAACATTATTGCCCGTAAGTTATCCCGAAGACTAAGTGCTGCTAACTTCTGCTTCAGCAGGACAGTCTGAGCTTCTTGTTGCACCTTTAGGTAGTTGTGAAACTTAATGTGTGAAATTTCACATTAGATGAGGGATCTAAGTTCATCGATACGTCGAATATTGTGGTCGAAACGGGTGATTTGTAGTTATGTGTGGTAGAATTGCCGGGAGTTAAATCAAAAGTGAAGCAGGCGAACCGTTAGCGCCTATGGAGCGTCCATTTCGTCCTCATACTTCAGTATTTACGGAGCAGTCCTTATTTTTGATGCGAACACGACTTCTCATAAAGGAGGCAGCAATTTTGCGCAGGAAATAGACAGTGATGATAAGCCGCAGACTTGCAGATCATGCAATTGGAACTAAGGCTAAAGTGTTTAACGGTTAAACTTCAAGCGTAACTGGTGAAAAGGGTTGGAGTACTCAGCTGAAGGCCGCCAAGAACATAAGATGACAATGAAAAAATGTTTCAAAGCCTTACTTGTTTTAAAACAAGTTAAGGCCCAAACCGTCTCCAAAACAGGTGGGACCTTTCAAAGAAAATTGCGCTTTCACGCGTCACCGGCCGTCCCTACGCTTCAGAAACCGAAATAGGTCACAAGGCGTTCTGTTTATAACGGGGGATGTCATTGGGTAGAATGAGAAGGCATCCCTTAATGACCTTTATAGAAATTCCACCACCATTGGACCGCCAGAACAGTCGCGTCTTCTGCTCGGCGCACAAGTTCTTCCTCCGCCTCTTTCGCAAGCACTCCCTCTTCCCGATGCGCAGAGCCTCCCGGCTCCTCCCTACGCGCCATCTGCAATCTCCTCCGTCTGATCGGGTTCTTCAACAGGTCTGTGCCCATATCTTTGCCAGGCTATTTATCTTCAACAGCCCGTGTCCGGCTCTCTCCCTGGAATCTTTCACTCTCTACTTGTTGCCCTACTAATATTACATACCCACGTCCATTGTATCACCTGGTGGTCTGTCCGCCCTTAATGTTTGTTTATAAGGCACTCAACTTTTTGCTAGCTTTATATATTTCAATCCGAGTCGTGCTCTATGACATGCGTTTTTCGTTAGCCGATCACTACGCATGGAAGCACTTTCTTGAAAGCAGCGGCGTTTAGTGGACTGCATATTAGTGGTTCCATAGTGCTAATATTCAGCATTCTTCAGTTTTTCATTTAAGCTTCATTTGTCTTTAGGTAAATAACTTCTTTTCAAACCACCTGAGTTTCATTTCGCTTTAGTTGGTAATTGCATGCTTGGCTTTGACAGCCCTTTTGCAGTGAAGCTTTATACTTTCGGCCACCCACACCCGATGTTTCCTTCAAATTGTCTACTTGGATATGGCCTGCTTATCTACCGCAAATTTGGCGCCTTGAGTGTTTATTAGAGGGAATAATGGGCAATTCAGTATGGGACATTTTTCACTTAGTCTACAGAGCACCTTGGTGGCTGCAAGCGCAGGCAGAACTCTATGGGATCGTAGTGTTAACCAAACTCCGAGCCTATTCCGTTAGATTGTGGCTGAAATCATATGATTTCATTGAGGTCGGATAAGTTTTTGATGAAATACTAAAGGAGAGATTGCCCAGCCCGTGAGCTGAAATAGGACATTGTGCATTCCTTGTCAATCACAGATTTTTGTCGCCCTGCCTGTTCATCCTGTCCACCTGTCTGTCTTAAAGGCTGACTTGTGGATGTCGTACGAGGATTTCATTCCAAAAGGGGGTGTATTTTCGCAAACCCAATTGTTTTTAAGTCGGTTGTGGAGATTCCTTTCTGATCAGCCGAAATCAAGCCAGGACATTTTATGCAATCTTTAAAGTCGATCTCAGAAAAGACTGCTCCGGTTTTGATTTGAATATCTTCCGTTTCAAGATGGTTAACAGAGATAACAATGATAATCAATAGCAAACTCTAATTTTTTTCAAGGAAAACCTTGTAATTTGTTTATGGGGTTGAGTGTACTGAAGGAGGATTCGAATCGATAGCAGCAAATGTTGTCTTTGAAAATGCCCCTTCTCTTTGTATTTGTGGTTAAGTAACTAATTGAGGGTACCTGAACTTCTACCATCTTGATCTGTTGTAAGGAAGCATGAATACTAAACGAAGCAATTAAGTTACGAAAGACGTTAACTTGTAGTTATTGGTTTCCTCGGTGTGTGTCACTTGATTGCTTCTGTTTGACAAGTTGAGAGCCTTTTTTCATCGTAGCGTGCATAAAATTCTCTGCTTTGGGGTGAAAATAGCTAGAGGCAGAATTTGCAACGAAAGTTAATAAAACGAAGCTGTATTCGCCAAAAGGAAAGTTGAGAAATTCTTGAAAACAAATAGCAACGTGAAAGACCCGTGGTATGTTCGAAAAGGAACTTTTAAAACTGGTTCTTCCTGTTCTCCACCCTTTTTTGTTCCACCCAAGCCACGGTTATACAGTAGTTATTTTACTAGCTGAGCCCTTGAGAGGAAGTAATCGCTGACGATGCTGTGGCATTGCTGCGATGTCAAAAATTCACCCCGAAAAGGCTGCAGTGCAGGGAAGTGTTGCAATTTGATCTGAAGTATAGGTAAAGTAGTGGTGGCAACCCACCATTATGATAATTTCCCAAGTTTTAAAGCTGCACCTATTGCGGATTAAAATGTTGCTCCATTAGGTTGTTTGCCTAAATGCAATATTTGCTGGTTTGCCTCGATTAGTGCAGACAGATGCATTTTACCTTAGTACGACCCTTGATGGAAAACTGTTTGCATATTTTACTTCTTACCATTTCTCCGTGTCTAGCTTTTTTGGGTATCGTCAATCTGACTGAACAGTGTTTAAGTACTGCGTGTGGATTTCTTTTGCACAATTAACCTTTCTTTTTTCAGCCAACGGAAATAGATGGACAGAGAACAGATTTGGGCGTTCTGATACTGGCAGAGGGTTTCGAATCGACCTCCTTGTCAGCTGCTACTGCAACATCTGCCTCATCGTCCATATCACCTTTCTACACCCCTTCCGAGTGGAATCGGCCTCCGCTGCCAGGTCCGCTGTGGCGTATGAGCCATCTCGACGCAACCGACGGCTTGCTTTTTGAGCCCGTTGGCGGTTTGGTGAGTCACTTTGATACTTCCGAAACAAGGATGTCATCCACTCTGTGGAGAGTAAAATGGGAACGGATTCTTATTCACCACAATAGACGGTTTCACGGAATTGGAGGCTTGCTGCTTGTCAGGAAGAGGCAGAAAGGATGCCCTCCACCGAGTGGCGTGGTTGTCGTGCCACCTGGGGTGTTTCGGAGAGCCCACATTCCTCCAGCGCTGCCCTCTCCTTTGGTCCACGTCGATTATTCTTCGAAGTGCGTCTGAATGGAAACGAGCCAGTTCGAGTTGGTTGGGCCACCGAGGCAAGCTCATCAAGGAAAAATACTAATTCATCACGCATTCCTAAATTTCATCTAAACCGCTTTCATCTTAGAACGCCAGCCTCATTCTCGGTGAAGATGCGGAGGGTTTCGCCTACCAAACATCACCCATTCTCCCTCTGTTAAATAAAGGTACGAGTGAGGATTGGTTTAAAGTTGCGTCAAGTGAAGAAGGAGTAGAAAACCACTCACATTCTGGCTCACTGATGATTGGTGGCGCCAGTGCCGATGTGATCGGCTCATATCAGGGTGATGTGATTGGTTGTTATCTCGACCTCGATGCCCGACTGGCACATTGGACGAAAAATGGTGTAACTGCCGCCGATATGACCATTTCAATCGCTCGATTCCCTTCAGAAACTGTTTTCTTTCCTGCTTGTGCAATTCGAGTGGGTTTGCAAACTTACTTCCAAGTGCTACTTTGTTGAATATATGTATTCATAATTAATGTTTTCTAATCGTTAGAACTCATCCGTAACTTTTAATTTTGGTGACACACCATTCGCGTATGGACCAATGCTTTTGACTGGGGAAAACTCGCATTCAACTTGGTTGCCTTTGGGGTCAGCCAATCTAATCGCGGAAATAGCTGGTTGGGGCTCCTCCAGCCCCGCTGTGGCGAGTCATCTGCCAATTAGGCTTGCTCCAAATCCCCGCACTGGTTGGCATCTCATTTCCGGCAACTCACCCGGATCTATACTCTCTCCTGATGGATTTTGCGTTCGTGCTCTTCTTCATTCTGGTTGGCAGGTCAGAAGTGTTCACAGTATGAGGATTTCAGTTGAATATGAACTATCTTTCGACTGAATATGCTTTGAGCTCTTACTACTAGTAACTAAGTTATAGCGAAACTTTTGTATGCTTTTAAGTCTTGATAGCTCATGTTATTTGTAAGAGTGGGAGCTTCAGACCTAGTTTCATCCTTGCAGACTGGTGCATGTTGTTATTCTTGCCTTGATTCTTGTGCTCTGCGAGCGCTTATTTTGGTAATAATTTAGTGCGTTTGAAATTAATTACGCCAATCGAAAAGCGCTGATACGAAAGACTTTCCGAGTTGCTCGTTAATTAGGCGAGATTCGTGACATTTTTCTTTAAAAACGATTGAAAATGTTGATCGATGCTCTGCCGAAGGCACATTTTAAACAAGGACTGCTTTTTAAACCGAACACAAAGCATAATAAGAATGAATAATGAAGAAAGGTTATGGCGTTTGCTATGCAGATTGAAACCTGTTTTGCTATTTTTCGTCACTTTGATTTTGCCTTGCTGAAAATCTAAGTCACCCTCGAATTTTCACAAACGCGAGTACATTCTACCTGTCTATTTGAATTCTAAGATTGAATTCACTTTGCAGACTCTTAATGCCTCGGAGTCGATTCCAGCTTCGATGGAGGTGGCGGCAGAGAAGACATTGCATTCAAAGTCTCAACTTCCAAGCGTTTATTTTGAGGTGCATTTATTGGAGTCCCTTACCGCTACTCCCGGAGCTGGTGTTTTCATGGGATTTTCCACATCGTTCTCCTATCCCTCCGCTATCACTTCTGTCTGTCCAATCTACTCGGAATGTGCCGATTCTTTTGGAATCCTTTGCGAGCAGACCTCAAATAACCAAACTTATCTGGTTCATGCGGGAGTTAAGCGGCCCTATGGGAAGGTTAGTAACCTCCTTAACTATGGGTTTAGTTTTGCGTTGGATCACGGAGACACATTTGGAAATCGCTTTAAAGCTTCATGCTAAGGTCGTTTATTCACCATCAAGCCCATTTTTGCAACTTCCTGTCACATTTTGTTGTATACCATAACAAACGCCATTTTCGTAAAAAATTCAGCCTCGTGAGTCCCGTCACCGAGCGTATTACTACTAGGATTAAACTACGAAAGCTTCGAAAGGTTATATTGGGTTTTTTTAATGTCGATCGGGGGCTACTTTGTTCATCTTTCATCATTGAACTGCTTTTTTATTAGAAAGTTCCTATTACTGATTCCACCTTAACACCAGGGGCTACACAGGGGCGACATAATCGGTTGCACTCTGAACTCACAAGTCGGTTTGGTCTTCTGGTCCATCAACGGTGAATACCTCGGCCACATAGTGCAGATCTGTGTGTCGCATTCGATTATCAGTGCTGCTACTGCTGACGACGTAATTACCATTCCTCTGAGGCGAGATCAGTCGAGCCTGTCTTTCACTCCTTTCTTCTGCCTCGCTAATACTTCCATCGAGGTGAATTTCGGCGATGGATCCATACCTCTGAAGCACATCAATAAGGTAGTCCAAGGCAAAAAGTTGTATTTGAATCAAACTGTCATTTTAATTATGGGCCCATAAGTGGCAACATTCCAAATTTGTCTGCTGTATTTTAATTTAATTAATCACTTTTATAAGCAGTCATGTTCCCTCAGTCTCTCATTTGAATTACATTTGCGGCACCAGTCAAAACGATGGGTCCTAAATTTTAAAAAGAAAAAAATGGCGTCTATTCGATCCCAAATATTTTTTTCGCAACCTCGAACCGATAGACCTTTTGATATTGCGTTGTTACAATTCACAAATTATTTAATGATCCCAGTCTTTGCTTCACTAGTTGACATTTTTACGAGGCTAGTGAAGGATTATTGTTTGATCTCATAGCACACCTTCGGTTTTAACTACACGCAATCATTCAGTACTTGTTCGTTTGTTCCAGTCACCAATCTCCTAGTAGTTGAATTTCGTCTAGATCTGTGTTTTTTTGGTTCATAAACGCAATAACCTAGGCGCATCTGTTGTGATTGCCACAGCAATTAGTTGACAGCACTTTTCCATAGTTAGAACCAAGTGTCTTGTTGTTTCATTTGGATTTCTCATAAATTCGTTTCAAATTTAAAATGTGGAACCTTAGAGGTTTGTGTGTTGAACTAAAACGCCTTCTGTTTTGGACAAAAAGTTGCATAATTCATTCACGGCACGAGATTATGTGAAACTCTGAAGCAAAATTAATCGATTTTTCTTGTTAGCTAGCAAACGCATGGGTCGAATATTCCGCTCAGAAGGCGATTTTACTCATATTCATTACTAAACTAGAAAAAAACTATCCAAAAATTGTTTAGTCATCACTTTGCTATGAGAAATTTCTTTCCTTTTTATAATCCCCTAAAGCACACCAACTGTATTCCTCTGTGCCACTATCAACGCCTGTTAGATGGCTGTAGCCTGGTGCGACACCTCTCATCATCACCTCAGCCACCATATCTGAGCACACAGAAGAAGGAACCGTCATCAAACCATCGACATAACTCGTTCGCACATTGTCGCGTCCCAGCCAGTCAGAATGGGAAAAACGGCCACTTACCTCCTCTCGCCCCTCTCGGAGTTCACAAGTCTGCCTCGTGTCTTTCTGCTCCCGCTGCCGCTACTATGGTAAATCCATTTTTGTCAGAAGAAAGAGCTAGATAGCTCAAAATGTAGACAGTAACTCTGGTATGCACGAAAGTAATTCCAGCATGTAGCCCCGTCTTATTTTTGGTATCGTTTTTGGAATAAAATTAGACCTTTAGTGTCCCATTCACTACCAAAGACGAGTCTGAGGTTACATTTATCATAGCATAGCGGCAAATTTCGGAGGTTGTTAACATGAGCATAAACGAAGCCACACTTCGCAATAGTTGAGTTGGCATTGCGAGGGGTCCAAAAAGGCTCTTGTGATTTTGTGAAACAAAGTCTTTTTGTTGCATAGCTCTCTTAGCATAATCCTTGAAGTGTCGCCGGGACTCCTAGGGGTGTTTACCGTTTCCAGTTGTGGAGTGACTTCAGAATGCGGCAAGAGTGTAACTCATCCCGTAGAATGCGACGAGCTCCATCTTTTAAATCCTTTATTGGCAAACTGCTTTAAGAAATATTTTGGAGACGTCACCTAAGGTTGGGAGAACCTCTTTATATGGAGGCGTTAATCAACGGAAGCTGTTGTCTTGCTATCTGTATTGTTGCCGCTTATCAGCTTTTGACGCTAGGCTTGTATCGTGCATACGCAGCCAGCTGGAAAAGCAAAATCAAACTCGAAAACCCTACTATTTGTTGTGAATGGGATCGTAATCGCATAAATATTTCCATGGTATCCTAATTTCTGTCAGGGTAAGGTTTTTCTGTTACTTAACGAAAGACGTAGAACAAGATTTCTATCTGCGAAATTCGCAGACTGATTTGTCTGTTCTTTGGAGTAAGCATACATCATACGTGTCTTCAGTATTGGAAGAAGGTCCATAGTTAGGTCGTTTTCGAAGTTAGAAATTCGTTACGTTAACGGTTGCTGCATGCCTGGTATGTTGAGGTGCCGTTTGTCCCACTTTTACTTTGACAGAATCTATTGGTTCCAACGGAAATCTTGGACGCTCTTACCATTCTGCGGTCAAGGATCCCACTAGTCCCCGTGAAGACTCGTCTTTGGCGCCGCGATTCTGCTGAACCCGCGCTACACAAACCAATCACCTCTCCGACCTTCGCGGCCCCTTGGTCTCGAGCTAATCAGATACTGCCAATCGTGCGCACCCATCGTATAGCCGTCTCCCCATTACCTCCGACCGCTGGTATCATGGAAACTGATATCGACAATGACTCTGCGTTGTCAACAGTGGCGATGACGATTGCGGTGGATGGTAGTCTCCGCCGATCCGCTTCAGATAATGTGCACCGAGCTCTGGTCCGTCACCTCTGTGGCCAATCGCAACAGAGTAGCGCCTCCGCTGCTAACCAATCATCATCCTCCTCGTTGATTGAGGTGAGATCCATTTTATTTCTATCCCGCTACGTTAATTGCCTATTTTATTTAATTTGTTCCTTTTTCTGAAGCGACGCATGGCGCAAATTCCGCTGGTTCCAACCCGAATCGTTCACACGCTGGCTTATACTAATAAATCATCAGTGCTCTGTTTTCCAATTGAGCATGCGAGGAACAAAAATGAAGCGGAGTCGGTTACCATGACCGTATGTTTTTGTGATTCTTCATTTTCTCACGTTCCTCACTTTCTAAACAATTAACCACCAAGTCAGCGCAGCGCTAGATCAAACTTTCATTTACAGAGACATAGTAACAGTTCCCATGGAGACGACATACAATTTATTTTAGTCCGTGGCATAGTTGATAAGTCTGAGTGGAATTTTGTCACTCAGTGGAGTACAGTCACGGATTTTTAATACCAGCAGAGAACATTTGCAGAATCTTCATCGAACAACCACGGCAAAATACAGGGGAATACTGTAAAATACTAGAAGTGGAGCACTCTGGGGAATTCGAAGATATCTATCAATCGTGTTCCTCAGGAATCCAAACTCTAGATGAGCGAATTTGAAGAGTTACGACATTGCGTGCCTATTGGGTTCATTATCAAGCATTCGCGATCTAGTGAATCGAGGTCACGTCAATTCAAACCAGCTGTCTGATATTGCAAGCAGAATTTTCTGTTTAAGAACTCGGAAAGAAATATTGTCGCTCAAAGGCATGCATTTAATCCGATAAGCAAATTATCTTAACACTTTTTTTATCTCAACGTTTGCATATTCCTGCAATTTACCACGTGTAAACTGAAACCCTGTTGTAAAATAAACTTAAAATGAAGTAAGAATATCCTAAACTGCTAACATTGAGTTTCGTGTGCGCACCTGACAAACGTATCTTTCGTATTTTAACTGGCACTATGTACCGAAATATCCAGCTTACAATCAGGCAACTTTAGACAGCGTTAGGCCAGAAGTCATAGTTCCGAACTTGACTAAACATTTGCAGAAGTGGTATATTAAGGGTTCTTATTATCACTTCTTTAAAAAACCTATATTCATCACCAAAAATCACTATTTTTCCAGTCGATTAAACTCATCGGTACTTCATCCCAAGGTTTTCTTCCATAATTTCATTTGAATAAGAAATGCAGACATGGGAAGACTGTATGTCTTCTCCCCAGGGTGAAAATGAGCTTTAAGTCAACAACCCGGTTATGTGAAGAGATCAGAAGCATTTAAACAGAGCATGTTAACACAGACATGCTGTGCACTGCAGCGCACTTTAATAGACGGTCATACCTAGGCAACCCAACTTTGCAATCTCGTTTCAAAAACTTTTCCTAGAAGATTATGCTGCTTATGAACCCTAACTTATGGTTGCAATAAACTTACCGTAGAATTCTGCTTCATCTTGAAATCCATCTTCGGTACTTTGGGTGTTACTCAGGAGTCACGATGATCACTGTAGAGATTAGATTTGAATAAAATGATTTCGGCGCGCGCCCCCCGCTACCCATAACAATTTTTGATAATGCAGCCAAATAGCCAATACATCTTTCTACATCCAATTTTAGATGGAGGCTGGTGACGAAACAATTGCTAGGCGGCGCCATGTCATGGATCTAACTCTACCACCCCCCATAGCTAAAGATGACCGCCACATCGCCAGTCCACCATTGGCAGAAGTCGTGTGACTCACCTTTATGCGCCCGACTGCATTCTATGATCGCTTTTACGCTGTGGTTTCACATCCTTGAGGTTCTATCTTCAGAACATTTCTCCCCGTCTTCCTGTGTAAATATATGCACTTGTCACTCTTTGCTTTGCCCTTCTCTCCTTATCCATTTCTTCTGACGTAAACCTTTGTTTGTTTTTTGTTTACTCCTAGACCCAATATAAGTGCTTAGGTTGATAATCCAAGACAAACAGTATAAAAACCTTCAATTAACACAGACACGATTGATTGAATAAACTATTCAGAGAGACTATTTAGATGCTGTAATTTGCTCTTCATGGATTGTAGCAGTATCAATGACCCGTTGCTGAGCCACGTGTACTCTTTCCTGTCGACCTTTATTTGTCGGATGATATCATTTGTCTCCGAGACTGTATCCATAAGATTTCTGCTGATATTGGACCTTCGCCTAAAACCACGGAGCGCCGGCATGGTGAGTGCGTAAAGTCTGGCGAATGACTCATTTAAGCTTTGGGTTTGCGGGCGGGAATCCTCATTCGATAACTCCAAAAGCTGGAAAATACGATTGAGTAGGTGTTTAGCCAGCGAATTGGCAAAATGCAAGGTTCTTGCGCAGTCAGTGTTTTCATAAACAAATCGCCAATACCATCCCACAAAAGATCTGACTGGATATATCCAGCAACCAGAGCGCCCCTCTCCTTTGACACTACAAGCGGAGCTAAGAATAAACGGAAAGCATCGAGCGATTTCCACTGTAGAAAGTTCTTCTGTGTCCAACTTTGCAACTATCTCACCGGTAACTCGGAATGCGTCAGAAGTCTCCGTGTGCAGAAGCGCCAACTGATTTAGGAGACTCTTACCTTTTAAATTAACGCGGAATTTGTCCATCCATGAAAGTGCTTTAACCAAAGTTAACAGTCCGGGCACAATATGTTTTTCGTGAATTGGGCCTTTTGCTTCCAAAAGACCACGAAAGCCGACACGAGTCGACGCAACATTTGTAATGAGTTGGGACAGAGCACCCTCATGGAAATTCAGTGCGGGCTCGTAACCATAAAGGCTAACTTGGCACTCAGTTCCAGAAAGATTATCTACCCAAGGTAACACTATTTGGTTTGCATGATAAAACAACCGGTCTTTGTATCTCTCGTAGAAACGGTTAGCCTTCTGCAACTGTATGGTGAATTCATCTTCTTTTAAGCGAGTTGGACACGTATGAAGAATAGAAAGTGCAACACTTGCTTTAAATACTTGAGCAAACAAAACTGACTTCAAAAAGGGGTTCGTTGAAAATCTCAGGTTAGAGTCACACATCGCTGAACTAAAGCGGCAAATCGCTTTAAAGAGCCCGGTGAAACAGAAACAACTAGAAACCAAAAAACTCACAATAATGATGAAGTGCATTTAGCTCGAAAGCTTCTATCATCTGAAAAATTTGCGCGGAAGTACAGGTTCATGGGCTGTTTAACTGCTTGCTGGCGCCAATACATAATTTAATAAAGCGAACAAAAGCCTTAGTGGCATGAAGGCAACAGTTTAAATACCAGTTATACGCTTTCAGATCAAATTAATAATATTGGCAGGTTCGGTGCAAACTTGTGAAATAGGAAATATTTTTTTACAAATATGTCGCTTGAAGATTGATCAAAAAATGTGCATATCCAAATACAGCTAATGTAACAATTTTTGTTGCTGCGTACGTTACAGCTGCAGGATCTCATAGCCTCCCTGAATTTCGCTGAGAAGCCGCAGATATGACGCAAATAACCTACGTCTCCAAACAGGCTGAATTGCCCTTGTAGGAGGACACGAATGTGCACGAAATAATATGTTGCTGTAGCACCACAAAAGCTTTAACCTTTCACAATAATGTGGCAAGAATTTTTGTCTTATTTTGACCGCCGGAGAATAATCACCATGTCGTTCTTGCCACATTGACTTAATGCTACTTTGGCGCCCCGAGACCTCATTGAGGGCAGAGGAAGGCGTTGTACCGGACGGGCTATGGCAGTATGGACAACCAAGTCACCGCATTCAGAACCACCAGTCAGACAAGCGAAGTATTAGAGCTGCATTAATATTTAGGAAATAAAGTGCTCTATATTGGAAATTCGAGGCTTCAATGTTGGTAGAATGCACAAGTCGAAAAAATGCAAATGTGAACAATTTGCATTGGAAACCTATTTTTAAAAATCAAAAACTCCATCATTTAAAGTGGAATGTGCTTGCAAATATTTTAAACAAATTGCATTACTGTTTTACACTAGAGGGACATTTTAACCATTGCGTTTGAAAGCACTACTTTGTTTGACACTGCTTTGGTTTCGGTTCTCTGGCCATTGTCAGCTTTGGGTATGGCCCTGAAGAGGATTCATAAGGTGAGTGTTGAAGTTGAGGGAATTATCGTTGTAAACTTTAAAGGAGTTATCTGATTTGGGTCGAGACCCACCTGCACAATGCTCGGCCGGTCCCGTAGGTGACGATCGTAAGTATCTCCTACAAAGTATCCTCACACCAATTTAGTGTTCCATTGGCAGGCAACGATAATGGGTCCGGTAAGTTGCCAAATCTTATAATGCATGTTCCTTTACAGCCAGATAGTCCCTTCGAGGGGGGTGTTTTCTTCCTTGATATCCACTTTCCTACCGATTATCCTTTCAAACCGCCGAAAGTGAGTTTTCTGTTTTTTGAAAGAATAGCTCTTGTAGATTACATTTACCACTAGAATATACCATCCGAACATCAACTCAAACGGCAATATATGCTTGGATATTCTAAGGAATCAGTGGTCTCCGGCATTAACCATATCGAAAGGTAGTTCATGACTTTCTTGTAATTTGGTCTAGTGTTATTGTCGATATGCTCCCTTTTGACCGATCCAAATCCGGATGATCCTCTCAGTCCGGATATCGCGCGTACATACAAAACAGATCGTCAGAAATACGACAAGACTGCTAAAGAATGGACTCAGAAGTACGCAATGTAGAACAGTTCTACGTGGGCTGAGCATTGTGCAACTGACGTTTCCTTTGAAATTTAGAAGTCTTGCTATATACTGAAATTTCGGCTTTTGATTGAGCTGTGAAGTATGTGGTAACCTCTCTAACCTATCATAATTTTGTGCGAAGGTATGCATCTCACTGCGTTTGTTTGGTGCAATGATAACGTTTATTATCGTTTGAGCGTTGAATAGTGTTCTTGTTCTCAAACCAGGCTTAGTGTGTTTGGATGATTTCCGCATTTGATGATCCTTGAGGGTTAGTTTTATTAGACTTATTCTTGCTTCCTGGAGGCTTTTCACCTTCCTAAGTCATGTTTGGCGAATTGTTCTCAACCTGACTTAATGTGGTTTTGATCCATCATCATGAGGTCATTTGAACTTTGGTTGATGTACTTGTGGGCGGTCGTCCCTTGACCTCCTGGACTCTGGTTTTGTTATCAGTCCATGCGTCAGTGTTTCGTGATTGGCGTTAGTTCCGCGTGTCATAAGCACCTACTTTGCTCCACGTGATAAGTCTAGGTAATTTTAGGCATACTTGCATTAGCCCGCATGGGTGCGTTGTCAGTTTTTCAGCGCAGTATTCGCCTTCCGCGGTTTAGTCGTACATTTGGCGGGTGAGGTTGTACCCGTAGGACGTAGATGTACTCCATATAGATCTGCCCGAGGGCGGTTTTTTGGCGGCACCCATACCAAATAGCGACGTGGATGGTGCTTTAACAAAACTGGGCGGTTGGTGGCTTTATTTGAAGCAGTTAGTCTATGTCTGCGGCGGGTTGGACCATTACGTGGGCATCGACAAGAGCTCGTTTCCTCTCCAGCTTTTCTGGACTGGTGGTGTTTTAAGTGGGCCAACCGTTCAGTTTAAGGGCAATCGGTTGTCTAAATTCCTGGCTATGGCGGGCCGTCATTTCAGTGGATTGAAGTCTGTGAGGTGTTTCCTAACTCTGCGCGGTGAAGCCAAGGGGTATATCTCAGGTTTTTTATGAGATCTTGCCAAAATCTCTGATTCTATCTTTAATTAAATCTAATTTAGAATGGGGTCGTTTCTGTTTCCTCTCTGCTGCTTTTAAGCGCTCGACGAAAAACAATGCCTCCGGTAACGTCTGCGGAACCACTATGTTGAATGCTAGGGTGACGCGGAGGGAGGATTTTCAAAATTTGCGTTTCAAGTGTGTGCTTGTATGAGCGCGTGCGTGCGAATGTAAATCACCACCAGTTGATGGCATTCACAATCACTTGCATCATCGATCGACGGCGTGGGCTTGTGCTAAACGCAACAGAGGCACGGAAAACTCATCACTGATCATCGTGGCAACCTCTGCCCTTTTTATCAAGGCGAAGTCTGTTGGTGTCATTGAATAGGAAAGCACGCCAATTAGTGCCTTGATTTGATGTGGAATCCAAGATGTGGGAAGATTTGAGTTAGCAGTAGTTGCTACCCCTGTGTTTCATCATAAGTTGCCATTTCATTAGCAAGTAGGTGAGATGTGCCTTGACTCAATTGAGAAATTTGAGGCGCATTAAACTGTCAAACAGATGCCTTCATCCATCACGTAATGCTGAATTCGAGGTGTCCGTGCACTGCCAGGTTAAACACGCATCGTTCATGAGCGTCTCTTGGCAGATCAAGCATGTAATTTACGTTCTTATATTGCAATGGAAAGTACATCCTTAGCTGAGTCACAACATCGGTGATAGTTAACTCACCTTAGTCTGTCAAGATAACCACAAAGTGGTTGGTTTCAGTCGCTTTAAAAAATCTTGTGCATATTAGACCAATGGAGAGAGGCTATGGCCGATCCATTTTTTTCATTCAAAACGAATAAGGATCATCGCCCATTAGTCAAGCAAGGACTAGGCGTTGCCATCAGCCAATGAGTCCATTTATTTTGGGGTTTTACCTTGAAAGCCGCAATGTCTCTGTTTGAAACTGCTGCGGTATCGTCTTAACGGTCGAAGTGGCTAACAAGGCTTGATTGCGTTATATGCAAAACAAACGTGTAGATTTAAAAGGCCGACCTTTAATACAGGAAACTCATGGTGCGAGTTATGATTGCTGAAGATCACGGGTCCTTTATTTTGATGCTGACTACCAGAAGGAAAGATGAAATCCAGCATAAATGGGCGCCATCTAACATTCGATGACTGCCCTAATCAATTGTAATGCATTTTATTTTATTGCGCATCCGGTCAAGAGGACACGGGAATAGTTCATCCTTCTTTGTTTTGGGATGAATGAAGTAGATAGACTCGCGTTCTAGCCTTAAACCAACCGGAATCTTATTTGAATCCAGTGGCAAATCTTCTACCACTTGGGAATTCATCATTGGATATTTGGCTAAAGCTAAGCACCCGAGTGGACCCAAAATTCAAACCTTTGTACGCCCAATGGAATCAGTGGGTGAATGCTAATGCTAATGGCGAAACCAATTTATGTCAAACGTCTGCTGGTCGCAATGCATACAAAAGTCTAGAATTCATCGCATGTTTAAAGGATAAGGGATTTCGACGCTTTATTCAGTTTTCTTCCCACCTCTCAACCCAGAAAATATATTAGAACCTAGTTGTAGAAACCTTGTAATTAATGCTGCAAGCATACACCGAATGGCTAAATCCGATGCTTATTTGCGCATTACGCAACTCTTTATGGAATAAAATATTATGAAATTTTCAATAATGCGCTTGCTCACAAATCTGGAAGAGCCGTGCTTTCTGCTCAAGCAATGTAGCGACGATACGAACTGCTTCTATTCGCTAGACTTAACCAAGCTTATGACATAATTGAGCTGGAAAATAATTTTGGGAGGGGCACGTGACTAGCCCGAAAGCTGTGGAATGTAGCAGTTGTGCACCACCGTTAGCTTCTTTTCCAATGCCTAGTCTGACCGAAGCAGGAAAATGCACTAACCTAAAGCTCATTTCTGGATATGATTCTTTTATGTGCAGCTAAGCGTGGCTTATTTCAAACACGAAAAGTGGAATTTAACTTCCTCATCATAACAAAATTTTTAGTGCCGAATTATGCTTTAAGAGGTCGAATAACTGTTTGAAAACGCTAAGGTTGACATCCCAAAATCAAGCGCAAAGCACATCAGATGGTGGAGAAAAACGGGTTTTTAACGTAGCCGTTACGACAGTTTTACATACACCGGTAGGCCTGCACGTACGGCGTCGACATTTGATTAGTCAAGAAAGCCACCAATGGAAGCAAGCCGCGTGATTTGAAGACATCCGCAACTATGACTACCGTACGGGAGCCAGTCAGAGCACTATGGATTCCTCCGGAAATTCAACAACTTACTATTTAATTCAAATTTAAAATTATGGGTTTATGCGATCAAATATTACCGGGGAAGCACTGAAAGAAATTGTGACCGCCAGAAGTTTTAGGTCTCCCATCAGGGAAATTTATAAGACAATGCGTCACGCCATCTGGAGACTGGAGGATGTGCCGCAAAAATCACTCATTTTGTAGATTTGCCAATGATTTTTAACAAGAAGACAGAAAAAATCATGGGCATACACCTAAGCTTAATGTTGTGTTTTCTATGACTGGTGCAGTTGGAGCTGAAGTCTCGAGCACAAATTGTTAAACGTGGCTTGAAAAGCCTACTGAATGTGATAGCCACCGCTGGTGAGTTTACACGAGATTTCACAGCACTCCGAAGCCTAATGATATGTGGCGCGTTCTTCACGGCGGGTGGAATTGATTGATTTTCGAAATGACGCACTTTTCTTCAAGCTTCACCACTTCGAATCGCTATGCAAACTTACTTAATAGAAGGCGAATTGGAACTGTTTTTGTTTTTTGCCTTGGAGCTAAATTTGGTACAATAATTAGAATGTTTCTGGCATTTTCGGTAACAAATCCAACATTACGTAATAGCGCTTGTCGACATTAACCATAGAACTACTTTACGCTAAAAGTAGTTGGTGCGAAGGTACGAAACTTAAAAATAATTTTCCATTCATTGGGATTTTGGCGCTGAGATAACCTAGAATTAATACACCTCAATCGAATGCAACTTTTTATGTGCATTATGAGTGGTCTACTAGGTATTATGGAATGCCGGATGTTAATTTCTGGCAACCAGATGCCCACCTCAACGAATGAGCCAGTGTTCTATTTGGTTGGCAACACTTTGACCTTGTCAAGAGGAAGAGATATGTCGGACTACAGAATTGCTTTGCGAATGTTACCATGATTTCGAGTAAAACCTGTTTAATCCCAACATTCTCGTACTCTACTATAATTCCAGTTTTACCAATTTGAGTAGATTATGGTCTCGTCGGTATAGCAAAGCTAAGTATTTGGTATTGTAGATGAGCAGATTGTTTTCTTATTTATTTGAAACAATAAAGTAGTCTACAAGTTCTCAGGTATTAGAGAGTTAACAGGTCGCCACTGATAAATAATTTAAAAAGAAATAAATTTGCCACTAGGAGCACATTAAAGATGTGGTAAATTCACAGAAGATTTTGGTAGATATTTCATAATTGACAACTCAGGCAATGGAAAAAGCCTGATTGTGAAGATAACTGTAGCGTCCCGAGGCTCTCTTGAAGGCAAAAGAAGGCAGAATGCCAGGATGGAATATAAATATTCAACGGGCAGAGGGAAATAAGCTGCCGGAATGGTCCGGAGGCTAGCCCACGTAGCTGTAACAATATGGCCACATCTGTGGCCCTGACCGAGAGCGGTAGCTTAAACAAACAAAGTGTTACAATAACTATAAGTAGTTTCACTTTGTGTAATTGTTCTTTCAAGAGCTAGGAAGCTGAATGCGTGATGCAATTACGCGAACCTGTACTTTTACTTTAATAAAATTAGTAGCAGTATCAACGCCGGCAACAGTTCACATGGCATTCGTAATTCTCTTGGTTTACTACTCAGCACGTGATTGCTCATTTAAGTGGGTTTGAGTCAGAAGAGGAAAATGTTACTACGGGTGTTCAGAGCGAACACAATGACCCATCCTTTTGAAAATAAAATAAACTTATTCAAATTTGTAATGGGATGTGTCTCCAAAACCAACATGGCATAATCGGTAAACAAGTGGTCTAAGTTTGTCCCTAATAGTTAAAGTAAAGACGGCTCGCCTCCTCTTCTTGCACAAGGGTAAAGCCGCCCAAATCGTGAAGTAAAGTGACTCAACTAAGCGCTACCTGACCTGATAAATTAAAACAAAAGGAGTCCCCTTATAAAATCAGCCAGGAAAATTACACTTTAGTAAGTGGCTTTAATGAGCCTAGTTAAGAGGCCAAAGAATACGATCTGAAGAATTTAGCGTCTCGCGCATTATGAAAAAATTAAGAATAGTCTAAAAGCATTGAAGTATAGTGCCCGAGTAATGCCATAACTAAAATGAATCGTTCAGCGCGGCTCTCTGTTTATTTTATGCTTACCTTGAGCCAATGACATTTGTAAACATTTTCATCGTCTTAAGTTGTGTTCAGCTAAGTTATAAGTGTAAAATTTCTAACCTACTGGAAAAGTTGTTGACTCCTGATTTTTATGCACAATAATTTTTATTCGTAAGCAAATTTCGTTTCCCACTAGTTTGACTGGGTTGAATTACAAGGATATTTGCGGTACTTACGCCTCAGCATGTGTTAGTTCTTACAAGACTTCCCGTGTAAGGCTACTTGCATTTAGTAAAGTCAAACACAGTTGAGCAAAGGCAGTTGGTTTATAATTCTGGCTAGTAGAGACTAAAGTACCAATACAGAACGATTAAGGGGGCAACGGGATATTTTAACTATCTCTAACAGGATGCAATATATTGCCTTTCAAAGTTCTCGAAAATAAACATCTGCTCATGGTGCAGGTATCATAACTCTTGATGCCAACCAATAGTAACAATGCAGTCACTAAGTTTATACAATGCTCAACCGATTTCCGTGGCTTGAATGACTTTATGAAGGGTGGCTGGGTTAAGACAAGAATGCACTGTAACTTGGACTGTCATCTGATTGTTAAATCAGTTGCATTATTTCCAGATATTTATCGATAGATTGTGTGACGTTGCCATAGGCACGAAGACAGGCAAAAGGACAGGTTTGAAATCAATTTAAATGGCTGGATGGAAATGGAGGGTAGATAATTGTCGCTTTGCGTTTTGAGTGCCTTTAACTTTTTTGCCGATCCATAAATATGTTCCATGAATTTTGCTTTTTTTTCACGAACTTTTCTCACAAGTACTACATTGCATGTTAAACCCTCTGTGGCGGTCACTTGGATGACCATTTTGCCGTCGACAGATGGGCTGGCTTCTGGGGCACGTCTGCATTCCCAAGTCACCCTTTTCGCCAAACATATTCATTCAGTCCAAGTATTGTGCATTCCTTTGTCCACAGGGAAGTCTCGGACGCTAAATTGGTGGGAGCGAAACGCAAACCACATCTTAAAAGACTCCCATCTTGATTACTGCTACTAAATGGTAAACAGCAAGGTGGAAGAGGTGCATGCATTAGGGTTGGGAGAATCGGTGACGACCCATTACAGGGAGGCTGAAAATGGGATCTACGTTCGGCAAACACTCCGACCCGTTGCACTGCAGCAAAACTACTAACGACTTAAGCGGCGGTGGTCGTGACCCATCCGGATAATTTATTTGCCAAGTTCTCCCACCATACCTGCATAAGGATGTCGACGATGTAAGAATGCGCAAAACACTACTCCCGTGAAACTGTTTTGAATCTCGTACTCCCTTTCATGAATCTGCTCTAAGGCCAGTGTTCCAACGTCTAGCTATGCACATGCGTGATGATCAGTTCTCAGACCAGACGAAGCCCCAGATCCAATGGAATTGCCAAGGAGGAACGGCGACGTTGTCATCAAGTAGCTCCTTAGTCGCATGGACATTTGGTGACCGGTGCGGTTGGCTCGTGGGTGTTTTCGTTCAACGCAAATTGCGTAGTGATTGCTGACGCGGGAAGTTGACCAAGGAGAGTTCAGAAAGGATGCTTATGAGAAGAGAGTGGCTATGCAATTCTTTGCGATTTGTTTGACCGCGGATTTTCGGTAACGGGCCACATGGTTGGTCACATTGCTAACGTGGGGTGGACTGGCCTGTATTTCATGCCAGCAGCTTTAATCCCTTCTGTTCACTGAATTATAAAGTCTGAGCGAATGTTGTTTGTTTTTTGTTTTTAGGAAAGTCTCGGTGTGCCGCACATATTTAGTTAGAAAGTTGCCTCATCTCTAATATTAGTGCCAACTCTACTTCGTCATAATTTTAAAGCTTTGAATTAAACTTGCTTAATTCATTTCCCTTATTAAATTTAAGTTTATAAATTGGGCGGGAAGAGTGAAATAACAGTAGCGACTTTAGGTGGCTAAGTTTGAATAATGCATTCCTTTGAGCATTGAGGGTATGGAGCCATGACGCCTTGCAGGCTTGGCCATGTAAAGAAATCGTGAACACACACATTGGTGGCGATTCTGCCTGAGTTGGGCCTACCTGGGCCACAGCTACATTGGTTGTCCACGGTGGATATGGCGTTATTAATACATCTACTGATCATTACAAAATTCTTGCAGCGAAATGCTAGTATAAAATGGAAAAAAACACTGCTTCCTGTTTTTTTTTTTTTTTTTGCTGCAATTATAGACGTAAGGGAGGGATGAAACTGGAATGGGACTACCTGGTGTTTGAAATACCTATTCGTTGCACTGTGCTCACACACATGTAAAGGCACACAAAGTAAACGAGTAAGATGAAGTAATCTTTAAACTTAAATATAGTGTTCACAATAACTTTTTATTCACGAAGTAAAAGCCCCATGGAATGATGCAAAAAAGTTTGTTAACCCAAGAAACCTTTGAGAAAACTAGACGCATATCAGAATCCAGAGTTTTCGAAACACACGCGTGATTGCGCGTTGCTGTACTACATACCCAAGTTGGGAGTTATTTAAGCATTTACAAATAGTTGCTTTGAGGCTAAGCGATCATCGTGTAAGAACAATTTTAAAGGTTCGAAACACTTCCGCACCAAAGAAGTACCCAAGTTCGGCGGCACTTTTGAACGCATCGTTGATGAGATGAGTCGATAATTTTTATTGATATTTTTAATTGAAGGAGCTGCTAAAGTTTGCGTCTGGTCGCGATTGTCGCGGTAACTCTGCATGGGACTTGGGTGAGTTGTAGAGGTCTTTAGTAGTAAGTGAACTTTTTCATTCTGGGCATGCGAATATACGGGGATGTGATTCTGCCCCTAATCTCTCGTGCGGACACGTGCGCAAACGGTCTGATTTGCTCTCCTGCCCTTCGATTTTCATTGGACGAAGCGGAATCCTTGGACATACAAACAAGCGGAGCTCAGCCATATCCCTCGTGCCTAGTCCAATTATTTCGATGCGCAGACAACGGAAGCTAATGCTGGCCATCCTTGGTCTCCCGATCTCTTTCCTCCTCCTGTTCCTCCTCTACTCTCCCACCCTTAGAAATAGTCATCAAAGAGGTCCCCTGCTCCTCACTCCCCTTGACCAAAGTCTACGTCAAATCGGTTCTTCGGCGAATTTGGCCATTTTTAGCGTGTTCCTTGATCGCAGAGTGAGTGATAACCAGACAGAGATCCGATCCTACCATGGTCACGTGAATGGCGTTTTGCGAATCATTTTGGTAAAACGACGCGGCTATCGGCCCCGCTTGCATTGTCTCTTTGCAGATGGAACCAGTGTACCAACAAGAGATCTGCACGGAAATCCATTTGCCTTCTATGAATTGACAGAAAATCATCAACGCCTTTACGGCGGCTATTCGGTCCACTGTGACGTTCCACCATTTGCTCAGCTTATGAGAGGCGTCACAATATGGGTAGATAGTCCGGAGTATGGTAGGATTGTATTGCCTGTTATCCATGCCAATGCTTCCAAAATTGAAACTCTGCCATCGCAACGACCATTACAAACCTCACCTCAATTCGAACATCGATTCGCCGTTTGTGTGCCAGCGATGCATCACACGGTTAATCTAAACGTAGCCTTTTTATCAGATTGGTTCAGAGTACACATTCGCCTTGGAGTGACGAAATTTCGAATATACTACAGTGAGGTTATTTCTAAAGATCTGAGAAACCTAATCCTATCATTAAAACGCCGAGTAGAAATTGACCTCTATCCCCTTTTCTGGCAGGAAAACAGTAGAGCAGTTAAACAAGACTCCTGGTATTATCTCCAGACAATGACAGTGAATGACTGTCTCTTACGCAGCCTTTATGACACGGAATATGCATTTTTTGGTGATTTGGATGAAGTTCTCATTCCTCACAGCTCCACTATTTCAAACTGGAATGATCTAGTTCGTGAAGTATGGGATGACAGAAATGTCCCAGGCATCTGCTTCCCTGCATACAAGTTCTACGGCTCTAGTGCCAGTATGCGTGCAAGCCTTCTGCGCTCCACTAAACTTGATAGGATTCGTTCCAAATGTCTCGTGCGCCCTAATGCTATATTCGAAATGGGCATACATCATATCAGTAAGCCCTTTGAAGAGGCAGCCTCAATGAGACTTAAAACAGCTCTTAATCTCACTAGTTATGCTTTCATTCATCACTACCATCGACTGTCCGCAAGGAGACGGGCACAGGACATCAAAAAGGACGTCGTGGACACAAGTATTCTGCGGTTTTTGGGAAAATAATTTCCTCATATTTTTTACTCTCATCTTGTAACTACCTAGGCCCTTGGAGAGTAGGAAACCACAATGTGATACAAAGCTACCTATCCTTCTAAAAAGTTATGTGCAAATCCTTAAACTGGCATTTGAAAATTGGTAGCATTTTTCGTACAAAAGAAATCCTTGTTTGATGGGAAGAGTCTACACTTCTCTATGCAAAAAAATCCCGAAGAAAACTACATTCAAATTATTCTTATCTTCAAATAAAACTGCTGGAAGTACTTGCTACTAATCTAATCAACGGGCAGATTTGCTGAGATGATGCCAGCATGAACATGCGTAATTCAGAAGCTGTGGATTTTTTTCCACAAAGTCTCTGTTTAGAAGCACCTTTAGTCTTAAAACATTATTTAAGCGTTTGATTACGTTTGCCAAATGACTTTACTAGCAACGAGACTAGGAACTCAAAAAATACACCCAAATTATTGCCCACTATTAATTTTTCCTACCAACTCCTGGTGACTAATCAATTCCACAAAATTTTAGAAAGGAATATAGCCGAAAATTAAAAAGGCTTCACGACTCCAATATTTTCGCATTATGCAATGCAAAGTGTTGAGCTGAAGCATTAAAATAAGCAAATGCTTTTTAGAAAATGCCAAAATACTCGACCTAGAAAGAATGCAAACATTAAATCCACCAGCGATTGAATAAATTCCTAGGTCTTCCCATCTCTTCACGGTCTGGTTCGACTTCACTATCATTGGAAGTAAATCTACAACTTCTTTTTTTCACAAAGGGATACCCCGGTGGGTAACATTAGGCACAGTTGTTGGAATGAATACAAATTAGGAAGCGGTTTGGTGGGAGGCCAATTAAAAGTCCTAGTTCTCGAGTGTCTCGATAGGTGCAGTGCAATACTTTGTTTGTTCTGACTGGCGGTTTCGGTCACTTTGGCGCTCAAATCGCCCGAATAGCGTGGGCTGACCTCTGGGCCAAGTTTGTAGCCGCATTTCGTTCGTTTATTAAGATGTATTCTGCCCTAGCATTATGCTCCCTTTTGCCCTCAAGGAAGCCTCGAAACGCCACATGCATGGCTTTGGAATTCCACGGTTCAAAGCACAAGCCTTAGATATGCGGCAGTTAAGGATGACATATAGGTTAGAATGTTTTTATTAGGGGGTAGTTATCACCACGATTGATCGACGGTTGAGGCTACCTCAAATATACGAAATTATGGCTAACAATAATCCATGTGAACTAAGTGTACTCAATGCACTCGCGTGACACATGAAATCCCCATCCTTTTTTGTGTTGTAAAGCATAGTTTGGGTGACGCCCATTTGACTTTTAAGAATAGTCACTTCAAGGAAAACTACTCGAGAGTAATATCAGTACGAATTGATAAAGTTAAGTACTTAAGAGGGAATTATCCCAGTCGAATTCTAAAGCCGGAAAGACGTGAAAATAGATGAAGGGAGAGGGACTTTTAACAAATGACCCTTACTAGTTACACTTCAACTTTCTCCGTGGTTCTTCACGCACAAGACCAACAACTTTGTCCCTTTTGATTAAAAAAGCATGTAAAATGACAATCTGCTTTGATGAATTAACGCTTACACAATGAACATTTTTTAAAAACCGACACATACGACAAATTCAGTTTGAATGCTTTAATGCTTGCAAGGATAGAAAGGTGTGAAATATACTTATCTGATGAAGGATGCTCCATTTAATGGTTCATTTGGGTGACTTCAAACTGTTAGCCAAAGAGCCTTCGTTACCTGCGTGTTTTACCGAATATTTATATTAATACGAAAGGGAAGTCAAACAGCCTTCGGGCATTCAAAGTTGCCAATGCTACCCATTGCCTAGACATTCAAGGTGCCCTTCTCACACACGTATAATGATCCAAGGCTTAAATTCAATGCAATTGACATATCTTTCTTTTGGGACACCAAAGCATCATAAAGAGCATCTGTTTGCCAATTTCGAAGGCCTATCTAGTTTCTGCTTCAACAATGCCCTAGTCGCTGTTATTCATTGGGTAATCCCATCATGGTTTTACCATTAATCCATGAGATCGTACAGGGATGAACAATTACAGAGATTATTTCATGTGCCAGCTAAATTGCTCATCTTCCAGCAATGGCTCAGCATGGTCGAATAAAGTTGTGATAATTATAAGTACTAGTTCGTCTCGGCAACGATGTACAAAAGACCCGAACAAAACCCCTTTCTAATCACTTCCACCGTCAATCCGAGCCACACAGGACAAAAGCAAAGATACACAAGACAGCAGCCCCCTAGTCGGTCAGCGTGTTTGAAAGATGGAATAGGGAGCTGGAGCCATCACACCAAAACTTAAAGCTGATTGGACAGAGAACCCTGAATTACACACGCAAAGTTCAAACTGATAACCCAATCCAACATCGCTGGCATGGGGAAAATAAGCCACTTCATCACCCATCATAAAGTAGCCACGTGAAAGTTGATAAACGACCCTCAGACTTGCCCAACTATAAGACCAATTCAGCAGACACAAAGCCACGACGCCAACTAACGGAGACTATACGGCTTGCAGTTGCTACAAATCCAAAGATACCACCACTAGGACAATCTTTTCCGCACAGCAGCAGTGTCCAGCTGAATTGAAACATTCACATATCCAAGGCATAAACGACTGCAAGGCCTTTTTGGCCTGTGCATTCCATCTGACGGGGTAGGAACCGAATAAAGCTCTCTGAGACATAAACAATGTGAAGCCGGTATATCGTGATTATCTCCAGCTAAAAAGGGGTGTAGCCGACCGAGGAGGGAATAAAGGAAAGACACAATGTGGACTTGTGTCAATTAGCATGTAGATACTTAGTAGAATAGGTTAGATAGGAGAGCGGAGTAGGGTGCAAGGAGTAAAACGCCACATTGCAGTAAGTGGATGAAAGAGTTGTCGGTACCGAGACTACACCGAACACACCGCGTGCTGCCATTTCGCTTGCTAAAACATCGAAAAGAAGGGCGAAAAAGCCATTTGGGAAAGAAGGGCGACAGCTAAATCAGTCTAGAGGAGAACTTGAATAAATTACGAGAGAGGAGTGGAAGGAGAATAGTAGAAAGACAACCGAAATAGAGAGTAGCTTATGACTATTTACACAAACTAGGAGTAAGGGGGAGACAAGTGAAATAGCGCAGAAAGACCAAGTGGCTTCAACGAAGAATGCGGTTATGTACATAAGGCAGGCCGACAGCTAGACGCGAAGGTCAGTGGAGGGATTGCTACTGCTAGCGGGGGCAGCAGCGTTGCCGACGGCAGCACCAGTGACAGCAGTGGGGACGGCAGCGGCGGAGCGGTCGCTAGCGTTGGTTACCGCGGCGTCGGTGAGTGTCTGAGGCCCCTTGAAGGCCACTGAAGGAGGATTGACGATTCGATTCCGCAGCCGAATCTCGCGTTGCATTGCCATGTTAATCTGGCGATTGTCCAGGTTCATGTTGTTATTATCTCTGCAAGTAATACAGACACATAACTTTAAACGCGATTTCGGAAAAAAATGAAGAAATTTGTTTTAGTGTTGCATGGACCTTCAAAACTCACTATGCTCAGTGATACTGTGTAGAGGACAAAAGTTCAAAGACATTTCGATGCCAGCATATAATAAGCCTTTAATTTAAAGTAGCGTTTGAAGATCCGGAAAAGTCAAAGTTATTAAAGCAGGTGCCTTCAAACATAGCAAGACATCGAAACCTAATTTGAATCGGCAGAAATGCTCATTGTTCAACCAATTCACAATTGCAAATAAATCCACAAAGAAGTGGATAACTGCATCCCAATGAATAATTAACTAATGCTATTACAGAAGAGACACTGTGCAACGTCCTAAGTTAACAAATTAAGGCACTTGAATAAAAATAAATATGAATGGCATGCCTGTATTGATATCAATAAAAAGATAGGCGAGGTAATAGAGACAGAACTTACTTTTGTATCTTGCGCAGTATGTCGTGAACCTCGAGGCCAGTAGAGGAAATTTTGACGGGTGGAAGACGCGTGCGCCGATTGTGCCGACGAGTGGGTGTAGAGGGTGTAGAAGTAGTGGAAGAGGCCGTCGAGGAGGCTCCATCGAAGAAACCACCAAAGGAGTTTGATGCCGAGGCCGAAGCTGCAGCTCGAGTCAGCACGCCAACACCACCAATACCACTGATGGAGATGCCACTGGTGACGCAGCCACCATTGCCCTGTAATATAGCACCTCCCTGTGGTGGACGCGGCGGGCGAAAGTGCTCATGGAGATGATGGAGGCTAGCTGGTGAGTGACTGTCACACAGACTGATCTGGCTGCTACTCGACTCGCCGAATCCGGCTGGTACCACATGGAAGTGCAAAAAAACCATTGTTTATGAAGAGTAACATTCGAAGGCGTAGAAACAGGTACGACCAGAATAGGTCACAAACTAACGCAATCAAGGACCCTGCAATACCAAAAATCCAAAAAGCTCTCAAATTAAGTTTAATCGGGACACGTTTGACGTAAAACCTCCACCACCATGCACCTGACTAAAAAATACCATGTCTTTATTTTAAGCCATTAACAACACAATGGTACCGGTTGAAAGTGAGGCTGAAGCATCTATTACCAATAAAACAGTTTCGGAAATGCGTATTAGTTATCAAATGTCATACTCACGACTTAAAAGAAAAAAATACCGACTACTGCCCGAGTAGGTTTGCCTAGCCTAACCTCATCAAGGCAATTTACTGATCGCAGCCACCACTTTTGAACACATTCAACAAAGTTTCTTCCGGGCCCATAAAATTAGGTTGTTTTCGGAGAAGACTCAATAATTTTACTGAAAAATTTTAAGTAACACTTACAACGAGAAAGTGACGTAGAGAGGATGGAGGTAGCGTCAGACCGCCCTTGGGGGTAATGCAATGACGATGATGAAGAGGAGGTTGAGATTTCTGCCAAATTGCTAATAGCATCAAAATCAGCAGCCAAGTCCACATTAGGGATGGTGCCTGAGCTCTCTAAGAAACGTAATGAGAAAAACTGAGACAAATGTAAACAACTGGCTGAGATCGAGGCGCTCAATTAGTTTGCGCCAGAAAGGCAAACCCGGATGGCTTAGTGACAATTTGGCTCGTTCATCATTAAGACCAAAGATAGGTTAATTGCCAACAAAAAGTAAGAGGTTTTGCTGGGTGTCACTTATGAGTTTTTATTCAACAGTCTTTCGAACAATTAACGCCTACAGGTGTCTGTCAAATGGGGAGATAGACGAAAACATTCCTTCAACTTGAATACAAGCTGAGTAGAACACAATATTTAAATACATGGCTCGCGCAAATTATTCCGCTTTCACTGCTCTACAAATCACAAACCCGAAGACGCTTAAGTACATGTGAAGTGCTAGGTGGAGGAAGAGATATGCTGTACATAGTAGTGATGGCGATTAAAATGTCCTGAAGCTAAGTCTGAAGGCAAAGAAACAGTAACTGCTATATTCAGAATTCATTAATTAACATTAGGGAAAGCTGATCACTTTTTAAAACACTCACACGGATTAGGAGAGCATCTCAAGAGTAGGATGAGAAGACCAAATAGGGATTGATTAGTGGGACGGTCTGCTTTTGCCTAAACCCGAAGGATCGGCAAATAAATGCATCAACTCCAAGAGTAAGAGCAAGTTTGACCAGATAAAAAAGAAACACCAGTTTCGCCATTGATTTCTGAAGCAAACCGCACGGCTACGAAAGCAACTTATCACTGTGAGTCAAGGAGGCCATTCTATTGGTCGATAAAGTTATGTGGAATTGTATTAAAGCCACGATCCATTGAAAGCACGGATCAAGAGCGTTCAAATACGGTGCTTTTAGAGCAACGAATCGGTTGATTCAATTAATTTTTGTTCTTAACAATCATTACATAAAGATAACAGTTAGGAAATACAGAGGAAAGCGACTGAAGTGTAGATGTACATAATAAACGGATGAAGATTTAATCAACCAACTTGAAGTGCAATAATGTGGTCTTGTCAGCCCATCACACACAGCAACTAGTAATATTGTACAAATTTTCGATCGTTGAGTGTATTAATACTGATGCTGAACTATGCCAAATCGACAACACTATAAGGTTGTTCAAATCAGGTAAAATACCTCGTGGGAAGAATTTTGCAAGGAGATGCGTTGATTAATTAAAAGCCCCACTAGAAGAGGCACGTGACATGGCGGTGCAAAGTAGGCCAACGACTGAAGTGTCATCTCACACTGTTGTGCGACATTTTCCCACTCAACGCATCCTTTCAACTCGGGGTATGCGACATACTGATGGACAAAATGTCAACCATATTGAAAAGTTTTCGTACAATTCACTCTTGTTAGATATATAGAATGATTGGTGAGATAGCCGATTTCAATGTGAATTTTTTGTGATTGCATACAAAGGAAAGTTCTCCAGCTAAGAAAGGAGATTGAAATATACTACAAGGTGGGAACATACACGAAAGGTTTCATACTGCGTAGTGTCAGTGAAAGGACCTGTACAAAGGCATTCAGGATAATGAGATGGAGAGGGGATAATCAAACATTGTCAACTATACCCACATGAATTTAAGCATTAAAGCAGTCTATCATGTCAGTGAGTCATCACCGCAATGCTCATGATAGTGTTTGTAAAATTAGCTCAAATTTTAACCACACCTACTACGTAAAAATAATACTCAACGCCCTATTAACATTTCGATGCGAAGCTTCTACATTGGCAGTAGATGAAGCCGTTATGGTTACAAACTACCTGAACAGACTGACACCTTTTCACCGAATCATACTGCTTTTCAATGCAATTAGATCCGTACATTAAATTAAATGGAGTCGCCAAAGAGCCTATTCGAACCCAGCATAAGCACCTGGGGGAAGTACTAACATCAACTGTCCGAGATCGCTAAATGCAGCTGACCACAGCGTATGGTCGGTGACTCATCAGTAATTTGATACCACCCTTATCGACATGAGGTCAGTCTAAAAGGAGGACAGCGTACTCGTAACCGAATCGAGTTTTCGCGATACGTATGAACGTGTTCGCACAACACTGGTGGCTGAAGCCGAAGGTACAACTGCAGACCCCCCATCAGCTACGGGCGTGGAGGCGGCAGTGGCAGTGGAGGCGACAGTGTTGCCGTTATTCTGGTCTGCCCAACAGGCAACGCACGTGGCTGAATGGTGCACCAAGTTGTGGCCGTGGTGGTGGCCGTGTAGCGCACGGGACCCAGTCGGTGTAGGGCTGTTGCTATGAGTCCCGCCAACACCGCCACAACCATCAGTGCCCACCATCACAGAGGAGACGCGGCTATTCACCCTCGTAGACAGCTGGTGCTGCTGCTGCTGCTGATGCAGTAGTTGCTTCTGGAGTTGCAACATTTGCTGCTGTTTCGCTTCTCGACGACGAGCCCGCTTTGTAATCTCCTTCATGTGCTTCGGGCCAGGACCCTGTTTGCTGTCCAGGACCTGTTTGAAGTGAATATCACTGACCATTAATATTCGTTCAGCAAAGCTTCTATATTACAACTTTTACGCCTTAGTAATCCTAAAATGGGATGGAAGGTGAATCTGATTGCCAAACAGAATATATGAGAGTAGTGATTTCAGTGATCAGCAGTTGGATGTGAAATAATAACAGTGCCGTGAAAAAATAAAGGTAGTGTCGTTAATTTTGACATTGGGGAGAATTTCAAGCAACCTTTTGTCGGCGAGGAAAGGAGGAAATTTCATTTGCATAGAAGCACACCGCCTCGAAACAAGGTCAGGGCAATGCAGATCAATAGAGATGGAACAGGACCACGCACGCCAGGCAAACGAGAAACCTCTAATAAAGGACTAGCAGAACTTAGGGCTTTCGCCTCTATAATTGGGCTAGTGTGAATTTGCAAAACTAAGAGACAGTGACCTCAGCGGTGTGGATGAAGGAGAAATATTATAAAATCTACTTCAAACATAACATGCATGAGGATCTAATAGTAATAGGATGAGACAGGAAGATACCCAAAATCCAAAAGTGGTGCGCTCTAACTTCTCTTCATTGAATTAGCGATGGGAATTGGGATTCAAAATAGCACTTTAGTGGCCTAATGAGAGCGACTTGGTTGTACGGAGGGATCGAAATTAGTGACACACGAGAGATTTATGATACGAACTGATAGTCTGAGCTATGAGATATAATTTAAGTGATAGATCAAGCATTCACTAAAGTACAATTACGCACATAGTCAAATGGAAAATGACGTTAGAATGGGCTGACATTTAGACCAGGAGAGGAGGGAGAGCCTATTCAAAGGTTGGAAAAGACTGACCGCATCAGCCCATTCGTACAAGAGGTTAACTGTGCGCTCCCTGATATTCGTTTCCAAAATAGACAAATTCGGAATCCAATTGAAGGACAACTCGAAGGAAAGCTTCAAGTACAAACGCACACACGCACACGTGTGAAATCACTGTGTGTGTATGCGACCTAAATACAACAGCACAAAATGGGATATTCAAGCTGGTCGTAAAAGGAGAGTACGCCCATAATAAGAACGCTACACTGAAAATCTTAAATGTCCGCTAAAAGTGCAGAATACGCCATCAAAGATGCTAAGGGACGCTTAGAGTACATTTATCGATATAAATCCTACGACGACTGTTCTAACATATTGAAAATGTATTTGGAGTAGGCGAGATAAAGTCAGTTCCAATAACACCAGATTCTTTTCAGAGGACAATTTCCAGAGCTCTACTCATATTATTTGCTTCTCGCAGTTACATGACTAAAATATCTTTCAGGAATTACGCTGATGGCGTAAAAAGAAGCTTCAAGTTTTGTTTCAACAAAGCAGAGTGCGACACAAGCACGAAAGATTCAAGAACTATACCAATGCAACAAGTTTAGGTAGCAAAACAATTACGGGAACAAGAAAGCTTTCAATGGCGAGCCTAGGTCTCTAAGACGAGGGAATGATGTGCATTAGCGACACCTTCATCGTTTGGAACCAGAACAAATTCCGTGATTTGGTAACGTTCAAACAAGCCCCAACTATTAAGATAGTTACCTTGATTGTACGACATACAAGTTTGTATGGCCTCGTTTCATCTCCTCATCATTTAAAGTAAGGAAGTGGGGATGGGTTCGAAGCCTCAATTTATGATAAACCGAGAGGCGAGAAAGGCGCCTTATGAGGGTAGTCGCGGGTCAAGGTCTTAATGCCTGAATGTGTCAATGTTTAACGAGCATTCGACGCCCATAATTGCGTCAATTCGCATAAACATGTGATCAGAGATTGGATTAATTCCAAAATAACATAATTTGAGCGGGGGTGTCAGTATCACTACGTCCGACGACTATGAATAGGGCAAAAAACTGTGCAAAAAGTTGCCCTTTCAATGAATGACATAAATTACAAAAACCTGCAAGCACCAAAGATTTCAAAAAAGAAGATGCAATTCAATGGGTGACAAAAAAGTGCCAACACATATCTCTAACCCTCTGTTCAAAAGCTCACAGCATCAAAGGAAATCCTGTTCATGCGTGCATTGATCATTTAGCTCATCCGATGTCATGGTAACGAAGTTTATTTTTTTTGTCCAACAGCAACAGTTGAAGTCATCAACCCTACATTGAAGCATGGGTCCCTTTCACAGACCGCCGTGGTGGAGGAATCGCAAGTGGGGAATGAAAAGTTATGAAACAAATATTGACAGGAACTCTCAACCATCTACCAGAATTATTAGTAGGCATGGATACGTCCTATATGAATCGGAGTTGAACTGTCAACCATGAAGCAGAGGAATTATATGCTGCTTCAAATTAGTCTACAGTATGTCAACCAGTAAAAAGCATAAGGCGGCTACTCAGGCATAAAACCCCATAGTTGAAATCACAAAAAATCTGTAGCAGAAAGTGAAACAGAAGACGGACCAGCTAGTCACACAGTCATGAGTAGAAAATATTTGTGGTCGTGTGTTTTCCTTCGAATAAATGTAAAACAGGGGTAAATCAAAAAAACTAAAACTGACCTTGAACAATTTGTCCTGGACGGCAAGACCTCCTTCCCAAAAAAATAGTTACAAGCCATCCGAAATGTATGGCAATGACCTCATCAGTTAATTCGTCCCGACCAAAAAAGTGATCGCGATTAATACTGCCGCTTGGTTCATTTCTCCCACCTCACTTTATCACTGCTTTGTTTAGTACCACATCGTCAATGTACAGCATCGAGTAAAAGAAGTTATGCAATATTAACCAATAAAGAAGAGGATACGCACACGGCCTTCCCCCACTCCTACCCCATCCAAATAACAAGACAGTGATCGCGCTGAAAACCAAATACTGCCCTATCCGTTGGTCACACAATGACAAAATATGAGCACGGTAGTCCCTGTCTAATCAGAGCGAGCATAGTGGTTAACAACACAGAAATAACCCTCTGAATTCTCAAAAATGAGAAAAGTATATTTGTAATCAAGGTCAGGAATTCACATTTATCGCGTTTAATCGATATGGAGCGTTGAGCTGAAAGAATCAAAACTAAATCGTCAAGATTAACCGACTTGCAGACTAAAGGCTGTACATTATTGCGCTTATTGATAATGACAGCACACTAGCGTGCTGGCGAATTAACATTACGGAAGGCTAACCCCGAAAGCAAAATACAAAATAAACATACAGCGGGACTTCTCAAGGAATAGCACTACTTTGATCAATTGCAAAAACAGGAACGATTGAAATGAATGCACTTGATTGCTGACTACCCGTACCTGCGAAAAGTATCCCGGTTGCCTTCCACGCTGAATCCAACGTTTAACACAGAGCACGCAAGCGTTGCAGAGATCGCCACTGCGTCTAGAGGCGACTTCACCAAAACAGGGTCCGAAGTGTTCTGCGTAGCGCTCAGAAGCCGTGAAACGAGAACTAGACGATTTGGTCCCGCAAATGCAACAACCCAACCTGCTCCGGAAATGAGCACGACCAGAACCCCTACCGGTACCGCCGCCACTCATTGCTTTTATTAGGGAATCTGCCGGAAGACGGAGCCATTCTATTAGTATGTCCAAAGGTAAGAAAACCCAACTCAAAAGTTAGTATTCTTAGCGTTTTTAGAGAAGTATGGTCTTCGATTAGCCATCTGCAATAGCGAAGATTTCGCACAAAGATGAATTTCTGACCTCTGTAAAGGTTCCACATAAAGAGCAAATAGCTCTCATCCTCATGTGCTTTGCAGCTATCTAGGTTCAATATAGATGGTGCGATATTTGAGCAAATATAATTTTTCAGAAAATCGCCCGTTGTATCAGACAACTGATAAACATGGTTAACTCAACACCTATTCCGAAAACACTTAGCACCCAAAAAGCAGAACGTGAACAGGCTAGCATTGAAATTGACAAGTTATCAAACCGGTTTTGAAACGAAAAGCGCTTATCGCGAAAGTAAATAGAGGTGACACGTGCTCATTTTACGCCGTAACGGTAAATAAAAACACATTTTTATTCACAAATCAAGTCAGTTCCCAGAAAACCGAGCCTGAAAATCTTACGGTCGTTCTGAACATTGACTTAACAGTGAGCTACCTTGTGATTTACAACGAATTTAGTGGTGGTTCGCCTGTATCTCGGCAAAGAGCGCCCGACCTGACACCTAACAAATTTATTGAAAAATGCGCTGAAGTTGGTGGGTAAATTTAACTAATTTGTGCACAATCCATTCATATTTTAGTTCTGGCATACAATGCAAGCTAAAAAGCCCCAGATATCTGTTACATATCAATCAACTAAAAATTTCATCGATAAAGCAGATTATTAAAAAATGGCAATTTTCATAAGATAGATTCCGCATGCTTGCATATTCCAGCATGATTATTGTCTATTAGATAATGTACAAAATAAAGCCAATTTTACTAGAAAACTTATACCTAGTTACCTTCTTTTGATGCAGGTACAACTTATCTTGCTAGCGTCAATGGTTGACTAAATCAAATAGAGTGCTACATTTTAAACATAGGACTTTTGACAGCTAGAATGATTTTACCAAACACCAGATAACGCTAAGTTTACACAAATATCTTGGTTTATTTTACCATAAGACAAATATTTATTAACCTGACGACTCCGTATTGGCGATTGATAATTATTCCATGCTCCAGATAGTCGTGTAATAAATCGGTTGCTTTCTCCACGCAAACAGTGTAGCGTCCCAAGGCTCTCCCGAAGGCAAAAGAAGGCAGAATACTAAGGTAGAATATATATATCAACGGATAGAGGGAAATAAGCTCCTGGCATGGCTCGGAGGCTAGACTACGCAATCGGTGCAATATGGCCACCTCTGTGACCCTGGCAAAAACCGTTAGTTTAAACAAACAACGCAGTGCCTTGGTTGTTGGGACCACCGGTTTTGGTCAGGGTCACAGAAGTGACGATATTGCCCTGGCTGCGTAGGCTGACCTTCAGGCCATGCCAGCAGCTAATTTCCCTCTGTCTGTTTAATGTAAACTCCACCATAGCGTTCCTTTTTTAACCTTTAAGAAGGCCTTGAAATGCAAAATGCATACACTCTAGAAACCTACCGTGGCTGAAGTAATGTCCTTCAAGAAAATAGAGTAGAAGGAAGACAATTAAGCAAACTCCAAATGCTGCAAATACTTCATCACACAAATGCAGTATTCTTTGCAAAGCAAAATTTATATTTGACATTATAAAACTACATATATTTACATGTCAGCACTGCATATGCTTTACGCAGATATCTCTCACGTAAAATCGTTGAACGCCTTTTTAAGACATGATTTTAAAGGGTGTTCTTGCTCAGACTAATATAATATACATTGTTTTGGTGAATTTTTTTAATGGCATTTTTTGGATATGCTGCTTTATTTCATTGACCTTTTGTTTGTATGCTCTGAAATTAGAGCCAAGATAATTACTGCGTCCGTCGAACGCATGGGGAATAAGAACACGTCTCTGGATCATGATACCCTCGATATGCTCCAAAAAAAGACGAAGATGTCACCGAAGGAGCTTAAAGACTGGTACAAAAGATTTCGTAAGCAATTTCCTGATGGACAAATGAGTCGATCAGAGTTCGCCCAAGTTTATGCCGATTTTTTTCCTGGAGGTCACTCAGAAGCCTTTGCAGACATTGTCTTCAATAGTTTTGATACAAATGGGGATGGTGCTGTTAACTTCATGGAATTTACTTGTGCACTTGGAATCATAAACAACGGGTCAGTCGAAGAAAAAATCAACTGGGCATTTGATCTATACGATCAAGACAAAAACGGTGTTATCACTTTAAATGAACTGACGACTATGCTTAAAGTAAGTTTAACTTTTTTTTGGTGTTCCTTTTTTATTTTGTTTGCTTTAGTTTTTTTAATGGCTAGTAAGATTTTATGACCAATTTTGTCGGCCCTTCTTGTGTCGAGTTCGAACGATAAAATGCTTGAATCTGAAATATTTGTTAGCTGGTTGTGATCAGAGAATCAGAATTTGATCGGGGTGTTTTTTTTAAATTTTCTTAATAAAGTTATTTGGCTGATCTACGTTCTTTTGGTCTCATTACTGCCACATTCCACTCAGAGTTATGGCTTTTTGCAACTACCCTAACGATGGCTAACGAACCATGAAAAGTAGCGGTTGCATTTTACTGATGAATGTTTTTGCCTTGCTTTACGTTTGACCAAATACCTACAACAATTTTTATGATAGCAAACGCACTTCATTTAATTTAGTAGAAAGAGAGTCCTTAAATGCTTTATTAATGCATTTTCTCTCGGACTGTTCTTTACTAAGTGTGGAGTTCGCCTGAAAATTCATGTGGTGATTCATTATCTGCCTAAAGCATAAAATAATTTATCATATCTAAATTTCAAGCAACGCACTTTAGCTTTAGAGATCAGTCCATGAATTTAAACTTGTTGACAAAGGACAACTTCATTTTATCATACTCTGATGCCTATTGAAGTAATTAAATCCTTGGTTAGAGCTCTACTGTGATACCTATTTTACCGAAAAGCCTCTGCTCTAGGAAATTTTACGAGGCAGTTGCGCAATCAATCCTTGAGCGCAGACATGAATTGCATTACCTTCAACAATCAGTAACCTGAAGCTATGCATAAATTTCCTTACTGAGGATCCCCAAGCCAGTTATATCCTTGACCTTGAGGAACAGATCTGGATGCTATTTTGAAGCCGTGATACAAGCCGTTACTTTGATGCTATTCTGTCAACTAAAATTTCATTTAATCACTGGATTCCTAAGTTGCGCTTCGTCTGATTTTAAATATCTTGATTCGCAATATTTTTTACTGGCTGCATTAGAATGGCAGGAAGCACCGAGTTAATTGGTAATAAGTTAAGCCTCCAAGCCAATTGTACAGCAGAAAGAAGAATGTATCTTCCTATGCAAACCAACTCAATGAGAGCCGAAGATGATTAGTGCTGCATAAGATCGTAACGCTTCATGTAAACTTGTGGTAAGCCGTGTGCACACTTATCTTTTGCATGAAGATGTTACCTAGTTTTACTTAAAGGTATTTGTCACCTGAACATCAAACAAACCAAAACAAATTCAGTTTTTTTTCTTTACTTCACTTACACTGGTTAGTTAAATAATGCATGTAGACAGATGAGAGATATGGTGAAGTAACCTATAACTGAGTTGTGACTTCTCAGTAATGATTGAAATTTGGACTTTACTGTTAGCTAAGAGTAACTTCTTGAGTTCGCTTCAAAATACTTCTCTGAAAAACAGAACCTTGATAGTCAAGATCTGCTTTAGGGTCGGTGTAAGTCAAGTATGGTCAATCGAGGAAGTGACTTTCCTTACCAGTGGAAGTAAAATAACAGCGGAAGCAAAATCTACCGATAAGTGTTTGCACACCGCTTACCCGATTTGAAATGGACACCTGGAGCTTGAGCTTTAATGGCTTTACGAATTTCGCCTAAATGCGATTTTACAATCATTTTATCCTCAACACCAGGTGGCATTAGCTTGTCGTCCTCTCCTGTTTTTTTGTTGACACAACTAAGGGCTTTGTGCAAGAAAACGAATATCATACCTTTGGGTCAGTAGGATGTCACAGGAATTGACGGGAGCATAGTTCAAAACGGGCAAAAATTTAGCCTTCCTACGTGCAGTGTCCTTAAAACAACTGATTTTTTTATCATTTCTTTTTCAATTTAAATCTCTGGTGGTCAATCATTTTAAGTTCCTCACCTGATTTTCTAAAATTGTAGGATTTCTTAAACTTCAAGATGCTGCTAATGAACCGCGAATGAGAGGTCTACCTCCTTATCTGTTCCTCATAGAGTCTATTGGTCTCTTTGGCCAGGATTAGGAAGCAAGATGCCTTTTTATTCCTTTTCATTACGCTATGCTAACAAGTTGAGCCTATATCGAAAAGATTTACTAAAAAACTCATATGACCCTCAGGTCTTGCTAATCTGCACTCACCAAACTGATGCATTAGGTGTGAAGTGTCACGAGTCGGAGAGTCGAAACAATATGTGCACTATGTCATTCATTTATGCCAAAAATGCATATTGGGAATTATCTATCCAAGTTCATCCAATTCTTTTTCAGCCCGTATTGGTAACCTTTTATATACGCATATAACTATTATGTGTTTGTGATGATAGGTGCAGTAGTATCACTATCCAGTCTATCCAGGTTGAAGTTTTGCAAAGATTTTGAAGTTAAGGACAATTTTTATTTATAATTTGCGTATCATAACTTTTTCACATGAAGTAGTGGTCAAACTTTTCACTGCTACGGCTGCTTGGTCCAGATGTGAATGCTGCTGGGCGATTTCATGGCAGAAGGTGTAACCATATCCTTTTACAATAAACTGATGTTAATAGATTACTTTATTATATTACGGGAACTATTAATGTAAACGGCATAGAAATGATTTGATTCCCTCCAGGACCAAGTAAATGTTCACATTACGCTATAGGAAATTTTTAAATTCTGTTAATTAAACGGGCACGTTATGAAATTCTCAACTTGAAAAGGCTTTGGGTTGAATGTTTGTGTACTGCTCCTCTTTCCTCGTAGAAAGTGAAGGTTTGTCCAGTTCACCCGTCAAATAGAAACCCAAATCAGTTTGTCTGCTATCTTTGAGGCATGAAACTAGCTTCACTGAGACTTCTGTTATTCCTTTCCGCCTTGCACAGTGGTAACTCTTTAACCTGATTTCTGTCTTGCCTTGCACCGCATTCACTCAAAATAGGAAGTGAAAATAAATTATTAAAGTAGAATATCAAATTTCTTAGTAGAAGTTACACTCGAAGCATTTGAGGCGCAAAAACAGTCTAAACGCCTTTGAGCAGTCCAACTTTTTACCTTTTTTACATTAATAATTCCAATTTGTGTGCAAATATTAGCTGTTTTTACGTCGTTCGTCCCATATTTGCACAATCAATGACTGGCATGACAACGCCACTCACCTGCAATCACCATGTAACACCCGTCTGTTGTTTGAGCATGAAGGTGGAGTTAAATTAACCGGTTGCGGTACAATTAGTCAGTTTTGTATTTTTAAAAACAAATAAACAGTATGCTGTCAGCTCATAAACAAAAGAAACGGCTTCTTAGTAGTGCGTAAGGAAGCCTTCTTTTGTAGTGTCATTTATTCAGGCTCCTTCATTACCATAAAATCGAGGGTGAGCCTGCTCAAAGTCGCATAGGACTCAATTTTCAATTTTTTTTTTCATTTTTATTTACCGCCAAGTGTTAATTACTGCTAATTATGTCTAACGCTAATAGCCAAAACTGTTTACTACCAGAACAAGACTGGGTTTTTTTTACATTTTCTATGTGAAGCGCAAGAAGACATGAAATTTCCTAACTTTTAAAAGTATTTTTAGTTACCATCTTGATTAGCATTTCGGGGTAATCGTCGTTTTTGCACGCACAGGCTCTCTACAAGTTGGTGGGTGTCCTTGACACAAGTCAACTACCGCCAGGCCATTTGACGCCGGAGCAGCACGCAGCGGCCATTTTCGCGAAGCTGGATGTCAACAAGGACGGGACTCTCTCGCGTGAGGAATTTATACGCGGCACCAGTGGTGATCAAAGCGTGATGGCTATGCTAAAATGCACCGAGCCTTGATAACTGCGAAGCTTTGTGATTGCGGAGGTTTTTCTATACCCTCAACTCATTGTGATAACTTTCGCAAAACTCTTAAGTTCATCAGTGCCACACAATAGCCATCATTGGTCCCAATCACTCCACCCCTCCGACAAGCAAATGCGAGAGCAATGGTTGAAGCATGGTTTTACCCTGAATAAATATGTTACCAAGGTGGCCTTCCCCACCAGACATTTTAATAATCTTATGTAATTCTAATCTTTGAAAAAAAAGTAATTATACAACAGCCTAATAAATAGCTATAAATAATTTTTGAAAGCAGCCAAGTAGAGTTTGTGCGTTTTTTGCTTGGAAAAGGATGAATTCGCGACAGAGCTTACCTCTAATTCAAGCCATAAAACAAGTTTACGAATGACTGTCGGACACACTTGTGAGTGCATTTATGAGAATTTGGTGTTTGAACTTTAGAAAAAATACGATGAAATTAGGCTTATCAAGTCGCCTCGGGAGTAGGCTGGGGAAATTATGGCCGATGAGGCAAGCAACATTGCACTGCACTCCTTCGTCTGTGAAGCGCAATTTGACAAGGCATAAAAGTTAATTCACTTCTGGAAGAACAGACTTCATGATCTGCGTTTTCACACCCGCGTGAGTTGGCTTAATCGTCCCAATGCCGTGATTGCTTTCTGCGGGTGAGCCAAAAGTCATGCACACAATCGGGACTTAAAAACTTCTAGCAACGCAAACGTGCATGAAGATTATGACATCTCTTTATTACAACATCAACACAACATATCGTTTCGTGACATACATTCTTTTGACACTAAAGATTAAGCGAATCGACGTTTTATTTCTACTTTTCAGCATTTTTGTGGACAACGTCAATCCACTCTGCAAGTAGCACTTGGGCTGTTGTAGAATTGGCACCTCCAAAGTTAATATAGTCCGCTCCGAATGCAATTGCCTAAAATGTTTTAAAGATTTGAACAAAATTATGCCGTAACTCGCCTTATCTCCAAACGCTGCCTTTCTGTGATATAAAAAACGTCACCAAAAGATTAAGTAAGAAAATACGAAAGCTGATTAATAAAGCACCCTAATTTGACATGCTTATCAGTAACGTGGGTTTTTGTCTGCTTCATGACAATAAGTAGGAATACTACACCTCCACCACATCCACCTCGTTGATTTCTTCAACACACATGGGGTATTGCTGCTACTGAGGGTGCCAGTAGAAGCAAACTTACCAATGCTAGAGCGAACTTGCTTCTTCTTATAGATGCGCAATCCTTAGGCAGGCAAACTTGAATTTTCTTCTTTTGCCTGTCTGTAATAACAAAAAAAAAACAAACTAAAAGTCTTCTCCACTATTGATGTCACATTTGATTAAATCAGACATCTATTATACCATCTCAAGTGTTTTTACATTCTCTTGGCTCGCGGTCAGATAGACGTTGATTTGTAGGTTAACCAAAACAATGAAGCTGATTACTTTAGCAGTCAGGATGGACAGGAAGAATGGCTAAAGAGCTGGGCTGTCACTAAAATGTTTCTAAGTTTTCATAATTTCTAAATTGGATCCCAGCAAAAAAGCCTATTTACTAGATATAACAAATTCACGTGAACAGTTTTAGGCGAGTTCTCAGTCGAACTGAAGCCGTCAGTAGCGTTATGATCCCAGTTTGATAGCAGTGGCTCCGAATCGACCAAGGGTCATACAAAAGAGGCACTTGTGAACCACAAACATTAAATTTTCTCATCATTCACAATCTCGCCTATGAGTTTCAGTAAAAATAGTTTGAGACACCAGATAACAAATAAGTGAGTAGAAAATTGCAATGTTTGCACAAATTGTCGATTTTGGCGAATAGTTACGTCGGTGAATAACTGTTCATGGCTCCTCGCATGAATCTTTGTAATCTATTATTATGTTCAGAATAGTTTACTCACATTTCACCCAGAGGATTGCCTCGGCGATGTCTAGTAAGAAGCAACAACTTGTTTGAGCTCCAAAGGCACCATCGAAACTGATAATGTTCGACACCCCAAAAGTATGCTTTCTGTCGCTTTCATCGAGGCTATGCGAGGTCCGGTTGAGCAAATGAGCCATTTCTGAAATGCTCGGTGATGGAGAGAGTCGCAACACCGATTCCGTATCCATTGCGTCTGAAGAAGCGCAGATTTCAACGGGGGGACAGTTGTCGAGGTTTTGGATAGTCTCTTGAAGTTTCAGCCAAGCCTGCCAATCCTCAGTCCGAAAGGGATTTGTAAGTATTTTTATCTGTGGATAGGCTTTTAGAAGATTCACATACACGTGCACCATCTCATCGGCACTTTTAAAAGCTCCTTTTGTCAGCTCATACCTACCCTTGACCTGAAAAGCCGGAAAGTAAATTTCCTTTTCATTTCACTGGTACAGTGTTAAAAATAGCATCTAACGGGTATTTTTTTGGTTTTGGAAAGCCCATTTGTAGATTGATTTTGCGTTTCCTGTACCAGACAGATCATCTAAAATATTTAACCCCTTTTCAAGTTAGGAAAACAAGGGTGAGAAGTCACATGTATGCAATACTGATGCTTGGGACATTATAGGCTTCTACATGATGTGCTTCTTTTTAAATTATGAAAAGTGGAAGAATGAGCAGTAAATGACCGTGACAATAGATCCTCCACGAAAGCAAAACTCCTGCGCGAACCCTGTTTGCTGATCACATCGTGAATGCATTTTCGCAGGATTTAGCGTTAAACCATGCTAGACACGCCATCAAATCATCCTATTGAATGCATGGCTCTATCGCATACCAAATCACTTTAAATACCTCTGCAGTCTGGACACAGACTAGAGATAAAATGATAAACAAAAGTTAAGCATTACCTCGTTATAAAATGCATATGGCTTGCAGACAAGTGACAGGTAAAAGGTGTTTTCAAGGTTCCTTTCACGTAAGAAATCGGTCGCAAAATCCAACATTTGCTCCATTTTATCAATAACAGGAGGTTGGAACGCCTTTGCAAAAGTAAATCACACTTATTATTAAGGCGAACACTTTTGACAAAGCACAATACACATTTGTGATAAGACTCAACCACCCCTTGTGACTGGATACAACGGGTCAGACCATGTGATACCAAAGAATCAGTGAAATGCATAACTTTTAATTGCCTCCTTACCTCCGAGTAAAGTCTTGAAAAGATCATCTAAAGCAAATGAAATAAAAGAAGACAAATTAGTGAATGAATGCGAATTCCTGATGATCACATTGCATTCTACTTAGTCGCTAAAGTCTGAAATTGTGAGAGGAGCTCTTGACTTTGCACCTTGTAAAAAATTTTCCAAACAGTTTGGTCTTCAGTGCTGGAACAAAGATTTGAGTAGGCAAGCAAGATCTCTCGCCGACTATACACCTGATTGATTAATGGTAAATAAACCTGCAATAGGCTTTTGGAGCAGTCTGAAGACAGTGCAAACTGCCAAAGTTGAAACAGCCTTCTGCAAGAACAAATGAAGACAATCTCCAAAAAGATTCCCCTTTTACTAAAACCAGAGTAACTGTCATGGCAACCGATTATCACAGTTTAATCGCTGTGCAGTAGTCATGAATTAAGCTTAATGAAACAATTTGGAGTTGCGTACTCAATCTTTTAGTGCGCTGATATTCATCCATCCATGTTATCTACTAAATAGGAGAAAAGTGTATAACAAAGGCCACGGATGCATTTTTTGAAGTCGTTAAATACTGTTAAGGGTTTCAAATAAGGTTGTTTAGGAGATGGACTTTCCCGTCTTCGATGCTTTCATGTTTAAAAGGTTGCCAGAGAGCTGCACGAAACCCTAGCACTCTACACCAAAGATGAACCTTTCATAAAGTTCATCTTTTGCACAAGATATAGAAACTGCACCCAATCCATGAGTTGTAGCAGCCAGTAACTTTCATGTGATTTCACCTGCCTTTAAGAGCAGTAGTTGAATAGATAGGAAATTCAAAGAGTGAAAGCTGTAACGACAACAGGATTACAGACTTTAATGAGCAAAGAACAATAAAAGACGCCCATTATGTGCACACACGCTGTAGTGAGACATGGAAGGGTAATTTTTTAATTGAGGTTTGGCAAATCCCGTGACACTGCCAAAGGCAGACAGCAGGTCCTCAATGTTCAATTATTTCAGCATCTAGATGAGTCAGTTTGCTTCCAAAAGAAAGTCATAAAGAAGGCAAAAAACTAAGTACCTTTGGAGAAAAAGAAGGTTATTTAAATAGGTGTATTTGCCACTAAGATACAAAGTTTGCGACAAAGAAATACTATTTTGCACCCGTTTTTACTGCAAGACACTACCATATGCGCAGTAATTAAAAAAATTGGAAAGTCTTCTCATCTTCGAACCTGTGCTTGCATTGCTGAGATGATAATAAAGAATGATTGGCACAAGTCCATTCGATTCGACCAGTAAAAAGTTAATTGCAATAAATCACTATGCCTTCCCAATGACATCAACAAAAAGAACCTAAGGCAAGTGTCTTCGTCGACGCTGTGAAATCCTCACTCTTTTTGGCAAAGACTTGTGACTGAATTTTGTACACACCTACACCTCCACACGTTTGGAGGCGGAGAGGGTAAACACCCAGTGTTCGCACGACATTGTGAGGCTGAGTCCTAGCACCAACGAAGCGCACATCTCGACCTCATGCGCTGACTTATGTATTAAAAAAACTGCAAAGTAGATTACGATTTGACATGTCAGATGGCAATATAGGTTAAATCAAATATTGTAGGAAAACCTGACTGTTTTTATGCATGTGTATTGTAAGTTTATAATGCTCGCCTCGTAGGCCACAAGGTGATTGAGTAAGTCTGGATAGATAAATTAAAAAAGCCAGGTAAAACAGAAGAGAAGCGATGCAGCATCTAGCAATGCCTCAATAACAAAAGATCCATATGAAATGGCGTAGTAACTCCCATTAGAAAAGTGTGTTTTCAGTGGAGAAAATCACTGGCCCATTGCACATGTCGGCATGAGTTTTGAGTAGTAATGTTCTCTAAGACTTGCGCTAAAAAAACAAAGCAAAACACTTTGCCTGGATAGGGCGTTAAATGTCATCCTGCCAATTTTTGTAACTCCGACTTTCAGTATAGTAACAAAATCCGCTTTAAATGGTGTTGTAGGGCCCAGGCTCATAAAGATTTGCACTGAATGGAGTGCAATTTTGGGGTCTGCATAACAGTTCAAGCGCAAAGCATCAGAGGGCAGGAGGGTAGCACGTTTTGATAAAAGGTGAAATGATTAACTTTGCATGGTTCTGAATACATTATAAATCGTTTCAGAATTGTAGACGCATTCTATGCATAAGATCTAAGTACGTTTCTCGTAATGAATGAAACGCAGTTTGCACGAACTGGCACATTCATACACAATATCGCACCTTTTCTTAGAGTACGAAAAGAACAAAAAACAAATGTTATGAAAATATATGATGGAATCGTATCTTTAAAAGCGGTACAAAGGTGCCCAAGCTCCAAAACGATATGCTTCACATGAGTAGTGGAGCACCTAAAAGGTAAACGTTAAGCACGTGTTCGCCTTATATATTTACTCAGAGGTGGATAAAAGTTTGGACTTCATTAGCAAATGGACTGTGTCAATTGCACCCATGTAAAGCTTAGAAACACCACTTCATGAAGGAAGATTGATTAAATCGTTTTAAGGAGTCGAAGTCAGCTGTCCTTCGTAAAATACACTAGAAACCTATAATTATTAGGGCGAGAGAGATCAAAACGCATCAAGTTCTGCCTAATAATGAAAAGAATATTGTAGGATGTTGATTTCTACTATTATGCAGATGTATAAAATAAAATGGACTTGCCTCATAAGAATCGTGGGAAGTTTTAGGGAAAATTGTAATTTCTTGTATACACTTGCAGCTTTTCTGGTATCCAGGAAAAAAAGCCAACTGCGGCAAGCCATGAAGGTTAGATTTTGAGTCAGCAAACGTTTGAATTTCGTTTTCATCATCAAACTCTCGTTTAATCTTTAAAAGCAGTAGTTATTAAGAAGCTTTCAGCAGTCAACTTAAAATCATTAGTTCTACATGAAAAACTTCCAGCCAAATTACCTCACTTAAAAGCTGGGAAAGGGTTATAAGGTATTTTCGAAGGTTACATCCTTCGAATAAAGGCAAGGCTGATTCTGCTAACGCAAAGTTGAAGGCAAAGGAGATAGATGTCAGGAGAATAGCTGAAGATGGTGCTGGTTTTAAAACCGTGTTTGGAACGACAGGATCACCTTTACTTCTTACATTTCTGTAAAATTGGGTCGACATTAAAATAGTGTTTACTTAAATAGGTTAGTACAAAGTTAGTTACCTTACGACTTGTTTGATTGACTTTGGCGGTGAAGCATTTATCCCACTAGAATCCAGGTCGTTGTCTAATTGCAGAGTGAAAATGGTTTCATATTGCTCACTGAAAAAGCCACTTACGTAAGAAGGGACAGCACTTACCGAAGGAACCGATCAAGTAGTATTTGATATCTAACTTTAAATTTACATGTTTGGAGAAAAGAGTTGATGTTTGGTAACAGTGACTGATTAAACTCTTCATTGTAATAATGCAATTTTGCAGTACATTCACCCAAAGCCCAAAAAATACTTTAAAAACGGACAATACCATATAAGCATTCTTGTAAAAAACATTAATTTTGATTGCAAGCAAATGAGAAATTGGACACCAACTTGCAAATACAAAGGTGGGCACGGGTGGAGTTATAAAGGCACCTAGCTTGGAAACCTTTTATAATTAGAGAATATGAGAAAATACAAAGTACGCGGGCACATCTACCGGATCATCTTCCAACATTTGGTTGAGCACTTTTTCCAAAGTTCCTAGTATTTCGTGGTTCTTATAAAATTCCAAAGCCTTAGATAACTGTTTAACGCGGTTCTCACTCATCTGAAAATCTTAAATTATTACAATAAATTACCTCATGTTTTAGAGTCAATTCATCAAAATCGCATTTAAACTAATTTAATAACTTCAAGGTAACAGTTATAAATATATTTTGTCTTTTAGTCACTTAGTCTTTAAAATTATGTTAACAAACTATGCTTTGTATATTTTAAAAGTAGCTCAGAACCCCGTTCTTCACCGCGATAAAGAAAGTAGACAGGCAAAAACAACTAAAATCTGTTCTTTGCACGTAAGCAGAACACTTAGGTAACCGTTCTGCAGCTATTAACTACCTTAGTTAACCCAGATCTGCTTCAAATGCATCAGATCTTAAAACATGCGGGGCGTTTCCGTCAGCAAGGTCAATCTCTAAACACTAATAAACACAAGTAGGTAGTAATTTTAAACTGAATGAACTGTCCACCTGTTTTATGCCTAGAACGCTAGAAAAGTTTTGGCGGCAAATAATAACAATCGATTTACGATTTAAAAAAGCGTGGGGTCACTATGCTTAAAGAGAGGTAAACATCAATTTCTTCTAATTTCGCTAAAATCCCTTGCCATTTATTGCGCGGTTTGCTCAATTTTTGTTTTCGTTTGCATATTTTTGATTAACGATAACCAGGACTACATCGCCCGCGCAGTCCCAGCTCTGTGTTTCAGCGGTGTTGAGGCTACGAGTACTACGCGGAGGTGATAAAATTCATGGAGACTGAAGTGCTAGTAAAACCACCTGAAGAGTTAGACAGGCTGTCAAATCAGCGTCCAGCTACTTTGCTTTGTTTTGTGTGTTTCCGTTGAGACTTCCCTTCGTCAAACTCTGGTGTAGGCTACAATACAGTAGACACTGCTGTAGCGTCCCGAGGCCCCCTCGAAGGCGAAGTGAGGCAGAATGCTAGAGTAGAATATACACATCGACGGACAAAGAACAATAATCTGCTGACATGGCCTTAAGGCTAGCCTACGTAACTAGGGCAAGATGGCCACCTCTGTGACTCTGACCAAAAACCGGTAGTACAAGCAAACAAAGCACTACATTGCCCCTCTCCTTTTTCGAGCGTCGTCCCCGACGCGCCTCTCGGTACATCTCCCGCGTCAGCCATCACAAAGTAGTAAGTGCTGCAAAAAGCACCCACGAGCTAACCATGCCAGTCGCCGACATTCGACGCGATTGAGGCGATGCTTGACATAAACGTCAGTGATCTCTCTCGGTAATTCGATTAAAATTGGAGTTTCGTTTGGCTTGGGAACAAAGTTCAGAATAAGTGGTTTTGCCGACCACTAGTATTGCAGCGTCCCGAGGCTCCCTCGAAGGCAAAAGAAGGCAGAATACTAGGGTGGAATATACATATTCAACGGGCAGAAGGAAATAAGCCTCTGGCATGGCACAGCGGCCGGCCTACGCAGCTAAGGCAAGATGGCCACCCCTGTGACCCTCACCAAAAACCGGTATTACAACCAAACAAAGTACTACGAGTATGTCCGTAGAAAGGCGTTGGCACACCGATCTCCTTAAGCAAGTATATTAGAGGTAACCTTTGGAACGAAGCTTTCCAGGTGGTCCATGGCTAGTAACGCTTTAGTTGTTAATAACTTTCCTGTAGAACACGGAGATGGGATAAATGCCGAAGGCGAACGCCGTTCTTAGCCCTTCCGCTATGGGGTATCAGAGATACTACCACGCATAGCACACGCACTTCTTTCGCACCGCTCCAATATGCCACAGGCGGTAGAGATCGGGATGGAATCCCCATAGAGTTGGATCCGCTTTCCGCTGCCACCAATGTAGCGGGCCAAGTCTCCATTGAAGGCAAGAGGAGGCAGAATGCTAGAGTAGAGAATATATATATATATGTACGGGTGGGGGGAGCCCACCTGGCAGGAAAATATGACCATCCAAGTGATTGAAACGAGCAGTCATAGCAATGTATTACAATGATAGCGGTTGAGAAACGACTCGGTCTTGATGTGGAGCATTAAATACCCATAATGCAATTTAGAAAGAGGACGATGATTTAAAGCTGAAAGATTTGACAGACGCTGTGATAAAAATATTTCAGCCTTAATGACATCCAAATGTCGGATCGTTTTTGGTTAGTGAGTGGTTAATAAGCTGCAAATGAGGAAGTGGAGGAGGAGCGTTCGAAAAGGTAGTGCTTAACCCTGTGCCAATGCCAGTTAACAAGGTTTTCCAACTAATTTTGGCCAATGTTGATGAAGCCTGGAGTTATTAAAAAGTTCAAAGTAGCTTCAGAGTTATCATCCCTAATGTTGCTATGGCAAGTGTTAAAATTTTAGGACGCTCCATAACCAAGACTAAGATAATTGACAGCCCCTTAGCAATCACTTGAAAAACACTACAAATGGAGAATTGGCAAGTATAAATTCACCGCAGAAGCACAGACACCAACACCCAAGCATGTCCGTTTACCTGCCCCAACACTACGACCTGTAAATGACGACTTCATGCATATGGATCATATGTCTACAGCAGGTGGGAAAAATGAGCTAGAACTGACCTTTAGATGAAGTTAAGGACAAGGGCGGTCCATGCGTCAAACTGACAGGAGTACGTGGATTAAAGCATTAGAGAAACCTATTGGTCGAATAAACACGCAATGTTCAAGATGGCAGACATTACATAATGCTAAACGCTTTTTAAATTGCTATGAATACTCGATAGCTCAAAGCGACCCAGTTTTACAACATAGGGTTGAACTCCTCTTTCTTCGGTTCTGTCAGTTAATAGTGACACTTCCTTAAAAATCTGACCCTCTTCCTCACATTCACTTCAGTGAAACCGATCAACGGATCGCTTCATGCCTTCCCACCATCAAATTCAACAATGGGAACAATGAGAGATTTATGCAATTTCCCACCTACTTCGTAAACAATTATCCATTTCCACATTACAAATAGCTTGATGCTGATACAAATTAGTGACACCAGTGAGTTCTCCTAACCAGCGTTATAGTGGTTGAAGCACGCATTTAAAGTACTTAAAGTGAACTCGCGGATCGTGGATAAAAATGTCACATTATTTCAGGGAACTTCGATGAATGTTTGATAAAACCGAAGCGCAAGGAAAAGGTGATGGGTTTCTATGCAGACAAAATAGTCAGATGCATTAGTAGTTTGTACACAGGGATGTGTTGTGTTCTATGAATGCGAAATACTTATAAGCCATTGTTGCGCTGTCTGAATTTCCACCACTTTGAAAGGATTTAACTTTTTAATGATTGATTGCTCTCGATTGTTGGATGGAAAAAAGATAAAATGACAAGCGAAATTGGTCATCCTTGTTTGACAATCTATATTATCAAACCACGCAACAGAAATCAAATTTTTCCTACACCCCTACTCGTTTGCCAGACTATTTGTTGAAGAATTAATAACGGCTATTTTATAGATCTGATGCTTAATGACACGGAGGGGTTCCAGCATTGCCATTGGTCAGTCTCGGCCTGTTCTTCAGTTGTATCAGAAGTCGTGCTGATCGTTGGCTCAAAGGTAGCAGGAAGTGATTGTCAATTTAAATAAATTGGATTTTATAGCTTTTAGCAAACAAAATTTTCGGAAATAAGTAAGGAATAATTGCGGAAAATGCAGAAATTACCCATTGTTGTTAAAGAGATCCCAACTTATTGAGCAATTTTAAATTCAATAGAGGCAATGCTGTGACAGAATCTCCCAGATGCAGCATATGACATTTTTAAAAGTCGCTGTTATTGTAGAAGGGAAAGGTGGCTGACCTTCATTAACACCCGAAATTGACCTTAGGTGGTAATTTTGTGACTGCACATGTGAAACTCAATCATAACGCCCTGGATTGACATTTATTTACGGGCTGCACGGTCCACAAATTATAAAGGTTCCGCATTTTATGAAGAAAAAAGTAGGAATAAAAAAAGTTACTCTGTGTCCTTCTCACAATCTGAGCTCACCCTCTTCCGTTGGGTACGATTAATGGTATTTGTTGAAAGTCACAAGTTGTGGCATGGGTGTGTGCGTGTGTGGAGAAAATTAGTTTGTCTTGATGAAACAAGTATAATAAGTAGGTTTCGGTGCTTGAGAGCTACATGAGAGAAGACTTTTTTGGGATGTGCCTCATAACTCAGGCATCGCAGATCGTGGTGGTCACAGTCATTTTCTGTCCTCATGGGGTTCGTTTAAAAACAAGACTGGCAAGTAGTATACTAAATGTTGCCACAAGTGACAGACAAATTTTGCCAAATCGCTGATGCAATAAAATGCCCGTTTTTATCAAAATGGCAGCAGATATTTCCCTTGAAATTACGAGGATAAAAGGGAATATGATATTATTCCTAAAAAAATGACTGCCGGACCCTAGTCTTCACCGCGTATCAAACCATTGTTCCAGGTATGAATCTCAAATAGTGCAGGGTTATGCTCAGGAGATTTGGGAGGATGGGGAAATAAAGCATCATGGCCAGATGATGGGGATAACCAATCCAACTGAACCGCCGACGACCTCTTTTCTAATTGGCTGATACCGCAGTTAAAATGTGCAAAATCCGAAGGTAGAAGACGACTCCAAATCTAAAACCACGGACAAAGTGTAAGGCGTTTAACTTTACCCTTTTAATGGTACTATTAGAAAATTCATATATTCAAAAGTTGATGATTTTAAATCGTGTTATTGCCTTCAATGTCTTTAGTCTGAAGTGGAATACTGGTGTGAAATTAATTGAAACCACTTACTCTTTCCACCAACTTGTTTTCAATAAAAAGTGGACTCATATGGTTGGCACACCTCCGATTCTTATCTTTCACCCAATTTTTAAATACAGTTGTCCGGTTAACTGTGCTATACGATTTCTCTCAAAATTTTAAGCAGTTCAGGGAGTAACAAATAATCTATCATGTTTTTTTATGAACAGGGCTATTTCTTGTAAATGAAGAGCAGTTCCTCTCTTTAAAAGGCTAAGAGTGACAACCCAAGAGCAATACCTTGAAAAAAGTCAGCAGAACTTTTTAAATGGCTTTCGAATAGTTAAAAAATTCATTATTTTTGGTAGAGCTTTTACTAAACCACAAATAAATTTAGGCAGCAATGCTGAAAGCACAATTGGGAGGTTTCGAATTCCACCATGACTTTTTAATGTGGTTCGCATGTATAGATATTTCCACAACTTTTTGCGTACAGTAGCTCTTTCGTTCAACCTTTTTCGACTTTTGGAATTGCATTGGTCTTGGAATTAGTTGAAACACTTCACAAACGGGTGCATAGATTGCAAATGTGTAATCGTACACATGAGTTTATACGAAAGGTAATAAGTTCAGATTGTGATCATAAATTTAATGGCAGCCGTCACGTCGAGGATTCAGGTGAGTTATGAAGGGGTTAGCAACAAATGACCTCATTCGAAAAGGGCGTGCACGATGTGTGCAATCAGATGGGCACCGGAGGGTGCGACTTGCATCTCCAAGTTACTAGCACTTCTCTTTCAAACAGAATAAACAAATGAAACTTGCGCTTAATGTGATAGGCGATATACCACTAAATGTCGAGGCTTAACTGAGGGAATGTAAAGCACTTCCATTTGAAAAACTGTGCATGGATGAATTAATTTGGGATCCATAAACTGCTGAACCAGGATTACTTTTTCCGTTGCGCTAAGAGTTGATGGCTAGCTTATTCATTCGTATCTCAGTGGTTGGACTAATGACAAGTTAAATTCAAGGCTGATGCGACTTACTAGGCTTGATAGGGCCCCCAACTGCAGTAAAAGGTGTCCAATTCGTCTCAACTCCTTTTTTTTGATTAAGGCGAAAGAACCCCACTCCTTCCTAACCCGACTGATGTTTTGCCCTATGTGCATAAGACCCACCCCAGCTCTCACACTGAGTGCTCGTTTATACTTACTGTTTGAACGATTAGCAGTTTCTCATGCTATCAAGATTATTTGTTTTACTTTATTGTTTGGAAAAATTTATCCCAGCATTTTTATGCCGGTAGCCGAAGTTTAACCGTCGAAGTCCAACTCATTTTATTGCTTTAAAGGTTAAACAATCACCTCAATTCCTTGACATTTGAGTGCACAAATTCCTCCTTAATGATAAGTAGTTAATTTGGTTGTGAAGGTAATTTATTTAGTATCTCATCAATTGAGAAGATCTTATTAAGCGATTCTCGTAGCTTTTTACCTGCAAAATCGGTAAAAGAAAGTGCGACTTAATGTTCAGCGATGTTGGTTATGGAAGTCTTTCTATGTGTCCAAGTTGCTAATGCTTAAGCAATTTCTAACTTAAGTCAGGCTTTAAAGTTATGGAATTCCATTAATCTGACTCTTAGTAGGAAGTTCGGCTTTAAATTCCAAGGCATTAAAGGCCTGAATTCAGAAACGGGTATGCATGCATGTACCTTGCTTCCAACGCAGATCCAAAACGTTGTGTTGCCCACACACAAGTTCTAAATTGCGTAGTCAATTGGGTGCATTCGTAAAATCAGACTTGCATCTCTCTAAAGTAGACTAAAGCAACCATTAAATACCGGGACGATTTATGTCTTAAATGTACAACTATCGCTGTCTCCACATCCTCATCAGTCGTGCAATTTAAAGCGCGATGCTCACAAATTTTGTTTTTTTTTTCATGGTTTTACTATGCAAAATGTAAGATGTGCCATTATAGAACAATTGTTAGCGAATGGATACATAGAATTTGTAAAAAAGTTGCACCCAATTGTTAAGGTCTCTTACACCACGGTGCGTTATTACTCCCTGCTATTTATCAGCAGACATCCTTATTCTAATTGTAAATTATCTGTCCAATTGGGGAGGAGTTTTGGGGTAAAAAGAAGAGTTACCAATAACGAGGTTTTCCTTAGCCAAAAATGCTCTTTTGGCAATTCGAGCCATGCGCCGGTCGTGTTCCCTTTGTGTTAGCATTTATATGATAACCTCTAAATTAGCATAACTGTTCCTGTTGTACTTTACATCAGACTGTCAAAGGCTGTGCTTGAAGAGCATGGTAAGAAGAAAATCCCAAGTCAAGTCAAAGAACCCTGCAAGCGAGCAAGGAAGAGGGTGGTTAGAGAAAGCAAAAGCAAATTGCAGATTCTTCCTCGAGTCTACCTCTATCCGAGGTTGTAGCCGAATCGTGCGCTCTGAGAATCGAATAATTCGCTATATGTGGGCTACATATCTGTGTTTCACTACGCTCTTCCTCCACATATCTATCATGAAGTTAGTGTTTGAGTATATGGAGTATGCGGTGAATATTCAAACGTACAATGACATGGATGCGCCAATGGCCTTTCCCACCGTCACCTTTTGCAACCACCAGCCCTTCTCTGCACGTGCCTATCAGCTATGGCAAAACAAATCCGTTATCTCTCCCACCCGCTTTAACCAACTCCTTCGCCATCGAGCGGCTGAGCTGCTAGCCCAATCTGTAGAGATTCCAAAGAATGACAACGAGAGTGTACGTCTCCTTGATCGTGATCTTCTGTTGGAGTCTCTGCGACAAGCAATTGTCTACGACACTCTTCCTCTCTACTACCAGAGCCTCCCATGGCCGACGCATCTGGAACTCGGACATAGCTCAAAGGATTTGATTGCCCTCTGTCTATTACGGTACAGCAGCAAGTGGGCTGTCACCGGACCTGGCTGCGAAGATTCTGCACTACGAGTTAGACGACAATCCAATCCGAAATTCTTCAACTGCTTTAGCGTGGAAATCGTGAAGGAGTTTTCCCAGCACATTAGAGAATTAGGTCTAGTGTTATGGTTGGGTCCTGACGAAAACTACGGAAAGGAGGATCGCCAGGCTTTCCTCTTTGATCTCTTCGAGCAGGCCTACGGACTGCGTGTGTCAATCCACGAACCTGGTCAGATGGCCAATTTGGATAGGCATAGTTTCCAGGTCGCACCGGGTCGAATGAATGAGCTGACCTTCCAAACCGTGCAGAGTGTACACAACAATCGACCAACTAAGCCGTGTTTCAATAAGCCGAAAGAGACTTTCACGGATCTGGAGGAGAATTTCTATTATGAGTTCGAATTGTGTCTCAATAGCCACCTACAGCTACAAATAATTGAAAAATGTGGTTGTCTTTTTGCCTACTATCCAAGGATTTACCCGCCCAATGAGACTCTACCTTATTGCGGAGAGATAATAGATCGCTCGATGAAACTAATGGACAAAGAAATTGTCGATCGCCGAGAGCGGTGTGCTGAGAGCATTGTTAACAACGCAGCTGTCTACAGAAAGGTCCTTGAAGATCGCGGCATTTGTCTACGACGTTGTGTGACCACAGAATACGAAAGCAAGGTTTCGGTGACGATATGGCGGCCCACGGGGTGGCAGCTCTACTGGAGTCAAAAGACGTCCAGCCTTTTCGATGCTGTAGTTAATGGGAGTCTGTCTGCAGTGGAAGCAAAACGTATTGAACACTTCCTCAAAACATCGGATTTGGATGAAGTAAATGGTTCCACCAACTCCATAGTTTTTGACGAACGTTACACTTACCTTGTGGTAAAACGGAAGTCTAACGATACAATAATTAAGGAAGAAAACTTGGTACTTACGGTGAATGCCCTATTCAGTCGCATTGGAGGCCTCTGTTCCCTTTACATTGGCCTCACATTGGCAGTTTTTATGGAGATAGTTGAATTCATTTATCTTTCTTGGATCAAAAACAAAGGTGGCCACGATGGCACCACTGAGAGACCAAACAAAGAGAATGATACTTCTGCTCAAAACTCAATTGAAGAAAATCACATGGACGAAATTGTATTGGAAAAAAACCCCAACAATAAGAACAACACAGAAATGGCGGATACTTTGACTGTAGTTTGAACAGTTGAATAAAGGTTTCTGTTTGTGAATACGAATGCGCAATGTTCTAAAAAGAAGAAGGTGCTTACACCTAAACGAGACAACAAAACAGGTGCCAGCAGACTGAGCCATCACCACGAAAATAGGCATTTTGTCTCATTTCGACTTTTCCTTTTGATAATGGTTCTAAAGATTAGGTGACATTCACGCGTTGTATAGAGTGCTTGGTAAAATAAAAGAAAAAGTTCGCCTTCTGCAGTGTTTATTATTAACAATAGACTTAAAAAGGGGCAAGGAGTTGTCGGCAGGTCTGTCGACAGAGAAAAAGTAGATTCATAATGGATTCGACATAGACTGTGACTTCAGGCCTTGGCATTTGATTCGTTCGTGCAAAAATCCATGTGTCCATTAATGCGGGATAAATTCAATCATAGTTAACATTCTCTTGTTATTTCTTACTTATCCACACATTGCCCTTAGTTTTCGAGTAACTATAAACAGAAGGTATGACTGTTTGAGCAAAGGACTAGCTCTGTAAGACTTATGTTACCTTTTTGATTATCCCATGCGCCAAATAAAATAGTTTTTTATCTAGGCGCCCGTATGCCCGCATAAGTAATAATATAACAATAATTTCCACATGAGTATTATGAATAATGGAAACCTCATAAAAAGCATGTAAACTGCTACTTAGGGGTGGAAAATATGCAAAGATATTGTTGATGGAAGCAAATATGTCTTCTTGATTTTGTGCCCATTAAAGGAGGTCGCAGTTGAGTTAATGTAAGTTAAAGGGCCGCTGATAGTCTGTCTGTCCACTTTTGGCATCTACCTAAAGACCTTGATCCATTAAATCTAAAATACCAGTCGTAAGAAGACGCCATATTTTGCGTGACTTTGTGATATTTGATGATTTTTTCTCAAAATTTATGGGGTCGATGTAACCCTCTCGGTCACAGCAGTGGTTTAATCCGCCCGTTTGAAAATTTAAGCGCGTGTTAAATCAAACATGTTTTTTTTTGCAAGCCGACGATAAAAGCACAAAATAGAAGTTTTCTTGTTCATCCTACAAAATTAAATATTTCAAAGACGCTTTTTAGCAAGTAACTGATCAACAAATAACCCGCCTTCTTAATTTGAAGGAGAATTCTCGCAAATGTGCACATTGATGGCAGACATAAAAGCACCACATCACGCAAACAAGACCTACCTATGCCTAACTTGGGGAGCGAGGGCATAGAACCAAAATTAAGTTCCTTGTTCCGGCCGTTAAAAAGTTGTTCGGGATGCGAATAGTTGCGGTAGATGAATTCTTAAATCATTTCAAGCAGGTCTGATACTATTGGACAAAATTTTTAAACCATAAAATTTGAAAAAAAGGCAAAATTACGTTTTAAAATTATGTGACACTTACTGGCTTTTAAATTGTGCATCTACTTTTAAGAAGGCATTAGAAGTCAGGCGTAGAAGATAACGCCCGTTGAAGGTAGGCGCGTAGACTTCACTGGCTAGGAGTTGGGATGCCGTACAGCAGTGATGCATAGAAATGCTGAGCGCTTGCCGCTTGCACTTGGAACTCCTAGAGTCGCACCTAATCACCGACCCACAACATCGACAGCGCAGGAACAGAACATGCAATTAAGCGAACCATAAGATTTCAAAGCGCCGTAGTGACGAGAGCTTCCGCATAAACTTAGTGTTTGTCTTTAAAATCCCATTAAAGCACTCCGGATCCCCTTTTGTACTTTTGACACCTTTAATTAGACAAATTTTACTAAAAAGTGCACTCTAAACTGTAGGGGTAAGTTTGCCCCTTTTGCTTTACATGTGAACATCTCAATCCTGATTCCCTGTTGATTACTCGACCGTGCAATTAAAATGGACGAACGAATGGATCTTTTGGCTGTCATATGGGTGGTTTGGACCAATTTCATGGATATAAGGAAGCTGTAGATCCTCAAGAGGTGACAAAATCCAACGCCATGAGATCAGATGCCTTCTTTTCGATCCACAAATCCAAACCGAATAAGCGAAAATAGAAACAATAGAAGACAAATGTCACCTAGCTGACTTTCAGTAATTACAGTTTCTTTTTCTTCTAATTAGTTTACAGCATTCATCTTTCCCCTAGAGACGCTAAACTAGATGCACTTTAATGAATTCGGTGTAAACTGTTGGCAAACGCAGCATTTTCTGTTACCCGTAATGAAGACGGAGATGGAGTGCTTAGTTTTGGAGCTAAACGCTCCATTAAATCTGGTTCCCTCTTTTAGCCGGGGAAAACTGTCGCGGACTACAACAATATCAATTCTTAAATACCGCAGATTTTCGCCAAATCCCAGAGTTGACTCTAATCTTTTTCCCATAATCAAATTCCAAATTCAAAAATTAAGTCAATTTGGGAATCTGATGCTTCATTTTGGGCGATGTTTAAACACTAACATACACTTGTCGTAAGGTAGTTTTCTTTGACCCGAAATTTCCATGCTTCCACACAAAAGGTGCTTAATGGAATCATTTGTTTCGCTTGGGAAATTGGAATAAAGGTAACTTTCTCAAGCGCATAGAACGATTCATACGCATGCACATCAACACTCAATTTACTTTGAGGAAAGATGGAGTCCTTTCATCTCACATCCCAACTCGATAGATGCCACAAATACAGAGTGTGGACGGGCAACACGAGCAGTCAATCTGAAGTGCTTCAAAGTCTGACAACGAACCTTCATTCGTTCGCCTAGATGCTGCTGCACACAAGCGTTTTCCCACTTCAAGGATAGTCCATGACTTAAGAAACAATTTTGCATGCATGAAATGTAGAAATTATGTGCCACAGACAGCACACAAAAATAATGAGTCTGACGACCTTGTGTTTGAAACAGGCATTTTGCTTCAGACAATCAAATCCGTCAAGAGAAACCCTAAAGCTAATTTTAGGTCGACGATCTGACTGATTAATTAAATTTATATGGCCCAGCACAATACAAACCTGTGACTTGAACATTTCAATGAATTTTAAGAGGGTTTTGTATTGCGAACGTTGTGACGGTCGGGGATATTGTTTGTGGTTAAATGATAGTTAAGTAGGCGAAGCCAAGCACAGCGATAAGCAGTGGTGACATTTTATGTTGGCTCATTTTGACTCACTTTTGAGGTTATTTAACATATTGAGGCTTGAGCACCATTTATACTGATTTCCCTTCTACCACTGAATTGCGGATTTCATGATTGCTTAGGCGCCTCCATTCGCTTGAATGCCTGACTTTTTACACAACAAGTAGAACGTGAAATGGAAATGAGCGTTGGGAAAGAGGAGAAGGGCCAGATGCTTATTTGCCACCACTCACCGTTTTCCAAAGCATGGCCTTGGAAGAGATTGTCCTGTTCTCTCATGCAATCACAATCGACGCCATTCATTGACACCCTGGCTCTGGCACCACATGTGGGTTTGCGTGTGTGTGTGCGATGGCAACGTTGCCGCGGTAACAACCACCCAAGAAAAGGCTTTATTCAAACCAGCACGAGTTATTCACATAGGCATGAATCCACAAATCTAGTTCTGCAGTTTTTGATTCAACGCGGTTCTGTGGTAATGCCCTGTTTCCCCTTCTAATTGTGCATTGTAATGGGTTGAACTCAGCCATAAAATTATTTTGCATATTTTCCATTGTAAACTTGAAAGCAAGGTAATTTTCGCTGGAACAAAAGGGCATCTGATTCTGATTTTTAAGCTGATTTAATGAGTTTTTCACTAAGTTTAATCACTCAAGTGTTTACTGAAAGGCGTCTTCAAAATTGCACCGGGAGGCATACAAGTAGTGAGCATTGCATTATAAAAATTATCGCTTAAGCCCTCACGATGGCAAATTCTAGTGGTAAATTTTAATTTTTTTTCTTAGCCACATAGTAATATGGAAAATGCTGGTGATTTCAAGTCGGAAGTGTTGTGCCAAAATGGCAGAGGCAAGGACACACTTCCACCAAAACGAACGCACCCACCCACCGGTAGGACGTTTTACTATGCAAAAATTTTTGAATTTCGTCATTATTACTACACAAAACGTGTGACCAGGTGCAATTTCATTTAACGCTAAATGAGCATCGGAAACTTCGGTGAATGTTCAGTCGAGTAGGTGTTTTCCTTCAAATCGCTGTCCCTTCAATGCGATCACGAACAGGTGCCATTCGGTGCATCGGCTCCTATGAGAGACTAATTTGACTCTATCTGGCCAAATATACAACACCTACTTTAAAAGTTAAGCACATTTTCCCTATCTTGGTCGAAAACATAATTTTGTTGTAAACGCTTCTAACAAAGTTAATCTTGTTTCATCAACCTAAATTAGTAGTTTATCAGCAAACGTTTGCAATAATAATACTATACTTAGATGACGGAATGCCGTTCTGATGCACACCACCACTAATTCATGGGTCGGTAGAGGCACTGCACCGTCAATTGACCGGGCATTAGACTCCTCTCACCGTTTTGTTTCCCGCCTGCATTTACTTCATTAAGTCCAGAAGGTGGCAGTCGGCTTTACGAAGTAAGTAGCAGATCAGTTTACAAGGTGTCTCATTCTTACGTTTATTTCCTAAACACTCACAATCACTGCATAGTTTGCATTATATTCCATGCCAGGCGTCTCAAGCACTAAGCAAAGGGTACTAAGCCTTCGAGTGATAAAGGGAGTAGTTAATGCAGCTTCATATGAATTGCGTACTTCAAGGTTGTTACTTTTATAAATGCTTGCAAACACAAGTGACATCTGATTCACCTTCAGACGAATAAATTAAAGACGTTGTCATTCCTTGACTTTCCGCGGTTGGAATGTCATTCAGAAAGAACGGGGTGCCCAGTTCAGGCTTAGCTAAATATTCACAAATACTCTTATTAAGAATTTGACAACCAGATCACTAAAATTTCACTATAAGATCATACGTTACTTGATTACAGTGTATGTAAACATCATGTTTATTTTGTTACAAAAGTTGCAACCCTGCTACAGGGAAATAATATTACATCAAAACAAAAAAACAAATTTATTAAATACAAAAGCGTGAAATCAAGCCATTTGCTCCTTTGTGCTATCCTTTTCCGAGGGAACTGTTCATAGATGAGAAGGTTTTGAACGTTTTTATGTTCAGCAGAATGAAGCCAGGGGCCCCTTTCAAGCACGAGGCGCCGAATGCCTCGACTTACAGAAGTGTTTTCCCACAGAATGAGACAATAAGGAGAGTTAGCGCATCGCCTCAGATGGCCTTTGAGGAATTCAGAATAATTTTCCGAAATAAAACACAATATGTTCCATAGAATTCATTTGGATTATTTCCCTATAAAAATATCTGTGTTCTCCCACTTTGAACGAGGAAATGCTCTTCATTGCCCCAAGACAAAGTAACACACAAGCTCCTTCTGTTCCTTAATGGAGAATTAATGGGACTTTTGATGCTCTTTTGGTCTTTTTCGTGTCAGACCTGCTTTTAGATTATGCTGATAATTTTGTATTAATGCTCGCGTTTTCCATTCCTCCCGATTTTACCCCCCTGAATCGAGAGAGGTGGCTAGTGGAAGATGTGCCATTGGATCGTGTGCTTACATAGGTGGTGCAGTTTTCATTAGGAATTGAGAGTTTGCCTCCTCATTGTGGACTAATGACATTTTCTTGGTTTAATATGTCCAAATAATGCACGTAGCAAAATACATTGCGCCTGTTTCACATTAAATGTAGAAAAATCATGCAGGAGCAGGCATATTGAAGCGGACTGCATACACAACCGAACTTCACTTCCAAGGTTCTAACTATTGAACCTGCACTGCACATTCCAGTGGAATCTGACCCGTAGAGGGTCACACTATTGAAAGGTTAGAGTTGCATTCTGGTTAAAGAGGAGTGTTTTTGTTAACCTAACTCGAACTTGCTAACGTTAAAAGTAGTTCAACTTTGGCATTTAAATTACGAAACCAGAGTGATTTGTGTGATGGAGAGAAGTGTCGCGACTAAAAAATATGGCGGTTCACGCTCCTGTAGAAATGCATTGAATGTGCGCTGCTTCCTTCCTTAAACTTAAGGTGGTTTAGGACGACAATTGCCTCTGACAAATGCGTTTCTGTGGACTCCAGTTCTCGATGGACACTCATTGTGCTACGAGGTTCAGGAAAGCAACCACACATTGCCTTCCGAATCTGTTACCTGAGGTCTCTCGTGTTCATACAAAATAATTACACAGTAATATAATTATTAGAGAAGAATAGCGCAAAACCTGATAGACGCATTCCTTTAGCTTTCTTCTAGTATAGTAGCAAGAATAAGTCTGTTGAGATCGCCTTTGCTCATCCGTTTCAACACCTGTCAAATTATAATTTCTCGTTCTCCCAAACTAACTGAGGGACATCGCAAAATAAATGGCGAAAGCATAAGTTCAAACTACTGAAATCCTTTATTTCCGCCTGACGATTCCTTTTAAATGATCAAAAAGGTGCAGATGGAAGAAAAAGAAAGGGACATGAGAGGACAGGACCGAAGAAAGGGCCATCGGACCGTGACAAGCTGTATACTGTGGACAGAGGAGAGGAGTCGCAGCGGAAGCAGCAGAGGCGTGGTAACCAGCAGTTGAGCTTCCTTGGTGCTCTGGTAGCGCAAAGTGCCCTTCGCAGATTTTTGGAGCCTCACAAGAGCCTCTTCAGTAAACTCAATTTTCGTCATTTTAGTCGCCTTTGTGAGTAACAAGCCTTTAAATGATGCATCAATTTGAACAGGTCTTGACATTAGCACAAAAGTGCTGATGAGTCTTTAATAAAAAGGTCCATTAGTATTAGGATTGATACAAATTACAGAATCAAAGCAAAAACCATCATACTACACGTCACACTTCACTTATATGCCTAACGATATGCTGTTTGGCCTCACCTTAACAGCGAAAATAAGGGAACACAGCCTTAAAATAGTTTCTTTCCGTGTGAACACGTAAGCTTTCCTTGCTGTAGAATCGTAAAATCACAGATCTTTTGGGAAAATTTCCGCCATTCAAATGAGAGTTGGTGAACTTAAACCCGAAGCGGCACGTGAACAAGTCATTAAAAGATATGGACTTGTGCTGCGATTCGAAGGCTATATCGCCCAGCGGAAGTACAATCTACGGAGACCTCAGTTTCCGTGTGGTCAAACACAGAGTTAAATAAGCTGCAAAGGGATTTATAAAGTCATGCACGTTTTTGTGTGTTTGATACACAAATCAACTTAACCGTGGGGAAAAAGATAAATTGTCACGCTTAAAAGAACAATTCTGAAGTGAACCGTAAAAGGGGAACCCAAATGCTTTAAGTGCCGTAACATTTATCTGTCATCCAAAAGCAGAAAATATTATAAAAAGCACTGGAAAAATTCTAAAAAATGTCAAAATTTTTGCCAATCCTTTAGTCATAATTAATTATAATGTAGACATTTTCGATAAAATCGTGACACATCAGATATGGAAGTTTGACATTGCTTGGGTCTCCGGTGTTTCTGCTCACAGTTAAAATTTATGCATAAATATGTCATCAAATTTTATGCCGTTTATGTACATTATGACACAAATAAAATTCTAGGCGAAACTGCTTTTAAAACGGATGCAAAAATTTGAGCCCTGAGAGTCATGTCTACAGTTCGTTAAACAGCAACATCCACACCATCCTCCATAATCACTATGATGTATTGTCTTGATGAGAAAGACAAGAAGCGGAATTTCGATAAGCACAGGTTTAGCAATCTGTCCCCACACCTATTTGAAGCGGTTGGAAACACCTAAAGTGCTGATAATATGGATGAAACAGGAGCAATTGAGTGGCGGATATTGGTAAGCAGACACTTGCCGACAAATTATGGCAGCTCCTTTAGCTATGATTAAAGTCCTTCCAAACAGCTAACGATGGATACCGTAAAGACGTTTAAATGGTCACGATTAACAAGAATAAGCAAGAATGACACCTTTATAGATGGAAGAGACTGCGCAATTAGCATTCTTTCAAACTACAGCAAAAAAAATTACTGGTTCTCTGCCATTTGCAGTCACTGGTGTAGATGGTCTTTTTCGTTTACCGCCTCACACGGAGCCCACCTATCAGTTAGGCCCCTTGAAGCCCTTCATCGCTCATCGAGTGGTCCCTGTGGTGAGAGAAGTCGTAATCGGAATCATCGACCGTACGATCGAGCACGCTGATGCAGTGGACGTCGGCAGTCTGGCCAAAAACCTTTCAAACGATGTACGTGTTGCCGTCAGGGGCCTGGGACTTCCGAGGTGAGAATCTTGCCAAATTACTGCTGGTTTCTTTGCGCAAGCGTTTTTGTCGAAACCCCTCGTCATCCCTTTTTCTCTTCGGTAATAACGATTTTTCCTGATAGTTTTAATCAACTGGAAGGCATTGTTAAAGGTAATGTGATAAATTCTTGTCACAGAAGAAAGTTGCTAAATTCATTAGTGTTATTACATGCCTGAGCATAGCGGTTCCTACGAAATGCCAGACTATGGTCTACATGGAAGACATTTTACATGTCGTCCGCGTTTTGCCTGAATGCAACAAGAGGAAAGAAGCCCCATGCTCTCACTTTTGAATACCTCTTTACTGGAAGCCATTTCTGCTTTGTCGGCAGCCATTATGCAGAGATCCAGTAGCTCTTCTTCACCCTGTTCATTCAGGTCCACCCTCCACAGCAGCTACTTTTCTTTGAAGCCTTAACTATGATCTCTAGGCAAATGAATCAGGTTCTCTTATCATCGCTACAGCTCGACGACTCATCTATGAGGAAGCAACAGGTCTCAACAATACAGAGAAGCATTATTAACGTACGGAAAGGCCAGGGGCTACAATGTGAACAATAGTTAACTTAAATGAATGGACTGAAACTAGGGCGAAAGAATGGCCGGGATCGTTTCACCAGGGTGATGCCATAGTCCTTTGCGTAATCCAGACGTCTTTAATCCATGTTTCGCAGACTATCGAACTTACTTTGGAACACGACCTTATGTTACCTTGTTTTTACTGACACCGGGATAGAATTAAGAGCCTACAAAGTTTCTGAAAGGAGTAAACAACCAGCTCACTCGAACATAAATCACAAGCGAAAAACTCATCTGGTTGCCAGTGCTTTTGCATAATACCATTCGTCTGATTTTTCTAGGGTTAAACAATACATAAGTTTGGTTTACTTATAACGGCGCAAAAATGTGTTTGTTCAAGTTTTGTGCAATAAACTTTGAAACTTAACGGGAGAGCTACCAAAGATTTTCAAGGATAATTGACACTTTTCTTAAATTAACTGCGTATAATAACAATATGTTTCTTAGAAAAATACTCAACTTGGAAGGAGAGGGTTAAATGTTTTAAAAAAATTGGAAAGCTCCTTAAACATGAAAGCCTAAAGCAGCTGAATTGGCGGTCAATTTAGGCGTTGTTTATGTACCCAGACGCTAGGGTGAAATTTATGGCAGGTGTTGTAGCAGAATATACATATATTCAGTAAAGGGAGGGATTGGGGCTGCTGGCACGACCCGAAGGCCAGCCCACGCGGCCAGGGCAATATGGCCACCCAAGTGACCGAAATCCAAACCGGCAGCCATAACAAACAAAGCATTACATTGCTCCTCTCTTCTTTCCAGCGTCGTTCCCGACGCTCTTCACGTCATGCATCACAACGTAATCAGTGCTGCATGAAGCACCCACGAGCTAACCGTGCCAGTCGCCGACATTAGACGCAACTGGGGCGATGCTTGACACCAACGTCAGTGATCCCTCTTGGCAGTTCGACTGAACTTGGAGTTTCACCTGGTTCGAGAAATGAATTCAGAGTAAGAGGTTCTGCCGACCATCAGTATGTTAATAGAGAGACGTTAACGCACCGATCTCCTCAAGCAGGTATAGAAAGGTAATCTCCGCAATAAAACGTTTTCAGGCGGTCCATGGTTAGTGTCGCTTCATTTATTGACAGTCTTCCCGTAGAACAAGGGGATGGCATGGACGTTGAAGGCGGACGTCGTTGTCAGTCTTTCTGTTATGAGATGTCAGAAGTTTTTCCCATCCATAGTACAAGCACTTCTTTTGCACCGCTGCGATATGCCTCAGGCGGTATAGGTCGGGATAGAACCCCTATAAATTTGGGTTCGCTTTCCACTGCCACCAATGTAGCTTTTAGAGTCATAACACTAGGGCGGAATATATATAACCAGAGAGAGTAAGGCTGCTGGCACGACCCGGAGGTCAGTCTACGCGGCTAGGGCAATATGGCTACCTAAGTGACCGAAACCGAAACCGAAACCGGCAACCATAACAAACAAAGTATTACAGGTATGTCAAAGCTTTTAGTGCAGGAGAAAATTGACGTGCCAATCTAATAATCCAGCTATAAATAAACGCAGCACTTTCTAGTATACAGACTCCACTCTATAGGCGGTAGCGCTGGGTTTATCCCAAATTTTCTACTAATTTCAATGTTTTTATCGAAAAATTTGAAAATGTTTTTGCGCAACAGAAAAACCACTACTAAAATGATATTGCTTAGATTCAAGTACGTAGTCTACACGGCAATAACGAAGGATGTCGGCCAATCGATGCTGGCAGCTTCGCGAGTTTTGTGGAACGCCGAATTTGACCGTCAAGTCTCCATCGATCATTGCAGAGATAAGTATGTCATTCATGTTACCGTCTTTGCCTGCTACCACGACTAAATGTGCAGCCACATTCAGCTGCTAATAAAATAAAATGTTGCTATATGCCTTTTATACTCTTCTCCTTTACCTATTTCTCATTTCAGTTGCGTCTAGACATTAGTTAAATTTTATTCGGTTCCTGAAAGCGTAAGAAAGGAAAAATTCACGTGCCATCAAATATGCGATGTGGACAGATTCAAAAATGACATTTCATGGTCGATCCAATCTGGAGGAGTCTCAGTTTTATAAGTAATCTATTAAAAAATCGAAATTGGGGCGACTATTTAAAGTTGTACCTCAACTCACTCAACCATCCTAAAAAGATTCCATTCATCTCTAATGCTAAAAATTGGTACCCATCCCATGTTACAGAGCGTTTACTTGCCAGATTCGGGTTAACTTGTCCCTTTACATAATAGAGGATAGGATCCACCAAAGGAAATGAGACGCTAGACCACGTAAGAATCGGATTTCGCTGATTCCATAAATGTCTTCAGAGAAAGCCATATTTAAATATCAAAAATGAACAAAGAAGAACTTGCAAAAAGGAAAACATTTCCGATTCGCCTGCATTAATTTTTTAAAAAAGTGCAAATTAATTTAAAGCACGCAACTCCGCTAACGCCACACGGCAGAGTTTAGTATCTTATCCGCGACATTTATTCATTTATTACCTTCACACCACACCTGCGTGTCGCTTGAAAAATTGCATTTGAACCACACATTCCCTCCATTGTAACATGCAAAGTCTCGCCCAACACGTTCGTCGGTCCGTCTAATGTCACCAATCCAAACGCGGCGTATGCTGGCATCGACTTCCGACCCGTTCCCCGCATCGCCCCACCCATCACTCTTGCCACAGGCACTCGTCCACTCGCACACCGATCACTCACAAATTACAACGACTCAGAATGCAGCCAGCACGACGTGTTCTGCGTGCCAAATGCTCACCATTTTCGGGAGAGCAACCAACATCCTCCGCCACATTACCGATAAAATGCGCATGTTTTGACGTGTGCTAGGGGAGGAGTGAAGCGAGTAGATCATGATCGACACCACCTCCAGTGGCCATCACAAACACGGCCTGAGTGCTCTGCCCCATCACACGCGAAGCCACCTGGAGTGACACACAAGCACCGTCTCAATGACTTTGCCTCTGCACTAAAACGCCCTCGGTTACGCTGCCCACACAGATCACTTCCTCGCTCCGATTGCGATCATCCCAAACTCAAGAAATCATCTCATGGACGCAATTACGTACCTTTCCGACTAAATTCTCCATGTGCCGCACGGACGTACGTACGCACACACACGCACACGCACGTTTATTTGCAGAGCGCCTGCATAAACACGGGTTTCCACGAGACGGTATCGAATTCCGACCCACTGAGGACAGCCGCCACTCTTTTCTCGCGCTTCGCAGCTCCCAGTACGGAACACGGACACACCGTGCAAACGTGGTCTAAAGTGCGGCGGCAGACACCGAAGTCACACGACCCACTGCAGGTGGCACCGCCCAGACCCTTTGAGGGATACCAGATGCGAAAGTAATACAAATATCCTTGCCGCATGAAAACGTTTGCCAAAGACTTTACCTTGTTACATTCCCATTGCTTATAGTTATTTAAAGTAACCAGCATTTTACCAGGGCAAGTAATTTTTGCTTATGAAATTATCCGATGTATCCCTCACAGGTAGCTACTGCTATACGGGTATCTCGAAATTGAGAAATGTAATGTCTGACTGAAAATATATGAAATCAGTGCATTAAAATTGACCCTTTTTAATTTTAATTCCATTGGATCCAAGCATAACGTTGTGTCGCCCAGCTCACAGTGCACAAAAGCAGCAACTTCTTTTAAATTAAGTGCTCATGAGTTGTATTAGAGTAATATTACAAAGAAAAGGCTCCATAACGCGCTACAAGCGAGGAGTCGGCGGACAAACAGGCCAAGGGGGCATTACTACTGATTAGGTACTGAGACCATTCGATCGAGGTGACGCCTTAGTCCTAGTAGCTTTTCCACAAGCGCCAAGTGCTGCTGGTGCAGACCTTGAGCCCCGCCGCCAAAGTCGCCGCTGCCCGCTTTGGGCTCAGCGTGCAGCTCCACCAGGTGTGTGGTTAGGTGATCCAGCATTCGGCTACTCTGCAGCTGCCTGAGACAAGGAAAGTACTTAATCAGACAGATGTTTTGGTTACTAATTTTATTTAAGTAAAAAATTTTTAAGTAAATCGTTGGGTGGCATTTGAAGGAAAGAATTTACCCATGAACTAGGTGTTAAATACTGCCGTCTAAGTGGACCGTCGATGTAGTCACTTTTTCATCGCCGGGAGAGAAGAGCAGACAAAACCTACCTCTGCCTCGGTGGCAAGCGATTGGCGTTTTCAATGAATTCGACGATGAAGGTGTAGATCGCTTCCATCAGGTGTGAACGAACGCAATCGCGCATCCAAAAGGGGTCCTGTTGATTGAAAGGTAATCGTAAAATTTGGCCAATGGATTCCATCCAGGAGGGGATCAAACCGATTGTTAACAATGACAATGAGCAATTAACTCAGCAAATTGAATCAGTTAAGAAGAGACTCAGATTTTTAGCACAGTGTATGCCTCAACCTTGAAAAAGAGACTAACCTTCCTGCAAAGAATAACGTTATAAGCCTCCACGATTTCAGGACCAGAGGGTATCTTCGCCTCAGAGAAGATGGAAGGAACCCAGTTAGAGGGCAGTGATTGTTGAAAGGCATAGCGTTCCAGCGTGGAGATTATCACTACTGCAAAAAGGCAATTCATAACAGCATAAAAACTGGTGAATATAAGACTTACCAAGTGGGAAAAAAGTATAATCAGCAGCATGAGGTGCATAGAGAGGCACAGCCATGGTGGAAGCTGCTGCATTGAGCGAGGGACTCACTGTTACCACAGCTAGACGAGAGTAGAGTCGACTGAGACAGGTGGAGATGGTCAACTCCATACCTCGAGCTGTCTTTCGGTTTGTGGAGAGACGCTTTCGACGAGTTTGAACAGGTGAATTTAACTGAGAACCACTACTACCGCAAAGGAGGAGACGGTGCAAAAGAGCCCTCCAGATGGCCTCCACAAGGTCGACATCCTGGGAGGGAGCAAAAATAAATGAGCATCGAGTTCCTAAATAAGCGTAGAGTAAACCTACTGCCTCGGCGGCGAAATGAAGCAGCAAGAGCTTTGATTCGTGAAGCTCGAAGGGTTCGGCGTAGCAAGAGAAAAGCTCGGAAGCGGGAAGGAGAGGACCCCGTGTGAGTTCGGTGAGGGCTTGCTCTACCTCAGCATGAGAAAAGGTTGTGCTGGTGGAGACAGCAGCACTGGTGCTTGTGGCTGCCAGCTCGATACACAACTGGCGCTGCAACTCCGCAACTTCCAGACGGTCTTGCAAATCTGATAGGTATTCCGAGGCTTCTGCCAACTGTGCCTCTGGAAAAAAGACTAGGCCAGTAGAGCTGATCATTTACCTGATAGTGAATGGTAAAAATTGGAAGCAACTCACGAGGAAGAGCCTTGACAGAGACAATGGCACGAGCAAGGTAGTCAAGACGGTCCTCGAGAGTGAGGCCCTCGCCAGCGCCGACGGTAGTAGCAAGGTGTTCGAGGACCTGAGCGGCCTCTCGACGAGCGCCGCGAGCCTCTAGCTGGCGCCAGAGGAGACGACGCAATGCCACGTCATTGGGCGTTTGACACAGATGCGACTGAAGGTACACTTCAAGGTGGGGCGAGTTCAGCTCCACAACCTGCTCCAACAAACCGTTTGATAGGAGCCACGCAATCACCTAAAGGGAAAAAAATCGCTAAATTGCCGGTTGATGAAAAACCTGCCTAGTAGCATATCTTCCAGCTAGTGAAAAAGTGGATTTAAGTGTCGATAATACTAACTCATTCCAGGCGATAAACGATGTAGTGCTTACACCTTGTGCGCTTGATGCTACGACGGTATGAAGATATTGGACAATTTTATCTATTCATCAAAACGGGCAATCGTCGAGTCACAGGGTGATCACCAAATTTAAACATTAAAAAAGATGCCTGCCATAAAGACTAAGTCAAATTTTGCCAGTCGCTCCAAATTAACAATCTGCAATCCCTGGTCCCAGTAACTGGAGGGAATCCAAATATTGAGTTGTAGAGCATTGAAATTTGAAACGAGAGCAAGGTAACAAGGGGGCTCGACGCAAGGTTTAACCATGAAAAGCTATTTTACATAATATCTCAATAGGTGACTCTACCCTTGAGAAAATTTTCATGGCCATTTGAAAAGCACATGCGGAGCATTGATCTAACTTGATCCACCGGGATCGACAGGAAGCATAACTGATCTAGGGAGTGAATGTCTTCCCTTTTTGATGGAACATTAGCATATTTTCTTCAATCACGATTCATGCATATTTAGGAAATCACCACGACGACGGATGAACAAAGACGAATTTTGAAAAGGTGGACTTGATAACGGAACAGCTTTTTAAAGAGAAAGTATTCCAAAAATTGTCAGTGATATCCTAACCAGAATTCAGTGCTTAAAATTCTAACATTAAATACTTGGCGGTCAGATGTTAAATTGGCTTGCATTTCGCCACCAGTAAAACAATCTAACTGTTGGAAAGCCTAGTTACTTCGCAACCCAGATGCATGAAAAAACGCACCACTGTGTTAGCGAGGTACGCGATCCTGAGGGAGCTATCAACCGCAAAGATACTACTAAATTCGGTAGGTGCTTGGCTTTGGCGATTGGCGACACTCCAAACAATCACACACCTTCATTCTTAATTATTCGGATTCTCGTTTAGGTAAATCCGACAAAAAGCAATACCTTTTTCCCTCCGACAGGGTGAAAAAGGTAACTATTTTTCTCAATGCGACTGCATTTATATGCTTAATGGCATAGAACCTAACGAAGAGGTTTGAAGTAAAAGTTAACTGTCCAATTCATTGAGTCCTCTAAATACGGGTTTACATGAGACGGTTTTAAACAGAACTGATGCAGAATTAGAATTAACCTGTAAAGGTACGTTTTTCAGTACATATCATTAAGACACCATATTACTGAACAATGCTTCTGCTTCAAGTGAAATAGACTAGCTAAGAGTTACGGTCTTTCAAACAACTTAAGGTGATGGCCTAAGCAACATATCGATAACGTATACGCTTTGTAGCAAAAGTTATGGAGAATTGTTCATAACGATGTTCATTAGTAACAATTTAAAAGCATGATTAAAAAGCATGAAATTAGGTACAGAACCCACCTCGAAGTGTACAAGCATGTCATCCGACTTAAAGATGAACTTTAGAATGGCTAAAAGAGTGCGTCGAACAACTTCCATAGTAGGGCTGACGCCGATGCTCTGCAACAAACTGCTTGATGGCTCCGCCTGCGTCTCCGATTCCGGCTCCGGGATACGCGAAGCGGAGGCGGGGAGGTGAGCCATCTCAAGAAGGTTACTAAGACAGCCCAGTGCCGCACGGTACGCATCGTAGCGGCTCTCCACCACTTCTACCTCTGACCTGGAAGCAGTGCGAGTGGGCTTCCCAAGGAGTAATGACGCCGAAGCCTCTGCTTCTGGTTCGCGCGATTCACGCAGACACGCCAACGTCAAATCCAGAGGGTCACGTTGTCGGGCGATAGAGAGGCAGAGACGGATGGCAGCGCCCCACGCACCTACCGTGGTAACAAGTTTGCTCACAGCCGCCGCGATGTTGAGTGAAGGTCCCGCAGAGTGTAGAAGGTCCACAGCTTCGGCGATCAGCTCCTCTCGGCGCTTCTCCGAAGCAGTTAGTGCCGCAGCGCGCATCAAGAGTTCCTCTGCGCGAGCACAGAGTGCGTCCTCGTTGCCGAAGAGATTGGGACAGACGCTGCGCAGACGAGCACAGAGTGTTTCGACGGAGGCCGTCTGACACTGGCCTGAGATGTAATACTCAATCAAGGCGGTAATAAGTACCGAGCGTATATCAGGAGTGGTGGAGGTAGTGACCGATGGTACGGCTGCTGTGCGGGGCATCCAGCATACAAAGGCCTCCACCGGTAGGCTGATAAGGTCCGTGCGCTGCTCTACGCTGAGCTGGCTGTAAGGTACAGCTAAATGTGAGAGAGAGCTTTACTCACTCACAAAAAAAGGGCGAGAGAAAACGCACCTGGTAATGGCGTGGACGTTGTGTTGACTGATTATCTGCCAGAGACCGACGAATTCAATAAAAGCGGACAGGAGGAGGCAGAGATCCTGTGTAAGACGCGCGAGAGGGGAGAGGGTAGACTCAGTCGGACCACCTCGACGTCCACCAAGGAAAGAGGATGTCGATGATATCGATGTCTTCTGGCTGGACGACTCTAGGAGGGCTTTGAGGTAGCGCAGATGGTGCAGAATCCACCCAAGGTCATCCGAATTCAATCGCGAGGTTATCTACCAAAGTTATAACCCCTTATAAAAAGGAGCACCGATGGAATTAGTCATTTTAAAATTATTATCACTGATCTAAATCTACAGAACAAATGACCCCTTTTTCAGTGATGCCCTTAACTCACAATGAGAGAATCTTTGGTAGTGGCACTGGCGGTGGAAGCAGTGGCCTTAGAGATGGCGGTGGTGATGAAGGTGTAGAACAAGCTAGTCAAACCACCCGACACGCTGTCGGGTCTGCGACTGGTGGAGGCAGAGCCGAGTGCAGTCTCGTCAGCCACCACGAGCATTGGAGCACGCCAAAGGGGGCGTGCGACTCGTGAGAGGAAGAGAGAAGCACCGAGTACTAGGAAAGTGTCAGCCATCGCCTCCTGCTGGCCTAACGATCCCATCAGTCCTAACTCGGGCAGCGGCGTCGTTGATCCCATCGCCACCATAGCTCCCATTGCCGGTGCTGTGGCTGAAGCAGCGCCGTGACAAATGACTGGCGGTTGCCAGAAGCGTGCAGCCTCCGTGGCGAAATATATCACTGCCTGTAAATTGGAAGTTCACCAATGCCGATAGCCCATAGAAGGCACTAAGAAGCTACGTAAACTATACTGAATTCATTAAGTGGATTACAAAGCATGGACGATATGGATCTGACTTAAACATTGTTTTATTAGAAGTTGTGCTTTTGGGTAATGATCGACAATAAAACTATGTTCAGACACATGTATACCATAACACTTGCAGGGAGAACCCGGTTTTAACGCCTAAAAATGGTATGGATAACAATGGCTTCCAGCCTTGGATGATGCAAGCTGGTAAAAATACCCACTCTTTCGGCCTGAGCGACCACATCTGTTTTGCCTTGCTCAGAGGCTGCGATGGCGATGGCGGCGCAGATAGACTCTTCCGGACCAAACTGGTGCAAAAACGCGCTCAAAAAGTTCTTATCCACAGAATCCAAGGAGGCGGTGGCATCGGCGGTAGAAGGGACGGCACCAGATGTGAAGAGAAACTCACGCAATCTCTGAAGCGGAGAAGGCAAACGGAGGTGTACGATACCATGGGCGGTGATGACCAACACTCGACGGTAATTTGGGTCCAGATGTTGCGTCAACATCACTGGCGGCGAGCCTCTCGGATAGGGTGGTTGTGATGGCGGCTGCTGCTGTGGCTGCGCACAAAACGCTGCGCCACCAAAACCTGTTTGCTGAGGGCTTCAATGTGAAAAGGACCTAATTGTGCAGCTATACATGCTCATAACGGTGATTACGATTCCCAAACGCAATGGTAATGGAAATAGAAGAATCTATAGATTATAAAGGGCCTAGTATGACTCCGAGGATGAGATGGGTGTTCCTACTGCGTCTCAAGATGGTCGGTAAAGAGGAAATTGCAGTCAAATCACCCCACCTTAATAGCTGTTCAAGTGTAAATGCAAATGTAAATGGACAGTAACTCATGGCACAATTTCAAAAGGAATTCAGAACGGGAAAATATAAGCCAATGTCACATGCTTCAATTTGACCGAATAAACATATATTTAAAAACAGTTGTAAAAAAGGTTACCAACACGAGCTTGTTTATAGAAAATAGAGCATCAAACTTTAACAAGATACGGAAATAACAAATCAAATCAGCGCATGCTAAAGCTCCAGATTTTCGTGTGAAAAATACGCTAAACACGCGGAACGAGAACGGAACGTACTCGAATTGAGGGGAACCCGACGACTCATGAGGCAACTCAATGCCCTTCTTATTAAAACTGGCCGAGGAGACAACGGGGAGATCGTTAGGGATGCCACCTGTACCAGTGCTGTCAGAAGGGAGCACTGTCAGCACCCAGGGTGATTCAACATTCAACGAGGTAGTCACTGTCTCTGATAGACATGGCGACCATGGAAAGGGGTCCGGGGAGGCCACACTAAGAGTCAGTGTGTTTGCCTGCTCTGATAACGATCCATTGACAGATAATTTTGGCAAAACTGAGGCGAAAATCACTGTCCCTCGCGTCTCTGCCACCAACCTGAAAAGTTAAAGAGAAAATGAACGGTTACCACATGCTGATGGGCGACATGGGAAAAGTAAAATTGTACCTGACGTCACCAAGGGCAAACGATTGAAAAGGGAGCTGTTGTTGATGTTGCTGCTGTTGTTGAGACAGCACTGAGGTATCTGGAGCGCTATGATCCAGGAGAACACGCGGAGGCAAACGGATATGGACAATACGAAGGCCTTCAGCAAAGTAGATGCGGATGCCAGACGCGGTAACTGCCATCATCTGAATCGGACCAGCCTCATCCGACAATGCATAGATTGATATGATCCTGAAGATTAAGGTAACAAATGCGACTAAAAAATTCAAAAAGGACCCTTGAACGCCTCACTATCATTTAAATCCATCGTACTTGGTAAAGTGACTTCGATCTACCGACCGAACGAATGATGCGGCTCGATAGGCTAAATCAGAGGCCGTAAGACTTGCAAGTTTTGAAAGATAGTTGGTGGCAGTTTTGGTGCCAGGAATGTCGTATTGGTAGACGCTCAGATGGGAATTAGCTGACAACGTCCACAGAAAGCCACGCCGTGAGTCGACAGAAATTCGCACAATGGCACCTGAGAGAAGTAGATCAAGCCAAATCGGTCGGAGTTAAAGCATACCTGGGGTGCGAAATCCGCTAGTGAGGATGGTGGGAAGAAAGTAGTTTAGTGAAGATGCGGTATGATTGGTGATGGCGCAGCATCCGTTGGGAGCCGATGCGTGACCGGACATATTGTCATTCAATGTTGGAATAGGCCTATATACACACTCCAAGAGATTGCCCTCCCGATCACCCATGAAGAGCCTAAAACCGATAACTAAATAACGAGAGGACAAAACCATACCGTCCTTTAGAAGTGCTTTCCATGCAAGTAATGTAATAGCTTTCAGTGGATATCAAATAAAGTGGAGTAGGCAGTACATTAAAGAGTCCGCTGTAATAGTAATTATTTTCAGAGGCAGTGTAATCATAGGTAACTCCCAAAACAATAAGATTAGATGGCGTTGCTAGTGCTAGTAGATACTCAATGGCGGGAGGCAAGACGCCTAAGTGAAGTGTTGGTTAGTAAATTCAAGCGAGGCTGGAGAATATTGATAAATACCCAACTTGGGACGCAGTAAACAAACAGAGACGATGACGTCTTGACATCCATCATAGAAAGCTAGATCCTCCCCGTCTTCGAAATTCCAAAGAAAGAACTCCGAATCTATTGTAAGCCATGCTTTCCGGCATTGTGGGAAGACCCCCATATGACAGCACTGTTTTACACTGCCTAGTCGCTCTAGGAGCTCTGATGGGATGGCTGTTGTCTTTTCAAATTCCAGTCGTCCACCCACATTAACTCGAGAGATGGCGTAGTCAGTGTCAAGGATTCCGCTAACAGTGGGCATGTCTACAAACTCGTTGAAAGGTAAGTACAGATACCATTCGGATTATAACCTATTTTCGACGCCATGTCCCTGAACTGAGCATCTTTATTCATTAATTTATTGAGCCATTCACGCGCAGGATCACCCAGCGAGAGAGCCATCAAAACCGTCTTCAAGACCACTCACACAAGCATCAATAGGTTAAAGTGCCTCAGTTGTGATTGGTTTATCTTTCATCGAATCAAATTGGAAATGCAATGGCTTAGCAAAAGTTATGCAGAAATTGATGATCCGTTGCAAAAACTAAAATAATTTTACAAAGGCTACAGCGGAACCATTACAGTCACCGTAACGCACAGCATTAAACGGGTTGTAAAGCACTTTAGTCATTCCTCCAATAATAAACATCTTAGCCAGTCGAGTTATTTAAATCACCTTATTTAAAAAGCCCAAATGCATACAACGACTTAAATAATTATAGGGGTAAAAGACTCAAAAACATATTTCCTTCTTGTATTTGCACCAATGATTAATTAACGTTAGCCCATTTAACAACCGCGAGTCTACTCGGAACCCTTGACTGCTAAAAAGGAAGAGCTTTGCTCGATCTAAGTTCTGCACACTTATTTTTAGAAAGGAATTGCAAATCACGTCTCATAAGTGTCAAACCAGATATGATCGATCGGCTTTTCACACTTTGCTAGGACTCCAATCGAAATTAACTATTAGTGTCTGCTGTTAGTCAGGGCTTGTGATGGCTGCCATTGAAATTGGCTGAATATGCACGTTAGTTTATCAATTGCGCGCGCAATTCATTAATTAAATCTACTTGCGTTAAAACTACTTTAAAACAGTGGCAGTAATTTAATTAATTCAATTCATAGATCGGTCGTAAGTCTCCATATAAATTGGCTATTATCGTTTTACGCTTGTTATAGTCTCCCTATTGACTATATTTCTCTGACTTTTATTGGCTGTTACTCGGCCAATTGGGCCGTAGGTTGAGTAATGTTATTACCCAGGCATGTATAAATCTACGCTCTAGCTCATGCGGTCGGTTTCGTTGGTTGTTTGTTGTAGTGTGAAGGTTTTGGGTCCTATATGGTTTTCGTTTGTTGGCCTTTAAAAAATGCCTTCTACGCTGGATTTTTTGAGACGAAACACTATTGTCGTTGCTGATACAGGAGATTTTGAGAGTAGGTATAAAATAGTTCCTTTTGTACGCTCTAGGCATACAAAAATTTCTTCCAACGGATGCCACGACAAATCCGTCTCTTATACTCGCGGCTTCAAAAATGCCGAAGTATTCGAAAATCATTGAGGAGGCAGTGCGGATTGCCAGGAATAAGTCAGACTCCCTGGAAGAGCAAATTGAAATCGCCTGCGACTATACCTTTGTAATGTTCGGTGAAGAAATTCTAAAGATAATTCCTGGACGTGTTTCCACGGAGGTCGATGCGAGGCTTTCTTTTGACAAAGATAAACAGGTTAAAAGGGCTCTTAGGTTGATTGCCCTCTACGCTGAGAAGGGAATATCAAAAGAACGTATACTCATTAAATTAAGCTCAACCTGGGAAGGCATACAGGCAGCCAAGGAGCTTGAGTCGGAACATGGTGTGCACTGCAATCTTACTCTTCTTTTCTCTTTTGCCCAAGTACGCTTATCGCTTTGCTGATATCTGTCCGTAATAGGCTGTTGCTTGTGCTGAAGCAAATGTGACGCTCATCTCTCCATTCGTTGGTCGCATTTACGACTGGTATGTGGCGAAAAAAGGTCAAGCCGAGTTCACTAGACTCGATGATCCAGGTGTCCTCTCCGTAACACAGATCTATAACTACTACAAGAAATTCGGCTACAAAACCGAGGTTGGTTTCTGCTTACACTTTCCTTCACACCGTATGCAAATTTTTCACTCCTTATCCTGCGTCATTTTCCTTTTCCTCAAGATTATGGGCGCCTCCTTCCGCAATGTGAATCAGATACTGGGCCTCGTTGGCTGCGACCTCTTAACTATCTCACCTAGTCTTCTTCAATCTCTTGCCTCCATGGACGAGGTAGTTGCCGTTGCTCTCGACGCTAAATTAGGTTAGGAGCATCATTCTTGCTATAAACCAGGCGTATCATTGCTTCAGCCTATTCTTCAAATCACTGCTCTGGTTGACGCTTTTAGCTTCTTCGCGGTCAAAGTATGAGTCGCCTTTGCACCTAGATGAGGCTGCTTTCCGCTGGGCCATGAATGAGGATGAGATGGCTAACGACAAACTCTCAGAAGGCATTCGCAGATTTGCCGCGGACTCGCGAATCCTGGAAGGTCTTCTGAGAGCCCGCCTCACTGGTTCTGATTAGTATCTGAGTCCCGTTGCCCTCTCTGTTATCCAGTCCGATTGCCTATTTGATATTTTACCTAGAGTAAATATGTTATCATTGCCAATCACCTATTTCTCCGGGTTTTTTTTTGCGTCGGAGAGTGGGTTGTTGTGGTGTACTATTGCTTATTTATTTTCATGATCGGGGTGTCGGCTTTATTTCTACAGGAGGTTTGGCAACGTGCAAGCCAGCCCTAGAAACCAGTGTTTCTATGCGGAAGGATGAAGTCCCAGCTTCGGAATTATTATTGCTCTTTGTTTGAGCACTTCACAGTCGGAAATATTCCCCGATGCCGAAATCAGTTTCTGGTAGGAGTTGCGTAATAGCGGCCTCTTAAGATAACACTCAACTTGGCTGTGCGAGTCTGTCTGCATCCATCCAGCGCAATACCTTGGGCTTGCGGCTAGCCTCGGGCGTGTCCATTTATCTGCGCAGGACAAACCTCACTTGTTACCCTGCATTTGATCACGAGCCTAAAAGCTGTGTTTTTAGTTAAGTTATCGTGGATAGCCAAATGCTAGACGGGTAATCATGTGTGGATGAATCAGTGGCCTTAATTGCGTGCTTTATAATCAAGTTCATTGTCACGAAGGTGATTAGCGCTGTTATGGATACTCTTCCAACTGTTTGGATGAGCGAGCACGAAAACTTCATCACCGAAGTGTCATATTTTAAATGCCATCATTTTGTATGCTAGTCAGATCGGAGGGGTGCAAATAGTTGGGAATCGTTATTTTCATTTTTTTCAATCTTATTGCTAGAGTACTTTTCCCGCAGCAGGCTTTTTTTCAATAACCGTAAGTGGGTTGACTCTCCTATCTCCATGCGATAGGACAGTGGTTGTGTCATTGACAAACATTTGGCCAGCACATCTTCATGACGCAAATGCTCTGCCCTCATAGTATCTGACAGTGGAAAATTTAGTGCAGCACTTCAAGCGACTGCATTTAATGTCCCTGTTTCCTTTTAAACTGGTCCACTTATGTTCTCAAGCATTTCATAATTGCTGCTTACCGGATGACATCTCGATTTTGTACCACTTTGATTGGCCAGCTTTGGAGATAGGGTAGAGGAATACCGCCATTATTTGTTTAGACACTGGATACAACCTAACATCAATCTCCTTTTGTTTACCCTTTTCTCGCTCGGATATTAAATGCATCCATTCAAGTGATTGTCGAATAGGACCATTTGCTTTATCAGTAATATCCGCTTTCACAGTTCCGGCTTATTTTCTACTCGCTAATCAGTAGCTCAACATTCTCCCAAATCCAACCTCTAAATCAACTCCAGCGGTCACGCCAAAACATTGCCTTGTGTGCTGAAATACCGGATTTGTGGTAAAAGCACCTAGTGCAAACCTTGGAGCTAAAGTAAGTCGACACTTTTGGTAAATAAGCCGCCGGGATTTGCTGAGGCGAAGATCAACTTGGGAGCCAGTCAAGGGTTGTGTTATTCTCTACAGAACTGCTCCGATTTCTAATTCGAAGTATTCACTAGAAATGACAATGTGCTTAATCTATGGTCGTTGCGGTATTTTGTGTACCTCACAACTAACCCAGGATGAGTTGAAATTACAAAAATTGCGTTTTTTGGATCGAAAAAGTGCAAAGTTATGCAAGACTTGGAACTGACCTTAGAATGCACTATGAGGCGTGGCCTGTTTGTTTATAAAGGGTTCATTTACTACATGTTACTGGCGCTGTCTGAGCGAACTGATCACTGCCACATGTTCTCATGCTTGTGCCCTTGTAATCCGTCGCTTCGACTCCACTTGCATGCCCTGCGTATCAGGCCGGGACAGAAAAGATTAAGAAGTATTCTATCAGAGTAACATTTGGCTGGATATCGCCTTTCGCTCATAGTAACTGTGATAAATTGAATAAAAACTAACTTGAAACCGCAAAAGGCATGGTTATTCCAAACTGTTATGTCAGCTGCACAGTCATAAAAAGATTGTAGGTTCGGATAACTTCCACAGTAGACATTGCAGTTTGCGTGGTCAAAAAAAGTACTTTCCATGTATTATTGTCCATTTTAAATGCTTGGTTCTTTTTGGTACCGAAATTTCTAAAAGAACGGCACTTAAGTATTATGGGATTGCAAATAAATTTGGATGAGTCAATACGCACAATAATATGTAGTTTGAAATAAACTGTTTATCCATCCCGGATAAAAATTTTCATTGCATAACCCTAGTCTAACTGCTGGAGGTGGGGGCAATCAAAGTCAGGATTGACCAACTGATTGTTTGGCCCAAATCCGAAGCAGCTCCGCGCTTTGTGCAGTTGGCTCCCAACGGAGCGCATCGCCAACGTTGCTTGTCGCAGAACCACTCACCACCTGTGTGAGGAAATGTCGCCGAGCTTATCACCTCAATCGAGTACCAATGCCTCTCTCAAGCCTGTTCAATGTTCGCTCATCCATGCTGGGCACAAATACGCATTAATTCCCTCTGTCGAATTGTCAAACCCGACAGGGCGATAGTAACGAGTTTTGCAAAGCCTTGTAACTTCAGTCTAAATGGTAATTGCATAGATTGTAAGGACAGTTATGAAGCCCAAAACCGAATCAAATGAGCAAACAATGACCTTAGCTTATAAACATCAGGTTTGTGATGCAGGTCAACTTGGCATTCACACTCTCATCAATCCTTTTAAACAAAAAGATCGCTACGTAGTTAGATTAACGTTTCGGTAAAATTTATCACACAGGCCTAATATATTTGCTCCATCGGGAGAACGGCAATGATTTGTAAACATTGAGCAAATGGTAAGGATTCTGGTAGAAATAATAACATATCGACGATATATATATTGCTGTCGCATCTGATATCCCTCAAAGGGTCTGGGCGGTGCCACCTGCAGTGGGTCGTGTGACTTCGGTGTCTGCCGCCGCACTTTAGACCACGTTTGCACGGTGTGTCCGTGTTCCGTACTGGGAGCTGCGAAGCGCGAGAAAAGAGTGGCGGCTGTCCTCAGTGGGTCGGAATTCGATACCGTCTCGTGGAAACCCGTGTTTATGCAGGCGCTCTGCAAATAAACGTGCGTGTGCGTGTGTGTGCGTACGTACGTCCGTGCGGCACATGGAGAATTTAGTCGGAAAGGTACGTAATTGCGTCCATGAGATGATTTCTTGAGTTTGGGATGATCGCAATCGGAGCGAGGAAGTGATCTGTGTGGGCAGCGTAACCGAGGGCGTTTTAGTGCAGAGGCAAAGTCATTGAGACGGTGCTTGTGTGTCACTCCAGGTGGCTTCGCGTGTGATGGGGCAGAGCACTCAGGCCGTGTTTGTGATGGCCACTGGAGGTGGTGTCGATCATGATCTACTCGCTTCACTCCTCCCCTAGCACACGTCAAAACATGCGCATTTTATCGGTAATGTGGCGGAGGATGTTGGTTGCTCTCCCGAAAACGGTGAGCATTTGGCACGCAGAACACGTCGTGCTGGCTGCATTCTGAGTCGTTGTAATTTGTGAGTGATCGGTGTGCGAGTGGACGAGTGCTTGTGGCAAGAGTGATGGTTGGGGCGATGCGGGGAACGGGTCGGAAGTCGATGCCAGCATACGCCGCGTTTGGATTGGTGACATTAGACGGACCGACGAACGTGTTGGGCGAGACTTTGCATGTGGTCCAAATGCAGTTGACCGAGTGACGCACAAGTGTGGTGTGGTTGTTTTAGCACTGTAGACTTTGTAGCAAGAACGCACTAGGCTAGGAATAACCAAAATAAACTTCCTTTTTCGTTTGACCAATTAATAATTTGCAGTTGAGAAGATTTGGCCTATCCAGAAGTAAAAAGCACGAAAGAGCCACAAGGTTAACAATCATGATAAAAGTGAAATATTGAAATAGCTGTGGAATGAGAGAAAGATCGGTTGCAAAGCGTATAAGAATGGATATATTGGTTTGTTCCCGAAATTGCACAAAGTAAGTGTTAATTAATGTTTGCTGACAGGCTTTTCGGGGATGATCCTAGCAACAGATAATGCTAATGGATGAAAGTGACAAAGAAATTTTACAATCAAACAAGATAGGAAAGATCAGAGCGTCAATGAACGGATGAAGTGTGCGAACAAACTAGCCACGATGGCTCAGAAAGACCACTACGAAGTAGCCATAACTGGTGGTTACAAAGCACCTAAACATTTCATAATTTACCTCAACTCCACTAGCTGTGGACTTGGAAACTGCCTTCGCGAGATACTTAGCTCACCATTCCCCACTTCCGCTCTTAAAAAGGTGGTGAGTTTCAAAAATGGTTTTACAAAATAAGTACTGCCGTCGCTGCTTCCGATTTAGCTACCGACACTAAGATGAAATGCTCAAGCAGTCGTTCATCCACTATAAATTAGTCTAAACATTCGCTTGCATCATTTGTGGCAATTTGGCTTTAAAGAACTGTTTGAATAAATAGGTGAATGGGCAGATTTGTGGATGCGGTGATGTCTTCTGTACGGCCAAAGTGGCAACGCGATTGCTTGAAGATCTAGGTTGAAAATTATAAAATTCAATTTAAAGAACGTCGGGAAGCCTTTGACTTAAAGTTTCAAATTCTTGCCAAGAAAACTACCATCCCATTTTCGCAAAATATGTTACGATATTTTTGATAAATTGTCATCTTTTTATGCGCAATAAATGGCTTATTTTCATGCGATGGATCTCGCTTAAATACGAATCTATAAGGAAATGCGGAGAAGTGGGACAAGAAACAAGATGGGGATCTCTGCAACGTGGCCGACCTATAACTAGTCTACAAATTGACTGCATCTTTGGCTGGCGAAATCATCCAATGACTGAAAGGTAATAAGTCCATAGTGTTTGATGCTGTAAAGGCACGCGCATGAAACCCTCAAGTCGTACGTGCGCAGACGTATTCCAATGCTGCGCCTATAGCTAAGGGTGTACCAGGCTAATGGCAGATGATGTGGACTGAGTTGAGTCCAATTAGCATCCGACTTCTCGGTCCCCAGGGGCAGAAGCACTGCTGTAAAGCAATGGAAACCACACAGCCAACTTAACTCGCTAAACATTGCCTTAGCTTATGTGACTTGCAATAAATACGCAGTTTTTATTTCCCATTAGGTACAGAGCAGACAAATCACCGAGACATCTCGGATCTTCTCCACTAAACTCTTCAATTATTTGGCTAGATTTGATCAAAAAAAATTATATCCTCTTTTATTTATTGTTACGCTAGCCGACTACCCTCTTTAAATTGCAATGCTTCTCTCAAATTGTCGTCTTCCCAAGTACTTTAAAGAGTTAAATGCAAAAAGCCTAATAAAGTATAAGGTTATATTCACCGATTCAAAAATGCCAGTCAGTCGCAAAATTATGACTCAAATGATCTTTAGTGAAAAGCAAGATGACATGTATTGTTGGCGTGGATTAAACAAGGTGGCCAGTGCGAAAGGAATTTGCATCTCCAATGCATCGCAAGGCGCTCGTTAACGCATCCCAATTTTACCTCATGCTCTGCACTGTGCAGTATACACGTTCCAATTAATAAAATTTTGTGTTTCAAACACAAAATAAACATCAAGGTTTTAGATGAAAATAGTTGATGTTTAGTACACAGCATTAACACTTGGAGCATGTCACTATTTATGGCATTTAGTATTCAAACGCTACTATAAAATTTCAGTAGCAAAAGTGACAAATCGAATCGATTTGACCTATTGCGAGCTTCAACTATGGAATTTATATCAAAACTGGAAATTGATCACTTTCATTCACCTGGCTTTGGATGCAAATTTATAACTAAATTTGGCTCATTCAAAAGCACAGATGCAGTCATCATGAAAAATGATTTGACGGTGGTGAAAACTCACTAAACCACAGTCTGACATTTAAAATGGGGGAATTCATTACGAATTGGAAATATTAAACAAACGGACCAACAAAATCTTTACCAACTCCACTGAGGTGGAAAATCTACGAGGAATGATGGTGAGTGATTCCCTTCACGTTGATAGCAGCAGCTACGTGTGGAAACCCATTTTCGTCATTTTCTGAGGACTAATATGGCAAAAATGAAAGTCGACCACCTGAGTTGGAATGAAGCGGTAAGCATGCCTACATCCCAAGTGTCTGGAAGGTAAAATATCATAGCACCAAATGATTTGTGGTATTCAGGGTAGTGACTTCGACGTCGCCTCCTAATAACATTCCACAAATTCCAACTTCTATTATCTCTTGTCACTTCTTTAATGGACATGACACATTTTGCGCTCTTCAACTCAGATGCGGGAACTTGACGAAGCACAAGGAAAGAAGAATCCACACAAATAAATTGCTTTGTGACATTTACAAAGCGTCCTCAAAATAAAACGATGTTTCACCTGCTGCTCACTTAGCAGTAGCGTGCCGCTTTCACTGACTCCCGTGGTGGGTGCTACTAGCTACAACAATCACCTTTTCATAGCTGATTCTCCATGCTCCTGGTAGAAAACGCAGTGGTAAAAGGGCGAAATCTGGTCTAATTTGGTCGAAGTCACCTGACAAGATGTGACTCCCACATTTTGACGTTACAACTACCAGCCTAGCGGTGGTATCTGCGGCAGGCAGCCAACGTGGGCGTGAGCAACCAAAGGTGTTTCGTTCCTAAGTACTAAAACATTTCAACGATGCTGACATTTCAAAAGACCGCCTACGTCTGTGACTCATTTGCTGTGGCCAGCATCCGGCCCTAGACATCATTCTCGAGTCTACCACATGCAATTTCAAGAGGTTACACCACATCGAGTGCCATGGCAGCCTTCTGTACTGATGGCAACGCGAAGTGGCCTCCTCTTTGATAATCCGGTCTCAATGCGAGGATGGTGAGGAGAAGGGACGGGACAAATTATACCCATGATGGATGAGATGCATCATTGTAAGTAATGTGCAGGAGAAGTGAAATCGGTTAGAAACAATTTAAACGGTTAGCTCCGGTAGTTTTTATCACTTAGTTCCAAAATCTGTTCGGATTTCTGGCACTCTGCAACCAATCTAAAAATGAATTGCGAAGCAAATTTTATTTTGTACGCTATTAAGTAGTTACCGTAATTTACCTAATTAACCAGAATTTTCTCCTTACAATCCTTAATAATTTCAGAAGTTATTCAGCAAATCTTGATTAACTCATTATTATTCTTGTATGCTCAAAACAGTTCTTTACTGTTGTAAGAATGTTGTGATTGTAGATCCCTTCATCCAACCCAATGGAATCCCAGGATTCCTATCTACATATTGTAACCTTACCAACATTGTAGCTCCTTTCCAAAGGCTGATACAATCGGGTACATTTGGATTTACTCCGAAACACTGGCTCGCATACCGCTAATAAAGACACTCCTCGAGACAGCAGGAACACTTTGCATTCATTTCTTATTTCTTGGTTTATGCTTGTTGGATTTGTGCTCCACGACGGTAATAGCCGCCCTTTTGTGCTTCATATGTTAACGAAAAAGTGAAAAACATTTGATGCATTATTCTCCCAACTCTGCTAGCTTTGTTGATGGTAGTCGAGCTAAATCGAACGCTTTTTGCAATTGTCTTGGGCATTGTCAGCACTCCAACATATCGACAGTCACGCAGACTTTGCATCTTGGCCACTCTATAGTCGTATACCTTACCGGCCTGCAATATGTGCTCGGCCCTCCGATTTGCTTCATAGCATCGAAACCAGCGCAAACATCTCGTCGGTTTCACGTTGCCTTCTTTATTTAATGCTTTTGTGTTGCGTCTCGTTGTCGCCATGTAGAGACTAACGTTGGACAAAGCAAAGCCAAATAATAGTCACTGCCCTGTCAACTGCCCAACTGGTACAATTGTGAAGGCTTTTAATGGCAACAGTGCACCTAACCAGATCTGTCAAACCTGAAAAATGCTGCCAAGTTTTTAGATTACATTGTTAACTGTTCCGACCTATTTACCGGTAGATGATCACCTGTCGAGTGATTATGCGCTCGTCTTCCCACAAGTCAGTTCACCTCTAAGAAAATATGATGCTACTAGTTGAGAAATTACAATTAAATCAGCCGACAGTGGGTCTTTGTAGCTTCAGTTGCGCATTCATGGTCGTCTATTCAGCATTTGACACATCAGAACAGACAGCGGTACTTGTGAAGGAATAAGCACCCACCTTTTCTCCAATGACACCCACAGGCCACATTCCTCTTCACCTCCCGAGGACTTGTTTATTGTATCTCTCAGCTTCCAATACACCCGAGAATCTCAATCTCACCTGTGTTTAAGCACTTTTTACAATCCATTATTTTTCGCTATAACTTTTCAAGACGTGAAATAGGTTAAATTTATGAATGCCAAAGATTTGGTACCACAGGAAATCAAAATTATAAACACACCAAAACGGTTCTATTTGGGCGACAGAAAGAATTTCATGATCAAATATGATTGGCCAAACCATCAGGGCTTCAATGAATACCGAAAGGGTGAGTTGTTGGTCGTCTGGAGGGTTCCTCGTTGAAGTGGCGCCGTGGTCATAAGGAGAGGGCGTAGACCGGGTTTACATGGAGCCTCATCCCTCCACGTACTATCGGCCGATTGATCGTTAGCATTGATAAAATCCACTTCTTGGCGCCTCCAACCATCAACTACAGTGGACTGTCACAAAGATGTACTTGTTTAAATTGGGCAGGATACACAACATTCTAGGTTCCATTAACTATCTTGGTGGCACGGTGCTGAAAATGTCGAAAACTGCAGAAAAAGTTCCCTATGCAATTCTAGAGGACTATTTCCTCAGCATCAAACAGCCTCGAAATTCCAGACCTTCAGCATAGTGATAGGCTGTGCTAATAATCACTGCACGTACGCAAAAATGTAACCATCCGAGCCTCCGGCGGTCAAGTGCTCACCCGCAGTAATTCTAGCTCAGACGCCGAAAAAGGAATGTGTGTTGAAACCTTTCTCTCAACAACAATTGAAGAGAACAGTTGGAAAGCAGTCATCGTGGCGTATTCAATGCTAATTATTTTGTGATACATGAATTGCTCAAAGAAATGACCCCTTAACCGCATTTCTAGTAGTGGGGTGATTACTATGTTGACAAAAAGGTACTGGGGAGAAAAGAACATAAATTAACTGAGCAATTTGGCAAAGATTGCCACGAATAAAGCTGGACCTCTAAATGAATCCGCCGCGGACTGTTGGCTCGCCATGGGAGGTGCAAAGCCATTAAGCCATCAAAATGCACACATCAAAGAGGATGAAATCGTAGACACATCAGAATTGACGAGATGCAGCGCTGACGTTTCCTTGCACACCTCATGTTTCAGTGCAAAAATTGTGTTGCAAAATATTCAAAATTTTCTTCTTCGCTACACCAAATAATTTCCGATTTCCTAAATATAAGTAATTTCCCAACATCTCGGCATCACATCAGAATCAAATAAAAACACTATTGCTAATTATTTTCGCATAAACAAATACTCGATTCCATGTTGCCTTTTGTCTCCCAAGTGTGGAAGGGAACAAGATCTTTTCTTGCAGTGTGATTGACGGAGTGATCATGCGGCCTTTAGTTCTGTCAGCCACAGAGTTCACACATGAGACTGTGCAGGATGACACTGTTGAAAACGTCTTTGCTGTTCGGAGTTGTCCACTTGTCTTGACCTAAATTTTTTTAATAAATCAGCCTTAATAACGTTTGTCATGTTAGCTCCTCTGCTGGATCAAAATTGTATAATATTTTTTCAAGACTTTCATGCATCACCAGTTTTAAGTAAAACTACTACTGTGTGTCTAAAGCATTTTCAGTAATAATGTTTTTACTATTTTAGGAAAAACTTCCTAATCTTCATCTAGAACGACCATTGTGAAAAGCTTGGCTTTCTTCTGTTTACAAGCAAATACAGCCGCACTTACATAAGGGTCGTACTTAGCCAAGGCACCTCTACTCAATGACCGATAGATTCGCGGAAGTGCAGGCTTTTGCAATGCTTGGGGTACAGTTGTGCTTAGATGCCCTCCCACTTCTGGTCTTGTTTTTCCGTCCAATTTGTCTTGACCAGCTGAGCCCGGGTGCAGCATTTAATAAGTCAAACTTACATCGGGTAGTTTAAAAGTATAGTAAAACAATATGCATTTCAATGATGTAGGCAAATTTGTGGGCAGTTCGGCTTGACATTGTGACTACCTGCCCATTCCTTTAGTCTCGTCGCTCCTCTGCAAAAAAACTCAAGCAATCTTCTAAACTAGGACACTTGAAAAACGTCTCCATTGATTAATTTTACAAAATAATAGTGAAGTAGTTTGGTTTAAAGCTTACCGCTTTTTAAACGCGATGTATTATTGGTGGGCACTCGTGCCTCATTGTGAATAAACGGACGCTTCAAATGATTTGCAGCACCAATGGAAGGAGGCGAATGCCCCAAATACTACAAAAGGCGGAAGCCAAAGTGTGAATATTCGACACAGTGACCCATGTGTTCGCGACGCCATAGAAACGTGTCAAGAACCCACCTGATTCGTGACAGTGTGACTTGAATCAAACGCGTACACCGGAGTGGCTGTGGACGTTGTTGGAACAAGATTCGATGATGCATCACCTAGATTGACCTCCACAATCGCCTTATTCGCTCTAGTGATGGTGGATTCAAATCTAATGCAAAAGAAAATGAAAAATCAAATGTTTTCTGAAATGTTTACTGAAACAGCAAAAATATTATGCTGTCAGTTGAGGGAGATGCTATGACGGGAAATAACACGGGAAATTAGTGATCACAATGCGATCTACGAATATCGGACTAACTTCCAAAATGTAATTTGACTGCCGATAAGGGTTTTATTATAACTTCTTGGGCCAGTGAGGATACCTACTCAGAATTATATGCTTATCTGACTGGATAGCCAATCTTGCACGAAGTGGCATGACTTGAAGTGTCCAAATTGAACTTACTTCATTATGCTTTCGAATTTTTTAGTGGATGATGACTGTTGAGCTGCATAGTGATGGGAAATCGGTGCTAATTCTGACGAACATTTTTCATTGTAACATAAAAATTCATTCGTCTGTGCATTTGACTTTGATCTGTTCATATGTTCAGCGGCCATCTAGAAAGAGGCAGGTGGGAAACTATTGACCCTACTCTACAGCTCAAAAGCTACCATACATAGGCGTTCACTAATCGTAGCATGTGGGTCAATTTAGCATAGCCTCGCACCTTATTTTCAAAAAAGTGAACTATGTTTATGCCTTTCTAAGAAGAATTGTACACAATGGGAGCTTTGCAAAAAAAGGTAGAGAACTGAGCCATCGCAACTGCAATAAGGAATCACTAATAATAGTAAGTGCACCTCTTTGTCCTCTAAGCATTCGCTTCGGTAGTAAGGTTCGAAATTCATCTGAACGAAATAAAATTCAAAAAAAAAACAAAGCCTTTTTAGCTGACCAATCCCGTATACTTTTTAAAAGTGGATGGCATTTATCTGTTTAAAATACATCTTTTTTTAGGGCTACAAGTGTCTGCAGATAAAAAGAAACCCTGACAGATATTCCCACGACTCGACGAGTCATACCTTAAGGCGCCAAAGTAGGTGAAATTGGATGAACTCAACAACTATGAACAAAATGTGTACCTGGAAGAGGCGTTTACGATATTCCCGTACGGATAATTGCACGTTGTCATCAACTGGAGGTTGCAAAGGCTTTGACATTGTCAGTAATTGTTCATTAGCACTACGGAACCTAGGATGGGTAAGCCAATTATATTTACTGTTAAATCAACAGTGCGACGAAGCATCAATTTTCGTGGTCAATCTCTTAAGTCAATCTGAAATAATTCATGCATACTGTGAACTCTCGATTATCCAGTTTCCGATAGTCCAATTTGCGAAAGGTCTGTGTTAACTTTCTCAACCGTGAATAAATTTACCTAACTTTGAAGGCGATAAATAATTACTCTATTGCTGAAGGAACTTGGGTTCTAGTACACGATTGAAAAGGGAATTGGCTGCTTTATACTTTGAATAACAACAAAGAAAGCAAAGTTGAAAGTGACGAAACCGAAACGGATTTCAGCATAGATAGCAGACAGTCTTTACATTTTGCTATTCATCAGCAGAACTGCTTAATTCGGGAATCCATGGTAACGTTTCCTTCAATTAGAGGAGAAACCATTCCAATAATAAATGACAAGTAAATGCACTTTTTCTGCTAAGAAGTTTAAGAATGTTTTTACTTCAGTCATTCCTTCCAATGAATGATTAATTCCTGTTTTCAATCGTGAGGTTCGCTCAAATCGTTCATGTATTATCTGTAATTACCGATTGTTTCTACTCGCTCATCTATTATTTAACTCAAATAGTAGGGAGTTCACAGTAGTGATAGGCAAACTTGGCCCAAAGGACAAATCTTCCGATTTCACGACAGGAGAGCAGTCAAGTCCACGTTTTAATACGACAATTGCCCCGGTAAGCAAAATACAACTGAAGCAATAGCACACCTGAACTATTCAAAAACCATCATAATTAATCTACATGAACATGCACAATCAAGACGGTTCTGTGCCAATTAGGCGAACAAAGAATATGTTCTTTATCTTTCATTTAGCTGATTAATGTTGGGAATGGAAAACAGCAGCAAAATCACGTATAAAAAGCTTAATTAATCAAGTAAATGTACCTAAGAGCATCAACTTGCCTGGAGAAGTACAAAGTCGGTTATTTACTGCAATGGCATTTTTGAAGAGGATAAAAGCGTGGATTGATTGAAACCAACCTGATATATCACTGAGAGTGAGATTAAAATCATTCTCATCTTTGGAGGAAAATCAATGTTCAGGTAATGACGTTTTGATGCCCCGGGAGGAAGTGACCGCGGGGAGCACCAAGAAAAATTATTAAAATAAGTAAAAGCAGAACTTTGTGGCACAATGACCTTTGTTTCAATTGCATGCGTTATGTTTACAGAACTCTTGTCACATATCCACCAACTCTTACGTACACGTAATATCTCTGTAGAAGAGGCGAGAGCTGTAAGTAACACTCACCTTCGTACGTAGGTATGATTGAGGGCTTCATAAATTGTAGCTCTTTTCAATGGGTTGAATTGCAACAGGCGGCTCATCAGTTCAACGCCGTTTCTATCTACCGTGGCTGGGAGCATCGCCGTTACGGGCTTACGATGTCTAATGCACGCAATGCGGAAACAGCAAACCACATCACCTTTCGGTTCGCAAAATTGTCGCTCAAAATACCAAGCTACTTACTTGAGGCTTGCTTGTGAAAGAATACGAGCACTATATGGACTTCTAATGCATGTTGCATCTAAGTGATAAGAAAAACAAACAAATCACCTCCACATTAATGGGAAGCGATTGGGAGGGAGGACATCCTCATTGGCGCCTACCTTGTTGGGAAAGTGGATAGGGCATTGTTGCGATGATACGCTCTAGTTGATCAAGAGCGGAGCCACCAGGAAAGAGAGGTTTTCCAAGAAGCATTTCTCCGAGAATGCAGCCAAGGGACCAGAGGTCCACACCCTTGGTGTAGTAACCAGAAGCAAGGAGGATTTCCGGTGCCCTGTACCATCGGGTAGCCACATACTCCGTCAATGGAGCTTCCGCCCTCACCTCCTTTATCAGCAGCCCGTCACCGCTTCGAAGCGTCTGCTTCTTTAGAGTGGCTAGCGAGCGTGCCAGTCCAAAATCGCAGAGCTTTACGCGACAGGCAGAGTCAATCAGCACATTCGAGGGCTGTCAGTAGAGAATAAAAAATGATGTTTTGGCAATTACTGTACATAGATGAATGTACTGAGACTCCTTACAGAAGAGATAATGCAATACTCTCGGTTTTGAGCCTGAAAATAGATATTTGAGGGGGTGATTTAGTTTAGATGCAAAAAAGATTGACCACAATGTTCCATTCATGTAGCTTCTGCTAATAGCTCACCCATCCTTGCACACACTTGCGGCGTAGCTATGGACGAAAGCATTCATCTGACAGAAACTTAAATTAAAAAAGACCTTGGGGTTGTGATACTGCGCACTTTGCCGTAAGCGATTCACTCAAATAACACCTCTGACTAATAACTACAAAATATGACACGACATACCTTCTGAAAATTATAGAATGCAGTTAATTGTCAGACTAAGATAAGATGATGGAAAAATGATGTAAAATTTTATTAATATTGACGCTGAGAATTCCCTAATAACGAAATTGGTCAATTTTAGAATTCTAATTGACTGACTGCAACATGCTGCATCAACTGAGCTCAAATAGCGCTTGCGCTAAAACTCAATTTTCAAAGTGAAGAAAGGTATACAATGCTTCAGTAAGTATTCCCAGATCTATACCAAACGCCAATTTAATTGTGCTCGCACCCCTGAGGTTTGGAAATGAAAACAATAATGTTAAGATGACAGCCACCTCAAACACGGAAACTAGGAGATGCGCGAAACATTAATGCCAATTTCTGGAACGGAACAGTTATTCAGGCGAACAGAAAAAGAGAACAGTGAACAAATATATGGCAAAGTTATGAGCACTATAAGTACTAAAAAGAAGATAAACTATAAGAGCTTCATATCTAACAATGATGCCGAGTTTCTAGAAAACGGAAACAAAATATGATGCGACATTAGTATACTCTTGATGAATGTGTTTGTTCAAAGCCATCCATGCGGTAAAACTCGTGAAAACTAAAAATAAATCTAAGCGGATAACTGTCACCAGTATCAGTAGGCACATTCGCATTTGATTGTAGCATCAAAAGATACTAAAACTACGAGATCTGTAAGAGATAGTGACAAAACACAGTTTGAAATTGCCAAAATTCTTCCACAATTTGTCAGTTTATTAGAATATGATAACATACCTAGCTCGTAACAATGATTTTGTTGGATTCTGAAGATAAACGGCATTGTAAGAACCATTACTGGGGTTGCATAACATATTGGTACTTTTGCTACTGCCACAAAAGAAAAATCCAAATAACTCACTTTCAGATCTCGATGAATGACCTCAGCTGAATGTAGGTAATTAACTGCTGTAAGAAGTTGGTACATTATAAATTGCTTGTGTATTGAATGAAGAATATTCCCGCGCTTGATTACTTTGTGAAGATCCGTTTCTTCAGCTGCATGAAGGCGACAAAATCAGTAACTTACCCATATATTCAAACACAAGATAAATATCCTTTCTGTTCTTCGCCTTAAAAATGCCGTGCAGTCTCACAATATTTGGGTGGTTACCAAGTTCTTTAAGAAAGAATACTTCACGAAATGTTCTCTTAAAGATCATATTCGCGGAAAGGCTATGTTTACTTGGGCGTCGGTTTTGTTACAAAATGCATCGAAGATTTTCTTTAGAGCAACAGTGTCGTTTGTTGTCTTAGAAATAGCCTTCCAAACTATTCCATAGGCCTACAGTTTGAATAGAGTCGACGAAACAGTTATCGACAAAATATTTGGTAAGGAGAATACTATGGTGTAAAATTCCTCAGCGATGTGATATGTTTAGAGTTTGAATAAATTTACCAAAAACAACAGATCACTTCCCTAGACAAGCAGACAAAATAATTCCCACCAAAGCAAGGCAAAACCAAATATCGTGCGAAAACAGAAAAAAATATGCAAACGCAAACGAATTAAGCAGCTATGCTTTTGAAATGAACCACCTTGGATAGGCATAAGCGCTATAAAAGTGTACCTACACCTTTCCCCAGTCTTTTCGTGATTTCAAAGTGCTTCAACACTTGACCTTCAACGTTGGGCTTCATTTTTTCCATGAGTTTGTCACGCTATAATTTTGAGGTCATCCCTGCGGAACATCCGTTTACCAATTTTCGGGGAGACGCAGTATTTTGAAACTGATGCCTTCAGATAGCAACCTCATCATGCGCTTAAAGAATTATTCGGAAAGCTGTTGACTTAATCAAAGTAGTAAACAGCGATCTGTCTATTATAACTTGAAAAATAGAACTTGATGAGATTTGTGATGCACCTTGAATTGTTGGGAACCAAACTAAGGCTTACGGATTTATATAAATAGAACTTAGTACTTAACTCCTAGAAAAAACCAAACGGTCTGGCATCGTTGATAGGATTTTCCTTTCAGGATAAGTGAGAGTCTGGTTGGAGATGATAAAACTCTCGCAAGTGCCTTTAATTGGTCTGTAGTACTAAATTCACTGGAGGTTTTGCACACTTATTGTATATTGTATTTTATTTTTGAATTAAATAAGTTTTGTTAACTTTTAATGACCGACCTTTTTGGGTTGCGTTATTAACCAAAATTCAAGTTAGTTGTATTTTGTAACTCCAGCATTGCTTAACACATTTAATATTTGGATTAATTAATTTTTGCAAAATTAATAGTAATCGGCAATTGTAATTGCCATAGTTGCCATGATACTCTTAAATGTTCTGACTGCTCTTTTTGACGCGCCACTAGCCCTTTTTGCCATTGATCGTAGTGTGGTCTGCCATTACCTCGAGTTAACTGGATGGATCTTTATGTTTGGCCCTCCAGCGGCGGTATTGAGTCGTTTGATAGTGACTGTCTTGTCGTTATCGTAATTCGGTTGTCATCTTAAGTGCTTTAGACCTATCTCCGACTCGGAGGATGTCCAATCAATTTGAACTCTTGCCGAGATTCGGATAAATCGAACTTTTTCAACACTCCACTCTTGATTCATGGCAGTAATGTGATCACAGATGTTTCCAAAATAATTGACTACTTGCGCAAAGAGGTAAGTGGTTGTGATTTGCACAGTTTTTTAGAATTACGGACTGGAATACGAGCTCTCAGACGAGGAGTTGGCTCGTCTCGAATCCCTCGTCACCTCGGTGGAAAGACGCGTTACACCGGCCTGTCGTTGGCTCATTTGGGCTGACGCTAATGTTTATCGTTCATACACGTCACTTCTCTACCGTTCCAACCTTTCATACCTTCAAGGTCTTTGGTACCCTCGACGCTGGCGGAATAAGTTGATAGAATCTTCTGAATTTTCTCAGTTGACTCTCTGTACTAATCGCGACACGAAAAGTCGTTACAGAGATGTTGAAGTAACAGTGGGTTTGTTGCCTTTTCCTCTTGCTTGTTGAGAAGCCATAGTTTCACTGACTTTTAATGCATGTTTAGCTCTACGAAGGTGCCATACGCTGTCTCACTGCCCTTTCCTACATTCTGGGCGACAAGAACTTCTTCCTTGGAGATAGGTTAGTTTATTCTTTGCGAATCTTGGTTCTTCGTTCTTCGAATACGTTTTCCTTACAGAGCATTCCAATTATTACTTTGCGTGTTGGGACTGGCAACTTTGACTTGATAAATTGCGTAATTGGCAGTTATTTATCTCACTTTCCCAACGCTTTGTGAGTCTGTGTAAACTAGCACAAAATCCTTAACTCACTCTTTTGTTACGAACCTTCATTATCGATCAGATCCCCAGCTGAAAATTGAAATATCGCTTCCAGATTGAAACCTGCAATCGTGAAAAAGTTTTGCATGGAGTGCCGCCTAAGTAGACTCTTCATGTACCACACGATTTTTCTGTGATCTATTTACAACTTCAATGGCACCAAAGAGCTGGTAAGCTGCTAGTAGAAATTAAATGGGGTGGATTCCATGCCACTACAACAGCTGATAAAGTCTATGGATACTGAGGGCCTACTTTGTCAAGTGCTGAACTGGGGTCGTAATGTGTTTTCACGCATGGTTCTGCAGTGTTATTTTCGATGCTAACATTGAGACGAAATTGGAGCTCATCATTTGCTGGCTTAGTTGGGAAGATTTCAAACTGAAATGTTAGCAACGAAAGTTTTATCCTCTCTTTACGTTCTTAGACCCTCGGCCATCGACGCCTACGTGTTTGGGCGTCTGTGGCCGCTGCTGAACTACGACCGTATTTGCCGCCAACAGGAGTCCAAAATCTGCCACCGCCTCATCAGCCACATCTATCAGTGCGAAAATCTCCTCCACCTTTGCTGTCGAGTGCAACGCCTCTGCTTCCCAGCTGCGATAAGCACAATACGCTCCTGTGAGTGTAATTTGGTCCTCTGCGTCCACTGTGTCATCATATGATGTTTTCGTTTCTCACATGCTTCAAACAGTCCGCCGTTGAGTGGTTCGATAGCCGGCAAACGTAGCACGGTTCCTATCTGTAGTTTGAACAGCCGATAAGATCGAAGTTTTCTACTCGCTCATCGCCTTGGACGTTTACTCGGTGAATTCGATTAGGCTCTTTTAAAATCGTGCCACTATCGGATAGTTTGAGTGGTTTTTTAACCTAATAAGGGACCCGTACTTAATGAAAAAGAACCACTTTTATCGTCTGAACGGAAGTTGCAGTCTTTTTTATTCCGTTCATCTACTATTTCTAGAATTGTAATCGCTCCGAATTGTACGTTTGCAATTTTCTCAAATTTGGTAAATAACACCGACTACCTTGAAGTTAAGCTTACATTTCGTTGGATTGGTCTAAATGCTTTTAAAAATTCTCCGATAAGTGGTTCAGTGCTTAAAAAAGTGGTGTTGGTAAGGAAATGAGCTCTCACCTAGTAGGTGGAAAAAGCTCCATTTTTAATCGCTTAATCCCAAGAATTCTCCCTTATCGCTTTGCCCGTTCATCGGCCTTAGTGAACTACATTACCCATAAATATTGCGAATAATATTATTCAATTTGCATCCCTAAGGTTAGTTCAAACTTTAACTAATCTCAACCTCTTATGCGATAAATCCATTTTCGAGGTAAAAAAAACGTTTACTAAAACGACCGTGCGAACACTTGATTATTGAAATTAACGGGCTTTATCTTAGGTAAATGGCTTTACAAGGGCTGCTTTTGAAGTAATGGTGATGCGATTTTATAATAAACCAGAAAACCGGAAGCAAGACACGGGTATATTGGCTCTTCAAGTGCTTACTCAATTTCATGCTTAACGTTTCAGTGCTGCCGGCGTTCTCTAACATGGCTTTACAGGGCAAATAATGGACACGTGCTTCCTATAGAAATATGAAGAGTATAGCATTTGCTCTTCTTATTCACACATTCATGTAAATGTTGTAGCAGTTTTACGATGTTAGCTTTCAAATGTGTAATTTCTTCAGTTTATTACATTAGTGACAGAGTCCCAATTGGAGGGGTTGCCAAAAGTGTACGTGACTGACGGCTCTTCTGTTGTGAATCACTCCAGACTCTGCCGTTCCCACGATTTGTTCTCATATGACTTATTTTTGATAGCCATTCAATAAAATTAAGAAATTCATCCTCTTGGACTGATTTCGCATACCACGGCTACCAATTCTGGCGTTAGGGACTCCCTTGTGGATTTTACGTGTTCACAGTGTTTAGGACAGAAATTTGCCAATATTATACGGTGGCCTGCGTACAGAAGTGGCATCAATATGCAGTTGTCGAAGAACCTGTGTGGCTAAACAAACCTAAAACTCTCTTTAGGTAACGAACTAATAGCATTTTTCGTCTGCAGCGGCGAACGCGCAGATGGAGGTGGATGAGAAGGTTGGTGGTAGTGGTGGCGGATGGTTCTCCTCTCTCTTTTCCGTGTTTCACCCCGTACCCACAGTCTTGCCGACGTGTCTTGTACCCTTCCGGGATGGTCTCGTCTTCGGCGTCCTCGCCTTCATTGTGCTCGGTGTTTTCGGCGTCGGCTCGGGTCTCATCGGCTTCGGTGCAGAGGACGAAGCGGAGGACATGGAAGCGAGGAAGATAGAGGCTGAGGATTTTACTAATTTTATTGAAGTCGATGAATGAAACTAGTTTGCGCATTTTTGTATAGATTTCGTAGTGTGAATATTTTTTTTAGAGAGCTAGCGTTCCATTGGATACATTTTCTTTTTTCTTGGCTTTCTCAAATGGCTTTCGGTGTAGACTGTACTGCGTCATTGAGGTTTAGTTTCACACTATGAAATGCTGTTCTTCGATAGAGTTTGTGCAAGAGTTTCACCAGCTCTCGCCCTATCCCGATGCTTTTGATGCCAAACTCCAAGGACATTTGATTTACTAGACAGAACCGGTAGTAGTGTGGAATTATTACCGATTCTTAAATTCACCATTTTACAATTTCAAGACGCGTGATCATTAGCATTGGGACCGAAGGAATGCGTTTTTACTATAAGCAATACGTAAGGTGACGTTAAAGTGAAGTCGGGTTTTTGCGGCGCACATATTGTTTGCGGTAGCCGGTGCACAACTTGAGAATGTCTACGCACGCAGATGGTTTCAAGGACTCTTTATGCGGTGATGGGCAATTTTGTGAGTCCTGTGACAACGGTGAATGCAAAACCATCATTAACGGAAGCGGGCGTTCGCTATTGTGCAAAAGTTACGGGAATATATTGGCTCTACACTGCTCAAGAGTGGTTTCAAAGGGCTAGTGTTTCGCATCTATTCTTCCTTGCTGCTTGGTTCTCATAGCACATCAGAAAGCATCATCATATAGAATGCCAAGAATTTGGACATCATCGCGTATTTAGTTAGGGCGGGGTATCGCTCAAAGGCGAAACAGTGTGTGGGACTGTCGCACAGTCCGATAGGGGACATAAAGTGGCTACTGAACATTAAATAGCACGCAAAGTTCTTCATTACGGTTTTAGGGAAGAACTTGGCGAGCTATACTACCTGAAAGTCTGAGCCCATGACAAACATACACGTAGAGCTAGAGCAGCCATTTACTTTTGCGGCACTATCGGTACACTTTGGCACCAAATATTCGCGGAAACGGGTAATTGCAGAAGCGCAAGTGGTATGGCTGATCCAGGTAGATTTCACGACTGCACGTAGTGGAGGAGCGGGCATTATGCAAGTGAAGCACTGCGACCACTAACAAGGATTCAATTTGGTTACAAGAGGAACCGACTGGAGAGAGGGAGTCTTCAACTTTCTTGCCAAAGAATGTGAATATTCTTACTCATTAGACATCACCATGAAAGTGCTATCTTCTTCAGCTCCACTGAACCTTACCGCAGATTCCGGGATTAGTCTGTTGCAAGGATATTCACCAAATGGAAGGGTCTGTTAAAGTGTTGTAGATGCTGTGCAAAGCCGACAAAGTGTGCACCGAAACACACTTGAAAGGCTGCTCAGCTTGATCCTCACGACGGATGTCTGGTGTGTTCAAACGGGTCCGGATACAGGAGTGACAGGCTCACACTTATACTTGGGACACAAAAGCAAAGACAAATGCGATTTCTGATAGATTGATTGTTGGGTGTTCTCGCAGTCCATCACCGCTGTTCGAGACTGCAGTTGGCCTTCTTGATTTATCTTTCAACTTGGCTATGTCACGTGCTCTTTGTATTTCAACAGCGTTTTTATGGCTAGCTTGTGTCGGTATCCACGTTGTTATCCAATCTCGTCAACCTCCTGCCATTTGACAGACGTGTGGGATCAGAGCAAAAATCCACTTAACACTTTACACTTGAAGCACACATGAAAAGGCAAACTAGGCATGTGGCAATGCTTATTTGAAAGTAAGCTAGCTACTGCAATGAAATGATTAACAAACAAAACCTGAATTTTAATGTTTGCCGTGGTTGGTCTTAAAAAATTAAAAATTAGAATGCACGATAAATAGTAGTAATGCCTTAGTGAATATTATTTCCTTTCGAGCACTTAAACAACACTAAAAATACTGAGAAACTAAAATTGGCATCCACAACACCCACAAACTGAAAAGTCGCCAATCGGACAGTTGATGGCGTACTGCGGACTCGTTATGATGCTGTTCGAATGGCCGGCGCCAAACATAAATGTTTATAAAATGGTCAAGGTCCAGCCAAAAGCATCGAACCGTTTTGCATTTTTTGAGAACAAAGAATGTATCGGGAGAAGAAGACCTCCATACGGGTATTTGGTGCGAGCGTACGAGACTGTCAGCCGGCTGGGACACAGGATGTTTCAACTCGAGCATTTTAGCATTTGATTGGTCTTCATCCTACGGCGACAATTATTGCAACTGAAGTCCATCTGGCCGTGATATTGACCAATTAGAAAAGGACGAGTGAGACCACGACGGCGTTCTTGATTGTTCAAAAGCAAGGCCAGAAATGAGTGACTTCCAGAAAATTGGAGCACAAAAGTTTCTCAGAGTTGTGGATATCCCTAGACTAATCCCTTCACACCCCTTTTCTGAATGCCCCATCTAAACCGAAGTGATTTACACTTGATGCTGAACCGGCTACCAAAATCACATCATAAACAAAAGGCGATTCCAGACAAACATTAAAAAAGTTGTTAGAGCACAGTCTTGTTGTAGGAGTTCTTATTAGCACCTTCGGGAGCGCGTCCACTTGGTGCATAGCAATTGCCATTAAAGGCAGAAGCACCATGTCAGGTAATAACTACACGCAGAAAACCGGGTCTCTATGCTGCAGCATTTTTCCTTAACTTTTCTCAATAAGCAACTGCAAAAGGTATTAAAGTGAAGCGATATTTGCTCACTTGTTTATGCAACCTCAAGACACTTTACCTGCTGCAATTTGAACTTACGGTTTTGCCTACGAGAAATAAATATTTAACGATGGCGTTTCTCATCATGGCTAAGGCATGGGCTGCCACACACATCTGTCACCCTTTCAATCGTTTAGTTGTCAGAGCAGAGCATACAATCTCAGCTTAAAATCGCATTTGCCAAGAAGAATTTTGTGTCCCAGTCCTACGATCAGTTCATCATGCTCCCGATAAAGTCCCCTTGGAAATTGACCATATTCAGCCACTCATATGACTAGGTTTAGGGGCAGATGTCAGATGTCAAAACACATACACTGGCTGGAGCAGATCTCTCATGATCGCTATGCCAAAAGAGTCCGTGCAACTTAAAAACCTTAGAAACCAGATTTGTTAAAATCGAGTTTTGGAAAATACAGCCACCTTGTAATTCATTTTTTCGATAGACTACAAATTAAAATAATACTCTGATTAAATTCCTCGGCTCCTAATTGACTCCTCATTTGAGAATTACACTTTACTTTCAATTAAGACAATTGAGAACTTAAATTCCAACATTTTGAAAGGGTTAACAAGTAACATCGCCTAATGAATGTTTTATTGCTGCTGGATGTAAAGATCCCCTAATTGGTTAGTAGTGGCATACTTTGCCAAAGGCTGTCAAAACATTCTACGGAGTGTGAATGAAAATGCACAAAGTCAAGAATGAGAAGTACTACCTCACTTGAGTCGACTTATTTTGCAACCAACTTGCATTTTCGTTCTTGTAGTTGTAGTGCTTTGCTCTTAAAATATCCTTCGCCCTGCTACGCAGTGTCGTGAAATTTACTCCAATTGGTAACACGTTTTTCAAGTTTTCTTTTTTCATCATTGGCACCTCCGCACGCAGCCATTAACTCAATTAACCCAAGGCTTGAACCAAGAGGATCACTTCGACTTCAGTGAATGCTCAATGGGAATAACTTTCAGTCGTGCCCCTCGTAAACTCTCCATGCAAAATTTATTGCCTTTATTTTTGCCTAAACCTGGTAGGCATTGACTTATTTAACCTACTGGAGGAGCATAGAGCTTGTGCTGCTTAAAAACGATACAGGCAAGCAAGTACTTTTTTGAGATCTTGTCTGGATTACTTGCGCAGGCTCAAGAAGCAGAAAGGTGTTTGAGCAACAACTGGTGTAAAAACGAGGCACCACGCACCTGAGGAGAAAAGAAATTGCTGTCATCCCGAACAAAAGCCGTTCCCATTGTTTAAAATACTCTGGTGAATTAATAACATGTTTTACTGAAGTTTAACCAAAAGAAGGCAAACACGCAGGCCGGAGATCTTGAATTTTACCGAGAAATCTCATTTTTGGAAGTTTTGTTCGCATTTGAAGGAAAGCGGGACTGTACTGCGGCCGAGTAGTAGTGAACTTTATGGGTGGAGACAACCAAAACGATTCACAGTACTTGATTTAAAATACCAAAATGTCAGAAAATGCATAATAACCAACCACTATCAAATGTAACGTGATTTGTCCGGAATAATGCTGGGACACATAAGCCAAATGAACCGAAAAAGTTTATGAGAAAAAGGTATTTTTTGTCGTTATTAAAACCAACAGGGGAAAAATTTCGCACACTGAGTCGACGATACTGCCGTTTCCCTGTTTCTTACTTTTGACACACAGCATTTTCGAAGTGAAGTGTGTCATTTCTCAATCCCTATTGGAATAAAGAGGCTGCCCAAGTCCGCTGCGAAGTACACCCAAAAATGTATTAGTTGTTTTGACCTGTTTTTATGTCGGGGTAAGCTACCCGCTTCTCGCGGTATAACCTGGCATTCAAGCCCGTAAAGAACTTTAACTCTTATGAAGCAGAATGCCTAAGGGACAGACAAAAGATCAATGCACATGGAGTTCATTTCACACCATGTTCTAAGTAAAGGATCGTGGATTCTCGTCAACTTCATTAGGAGAGTTTGGAATGCATTGGGTGAAACATTCCCCTTAATCACCTAGTGCGTAGTGACTCTGAGTTTCAAATGGAAAAGTACATTATTGGCCTGAACCGTGTAGAAAAAACAACATTTCTCGCGCTTACGGAGCTCGGCCTAGCATTGGATCGACTTGTAAAATGCGCAAAGGCAGGAGTCATTTTAATCCCACACATACACAGGGAAAACAACGCAAAATATTTGGCAGTTTCATCATAAAGGTTGGGGAATGCACCGGGCAATTGGCAAACGGAGGATCACATTTCAAGTCTGTTGGTCAGAATAGGGTAAAAAACAAGTTGTCTCGAGTTTGTGGAGGCCGGCCTAACATCATAGTGCTATGCCATCTGGTGAAAAATAAATTTGCAGTGACATATGGAAGGTCAACATGAAATTGTCAAGGGATCACTCTGTAAAGACATGGGAATTATGGGAATGCAAGTTTTGGTCATATTTAAAGCAAAAAATACTCCCTTATTTCTTTGATCATGCTATTTTTGATAAAAATGAAAGGGACAGGAGGCTCTACGCAGATTTTTTTCTCGAGAACACATAAGATGGAAGCTTGACGATGACGACCTAATAGTAAGCTGCGTTGTGAAGGAAATGCAGCCTCCATTAGGCACCTCGTCAAAATCGCCCTCACACATGCACTGTGTAGCGAACCGTCGAATTGTCCAATTGTTAATGTGGAAGCTTAGAGGACACCTGCTGCTCATTTTAGCAACTCTTCACAACTCCACAATCTTCCTCTTCTGGTTGAGAAGAAAATATTTGTGTACTGACTGAGACACTGAATTCACACTAGAACATGGCATGGTAATGAAACCTGTTTAAATTTCCAAAGCCTTTTGTGCAAATTAGTAGTCTGCAATGACTGATTCCTTTGTTCTGCCTTAGTACTACAGTTTAGGGGCCATAACCTTCCTTGTGCCACATAAAAGGTACGTTCTAGCCCCCCTCGAAAAGTTTACCTACACAAAGTCTTGTGAAGTATCCATCCATATTCCGAAATGGTACCATTAATAACTTATTTATTTGTTATTGTTTGCAAGTTATCTTATTTGATAAATTTAAATATTGGCTGGAGGTAGATTTTGCTAGGATTTGGAGACCTCCTAAGGAGCTGTCTTTCACAGCAGTCGTTTCCTAGCACATCCTTTCAGTTGAATCAATTAGTCGCCCTTTTGGCTTGTACTTTCCAGGTCAACAACTGAAATAGGACACACCAATTGGCCTGTTACACCGCGACCACATTTGAGCGCTTTATGAACCGACTCTTAAAGGGGCGCTCTCATGCGGTCTAAGGTGTCACATTTAGAGACCCTAATTCCACTGAATGGAATCAAATGAATGCTTTAATTATGGATTTAAACAGAAAAAAACAAAAAGGCTGTGATAGGCCGTCTCAGGGGAGAAATGAAACTTCTTCACAAGACATATTTAGCTGAGGTCTACTGCAAGGCAACCGATGCACTGCTAAACAGAGGCGATGCGTGCAAACAAGGATGGATGGATGGATGGATGGATGGAAAGGGGAAAGAGTGTGAAGACTTTATTTTACCGAGATAAAATAAAGTATAATACATTAATAATGACCCCTTTTTCCAGGCTACATTATTTGCTTATTGTTTCATTACTTCTCATCGTACGAACTTGACGTTCTGTAGTCGATGGGACAAATGCCATACAACTAAAAGAGATGAAAAAATATTTCTAAATGCAAACGAATTCAAAATACACACAATACTGCTGCTAAATAATCTGTTGCGGAATGCTGTTTTAACAGCAGCAAGAAAAGCAATTTCTAACCTTAAATTCACATAAATTGTTTTGCTTAAATGTAAGTTCATTGAACTAATTAAGATGAATCAACGTGCAGGGAGATACAAGGAGGTGGGGATTAAAAAGGATTTAAGAATGAGCTTTCTAAATTTATTAGAGAATGAAGCAAATACCAGAATTTGATGAAGTGTTTCGGGATCCATATCAACGCAGTGAGGCGATCTTCGAAGGCGGAAGAAATGCAAACCTCGTTTGGACATTGAATGTCCCACTTCACCTTTATTTGTCAAAAGGAAACAACAAGCATTATTGTATATTCTTTGCGAGATCCCGTAAAGTTGAAAGCACATTAACATTAAAGGTAATGGGCAGTTGTAATGGGAGCTCTCCCTTTGTATTCGCTCCTTTACTTCACTTCGCAAAAACAAATGTCAAATTTTGTCCGCTATGTAGAGATCGGGTGGGGTGACAGAGGAGTAGGCAGGATTGACTTACCGGCTTCACCACTCTCAGTCATTACCAGACTAATTACGCAGAACAAGAGAAAGCAAAATTTCATTATGGAATAATGACTGTCTGTAGAGCAGGTCCAGACACGATGAGTTCGGGTAACCTCATGTCAGTTGTTCTTATATACGCCAGGATGCATAACCTACTCCATTTCCTATTGGCTGACTGCTTGGGTTGCAGAACCAATGAAGCGCAGACCGGGATAAACACTTGACCTCAACCAAAGCATACAACTTTTTGCTGGATAAAACATTCCATTGAATGTATTTGGAGGAAATGTTGGTTTGTATTTGCGAAGAATAAGTTCCTCGCTTAATTTTCAAGCAGTTTTTTAGCACAAATAGATTAACATGAACAGCTGGACAGGTGATAGGGAATAAAGAGGGTGACCAAACAACTGCATGAAATGAATAACCTGTCAAAGAATAAAATTTGCATGCTTACGAAGATTTCCTGTTTTTAATTGAGAGACAACTTTTTTAGCCAATGACTTATTTGGGAACACTACTTATTTTTGCAATGCGTTTGTTTGTTTAATTCCCGGTTTCGGTTAAGGGCCGCATTAATTACCATTGTGGCTTGGCCTTTGGGCCAAGCTGGTGGCTCCAGTTCCTTCCCTTCGTCGAACATATATTTTGCCGAATGATGCATCTCCTTTTGCATTCAAGGAAGTCTCTAAGCACTACATTGTAATTTTGTAACATCAAAGAGCGAGCAATGCATATTAAAACACAGAAAGCGAATGCGTACATGTCGGGTGGGATTTCACAGAACAGTTTAGCATTCAGTCAAGTGCTTTGAGCTGCTAAAATTTTGTTTAAAAAGTAGAAATTTATGCAATTCAAGCAAAACGATGCATTAGTTCTCTTATAAAAAGGAAGGCAATACGCACTGAAGAAAAAAATTCAAAAAGGAATTAATTTTTTGGGCGAAAATTTCCTCAAAGTCGTAATTCAACACACGTCCTTATGAGACCTGAGATGAAGTGCAAAATTAAATAACTGAACTAGAATTCGGGATTATTTTAAACAGGAGTGAGCTTTTATTTGAGCTAAAATAAGAGTTCGTAATTTAGCTTTGCTTTGCGGGTTTGACGAGCACTTTATTTTGTCGCAAATAGATATAAATTTCGGGTCAAAAACATCATTGACAAGGCGTAACTTGTGCCGAATTTTCCCTCTGCCTTCAAAAGGTTATTTTTTTCTTTAGCAAGGAAGAGCCAATCTATGGTTCCTTGAAGTCGTGTGATTCAACAGCAGCTGTTGGACATGTTTTTTGACCCTATACGCTTCGGTAAAAAACTATAAATTATAAGCAAACACGCAACATTTCCGGTCGTCTGAGATGATCGATGCTGTCGAATGTGAGGAGTGAACGAAACAGCTGAATGTTAAATGCCCCTATACAACACATTTGTCTAAATATATTAAGATGATCCAAGCAAATAAAGGAATCAGGGTGTATTCTATCACAATAACCAATCATCAGTAGGTTACCAGATTGACTGGAGGTTCCAGCATGAATATTAAGTGTCAATTTGATTATAAAGTGCACCGATCATTGAATAATACAGAAAAATTGGAAAAAATAAAGCATCAAAGTTGTTTGAAGAGTTCTAAAATGCGAAAATTCTAACGATGACGACAAATTAACCTTATTCTGGTCACTCATTTTGTTTTGGTAGCAGTTACCTTGGGTAAATCATAGCAAGTTGCATTTTTTAAATTTCAGAAATCCACGTGGATCAAGCTCAAGCAAAAGATTTGTACATCATCAGGTTTTTTTGATTAAATGCTGGAATCGCAGCGATTTCGCTACCGTCGCTTGCTTAATCTGCCCTTTACCTGTTGAAAAATAAAAAAACCACCCAGCAAAACCCGACAAAAATCTCACATAATAAAATGATGACTTAAAAAATAAAGACGTCCTTAATAGCCCTTTGGTTTGACCTTCACTATGCGGGAGATCTTTGAGGTAGATGGGGAAGAGAGGTGGCTAGTCAGCGAAATTGCATGGAATATTAAATTAAATCCAATATGATTAGCGATGTAGGAGAGACGAAAGAAGGACTAAAACGCTGGACACTGTCAGCTTTTTTTCCGCTTTGGGCGCGTTTGTGGAATTGAATAACGCCACAGACAGCCGACGGTAAAGTGGAAGAGGAGCTTCAAGGCAAACTATAAAAGTGCTTCTTCACTCAAGTGCATAAAATGGCTGAATGAGCATAAACTTACTTGTTTCATGATTGCAAGGTTTCAGACGAATTATTAACTCAGCCTTTACAAAAACGTTTGCTCCCTAATTGTTGCCAGGTTGTCCAATCACTTCCTTTCCTGTGATGAAAGACACTAATATGGCTTAAAAGTTACTTATATTTACAAGTGTTTTCGCTATTAAAAAATATACCTCATTTTCCATTTGGGCGTTTATTGAGGAGGGAATATTTGGTGGGATTCATGCTGAAGACATATTTACGCCAGATGCAACCGATCAAAAGGGGTCATTAAGGAGGCAGAGGGAGTGGGTTTGGGCTGCGTCAAGCTCTTTGAAGTGTAGATCCAGCCAATCTCCCTAAGCGTTATTTTTTGTGCTTAGTGGTTGGACTAATTAAATTTGGAGATGCCTACTGAGAGCCTTTAAAGGCGAGCGATATGCTTGGGCGAAATGAAAGCCCTCCAATGCAATGCAATGAAACTGCAACTTTTATAAAACATCCACTTCGAAACTTCTCTGCTATTCGAGTCTTGATGTTAGTGAAAAGGAAGACTTTAATGAACTCGCAACTAGATGTCTTTTAAGGTTTCACCAAGGTCAAAACAGCAGGTCGTGCTATTCTTCTTCAAGGAGTGCTCTGTTAAGAGAAGGAGCTGAATAATATCCTCTTCATTTGTTTATGCCGTAGAGTCATATTGGCTTCATAAAATCAGTCCATTTGGGTCCCCATGTTTTACTTAGCTTGTTCACACAAAATCATCCTTATTGGCAGGATAAATTTAAACGAATTGCTACATTGTAGCTCTAAAAGTTGTTTAACTGTACAAAAGAGGATTGGGAGCATTATAGTACATACAAATGCGACATTAAATAAATTTTTCTCACGAAAAATTTTCTGTCGAAATATGCAACTGTCCCACTTGTGAGTAATAAAAATGAGAGGTGTTTCCAATTTAATTATGTAAGGATTGTGCAAATTGGAACGCATAAAACTCCGTTTCATGCATTTAATGTGACCGTGGGTGGTGGGTCACAATCATTTATTTATGCTTCCCAAATGTGTAGTAAAATCCCACTGGAGGGTTCAGAACAGGCCAAGTAGGTTTCATTAAAAATCTAATTTGGACAGTTGTGCTTGTATATTTGGACCTTATAGCTCAATTAGGGCTGTTAAACAGAAGCCAGCGTAGTTGCATCGGGAAGGGATACAGAGGGATCTCCATGTTTTCAGCCGCTTTCTTAAGTCATTCCAAATGACTATTAAAAAACGCTTGTCTGTCCGGCATCAGCAAAAGGGAGTGTTTAGATCACAAAAAATTAATGGTTTACGCACGGCTTGTCTAGTGACATCACTACGATGACTTTTCCTTGTCAAGGTCCTTATAAAGTGCTTTGTTTGATGAATTTCTGCTCATGTCAGCGAGTCTCGATACCCCTCTGTGGGTCGACTATGCATATTTTACCTGAGCAGCGTCTTCTCTTCTGTATAGGAATTTCTCAAGGCGCTGCCCCCAAGGCAAGTGTAATTTAAATTGTTTGCATTTTCAGAAGATCAGTAATGATTACAGAAAACATATATTGCCTAAAAGTTCAAGTACCACTAAGATGGACATAGCGATATGGCGATAGGTTTGTGGGCGTAATCTTACATTCCCGAATGATTTTCTCCATTCAATTTCAATGTTCATTGCATTTCTGACCCCCTTGGAGCCAAAAAATAACATGGGAACAATCTGCGATAGGAGGAGTAAAAAAGACATAATCCTCTTTATGGTGACTCGTGACTCCCATCTAGCCAATCTGGGTTTCCTCAAAAGACGACATAAAACCCCACATTTTATTTCCTTTAGAGGATTTGAGCTATTATTTGCCAACATCAACTTCGATAATTGCTGAGCCTTTATTCCAAAATTAATTTAAAAACAGCTAAAGCTTTTGAGAACATTGTAAGAGGATTACAAAAATGCACAGCAGAAGTTACTGAACCACGATCTGATGACAGGCAGATTCCGAGTTCTCAGCAAATGCTGCAGTTTCATCCCTTTTAAAATCCAAATAAAGAAGAAAAACCGAAAGGAAGGAGAGCTTTTTTATAAGCTCTCTCAGTGCCATCACGAGGTGCATTTGTTCCATCGCACTACTTCATCCTATTTGAAGTCGCGATGCAAATCTGAATTGTTTCACTTGTGTCCTTTGCATTGGGAAATAAATTTTCACAAAATGTCACTGAATTTACCGGAGGAGGGAAATTAAACACGCCTTAAAGGAGTGAGGTTAAATGAAGCATACGCCTTTCTATCCTGCTTACAACTCCGAAGTGGGGCTTTGTTGAACGGGGCAAAAAGAAAGCTGAAACGAAAACTACGCAATTACATCTAAATCGCCTGAGTTAAAAAAAAACATTTGCTTTTTTCACAAAACTCTTGATCCCAAGATCCATGCAAAACTTGGGAAAAAATCGAGTGCCACCAATAACGCCTTTGTCTTTCCTTCATCCTTTGCATTTGGTGAAGAATGGTCTGCTGCTCTGTTTTCATCAAGTGCAGTTTAAATGCAAGCTGAAGAGACAATATTTTAATAGGACTAAAAGATTTACCCAGTCTAGTGGGTAAACTCAGGGTGTGAAATGCTAACATCTATGCAGCCAATTCGATCAACACTCAGTCGTTCATCCATCCCAAAATTCCCCTTAACTTTGAGCTTGGAAGCGTTGTGAATCTCGACAGAAAACTTATTGTCTTGTAGTGCAAAGCGTCTTTCCAAACAACGATTTGAATTTATTTTTGAGATTAAACAAGCCAGTAAGTGATACTGCGTCTTACAATTTCTGTTACTCAACCTGACTCCGAACACACTAGATTGACTCTTGTTAATAATTTATTTTAGTGTCCGAGTAGACCACCGACCTAGAGCGTTTTCTCGTATACCCCAGATTTAGCGTTGGGCTTACTTTTCACCTAAATTCTACGCTTAATTTCAATGAGGGAAGAAGAGGAAGCTGTTGCAAATCATTGAAACATCTGTGCGCAGATTGGCCACTGAATTTGGTGCTGACAACGGAACAGTATATGGTACAATAAGAAAAGAAAGGTAAGATGACGAGGCTGATTGCGATTTCCGGCCAAAGTATTGTGAGCAAAAGCCGTGAGACCATTAAAAGAGGAGGGAACTTCTGTGAAATGACCGTATCACACCTTCATAATGGCGTCAAATAAAGCAGACAGCATTCATCTGCGCCCTGAAGCACCATCTAGTTAGCTGCATCATGCGCCCTCGCCATGCCGAAAGTTTTGTTTTCACACTGAACATTACTGTCAACTAAGTCTAGAAATTTGTAGCTTTTATCGCAGAAGTTCATCAATCTTATAGTCAATTTGATATCACGTTATCATGCGATTGACCGAATTCATTTTCAATTCATCGACTACTTATTTCACTTGGTATTTTTCTTCCGTTGCATTACAATAAATTTGCAACGAAACGCCAAATATTACTGAGCTTTACCCCATTTTGCATGATATTCGGTTAAAACAAGTGAGTAAAAATGTGGCAAACATAATTATATGTTTGATACCTGCTTTATTGAGCTGCTCTTTGACGGTCATTTCGCCTTTGTCGAGTGGGCTGACCTCTAAGCCATGCCACTGACCCTACTCCATTCTGCTTACTGGATGGGCGCATTCTGCACCACTTATCGTCCGAGAAGTCTCCTAGCGTTGCAAAGTAATATTCTTAAAGCGCATTTGGAATTAGATGAGCGCAAAGTGCTACTTTGAGCATCTGATCAACCGTGGAAAGAAACAGGCAAAATTTGATTCTAATTCTCCAAAATTACGTCCCTAAAAGAAAACAAAAATGCGTGATCGAATAATTCCAACCCAGTGAGGTCGTCCTACAACACTTTCTAATTCGTATTCAATGTTTGTTAATCCCAAACTTCCGATCGGCAATGACAAATTAACACTTTTTAAGACTAATGCATTCCCATATATGCTAGAGTGGTAAGCGCACAGAGTGTCTCAAAACGGTCCGCATTTCTGCCACAAAAACTAAGTTTATAAAACTACTCTTTTTTTATAAGGACTTTGCCTTACGACTCTTTATAAAAGAAAGGAATGTGGGAAGATGTTGACCTTAAAATCCATTCAATCACGCGGATTTATTGGTGACTAGTGGGTCACATCTGCAGACTTCAATCCTCCTCTTTTCCAGTAGAAGAATAATCCTCCGAGTTAGTGTTGCATCCAAAGATGGAAGCGTGAGCCACATAGAACAAAAAACCTCGTTAAAAGAAAAATCCCGGAATACCAGGGAATAATCCGCTACAACGCTATCGACAACTCAAGGCTCCTGTGATTATCAAAAGTTACGAAACCATGTGGCATATGCTTGGCTCAACAAAACGCTATGCCTAAAAAGAAAAGGCAAAGTTAAGCTATCTTTTGGGCTGCAGCGAATACGTTTCAAAACTTTGACTTAAAATTTTCTATGCTTTTGTTCTTACCTACTGTGATGAGTAACATGAGCTTCTTCATTTGAAGACTGAAGTGCTTAGTTCCATGCAATTCGAAAAAACGCCTTAAAATAAAAATACTGGTAAACGAATTTTACCTGGCCGATTATCAACCAAAAATCTTAATCCTCTTCACTTTATATTAAATTGAAAAGCAAGGCTTCCATCTAGTGATAGTGAAAACAATCCAGTACACGTTTATTTAAAATACACTGGCAGATTAGACTAACCTCGAGACCAAGAGAATATTAGCGATTTTTAGAATGATTTGCGAAAACCCACCTAACCAATGTAAAGGAATCCTCTTTTGCCCAGCATTTCATCCAAATGTCTTGGCATGGAGAGAGAATGGAAGAAAAAACAGCGAAACTGTTACAAAATTTCCTCAAATGTTAAAATTCCACCACGGAAGACGGGAAGAATCAAAAGACAATTGGCAACAATTGAGTGTATTCCCCTCAGCGAACTGACTCAGTCTGCAGCTGCTGTACCTAAATCCAACCGACAACGGCTCTTCTATACTTGGAGCATAGCTTCAGGCTGTGCTGCGTCGGTGTGCGGTGTTTCTCGGAGCCATCTCCGCCGTGGGCAAAACAGGTTTCATTTGCTCCACCAAATAGAGCCCTGTGCATTGCAGCAGTAACGTATCTCCTCTACTATTCAAAAAGATCATTTTGTTAAAAAATACTGAACTTCTCACTACACATGCCACTTAAATTACTACTTTATTTATGCATTGGATGAATTAGCTAATACATTGCTTGATTATCTATATCAACTAAAACTTGAACGATGACTAAAACTTATGATAAATAAAAACTCTTTTTTACTTACTATGGACACATCCATTCTTCGTAAAACAAGGGAGGACAGAATTCTTCAGAATTAATGTAGCACAGAAAGCGGAATTCACAAAAAAAGGGGAAAATTTTGCTTATTACTTAGGGACTTTGAACTTCAATTTAAAATTAATTTGGCAAGTATGACCACAATCAATCGCCTGAGTTGGGGTCATGAAAGTTCAGCGCTTCAAAGCAACCGATGAGACGGTTTCGGTCCACTTCGGTGGATAGGCTATGCGCGATGCAATCAACCGCTCTGTGCGCTTCATCAGGCATCTGTTTGAGCCTTGCTTAGCTCTTAAAAACATTTACAGACATTTTATTGGCAGGCGAAAGTTACTTGACGTCGAAGATCTTAAGCGGTAAATCTTTTATTTGTCTACACATGTATTGTTGGGAGAGACATCCACGGCCCGTAATACGTTTGATATTGGTTTGATCCTCGATTTCGGTAATAGAGCTATATTGGATCTCACCATCGTATCTTCACCAAGTGGACTGGACTGAGTGTTATGTCTTCCTCTTTGGAGGTAGCAAATCTATACTGGTTTCCTTCGCTTGTTAATATACGTTGACGGAGTGGAAGCGGTGTATTGGCATTAGAGGGAAGAATCAACGACGACTCTCGATAGAATAGATGCAGAATAATGCCTCTCTTCCGTTTTATGCGGAGTAGTTATTAACGATTGATTAGATACTAACCATGAACCAGCTAAGAGGTCTGTTACGCAGCCATCTACCAGTCCTGCATGAAGATTTTTATTTTTTTGAAGACACAGTAATATCTCTATTTTTTAATGAGTTGGATAGAATCGAAAAGGATATGGCAGGACAGCAATCAAGTTTAATCAAAGGGGCAAGAATAATAAACGTGGAACTCTGTCCCCAGGAAACTACGATAAGTCTGTCCTTTGTTACGTGATTGCTGATTGGTTAATGTTTCGACGAATAGCTATGGAAACGCATGATAGCTAGCGGATTCCCCGTCCCCGACCTCTGTTCTAATTCAGGACAAAATTGCAGATCTAATCGGATTGTCAGGAGAGTTTTGCGACATTGCAGTAAAATATTGCTTCAATTGCATATGAATTTAATCACTAGCGCTGTTGGCTGGACAGGAGGTTGATCCAGAAAAGTGTCGGTAATGACGCTTAAAAGAGAGAAGGGTGCACAATAAGTTGGATGTTTGCCTCACTACCAGTTTTGGAGAAGGTGATCACTTAGATTCTCCATCGTTATTATCTTCATACACATGTGTAAAGTCCTTCTTCGTCTTTAAGGAAGTCTCGGGGCACCACGCTTTGATGCAACACATTCGGGAGCCTGAGACCAGTGAACCGTTATACTCAAGGTCTAAAAGCAAAGTGATAATCTCAACAATAACCAAAAATGTGAAATTGTTTTCACACTCTTAAAACATTTATAAAAATACAGTTTTGTGAAGGAATTGTTTTGATCTTTTCATTTTATCTAGGCAGTAAACATTTGTCTTCTTTTATAGTCGACCTGAATTACAAAACAACTTACTTATATAGGTGCTTTGGTTGAATTTGCGGGAAGAACGATTGCAAAACTTCCACTGTGTTTGCGTTAAGCACATTTTGTGCACCTAAAGACCAAAAGGCCGTGATTCGTTCATTTCATTTTCGTCACACTTCGGTTTACTGTATCAATGATGATAAAAACATGTAATTTCCGGTAAAACTAGAGGTGATCAAAAAGCAACTAAGCACATCCATGTTCAGAAACCTAAAGCACTAGAAAGTTAGTTACAGCAAAATTCGCGAAGCGAATTTGAACTTAGTACGATCTTCTTATAAAGCTTCACAAGGAGAGGCAAAGATGATTCCGAATGAATCCCACTTCAAAAGTTCTCTTGCTTCTTCTAAACAGGCGAGAATCCTCCAATGGATGACTACATACGCAAAAAATTCACTCGAACTGACACTTCCTTCCGGCGACTCGTCCTGTTTAAGGCACAAGCGGAGCGTTCCACATGATCAGATTGAGTTCCAAATCATCGAATTTTCCTTTCAAAGAAATGCCAACTGACTTCACTCCGACTTGTGATTAAGAGATGAACTGTTCCTGTTTATGCCACATTAAAGCTTTAAGCGCAGTAGCCTACATCGGTTCTTCTACAATACAAAGCGCATCCCACAACGCCTCGTAGACACTTGAAAACCAACAAAGCAAATAATTGTTTTAAAAAGTACGCTGTGAAGCTCTCTGTGCTGAGAAAGGCGTATGTTAAGGTTGATGTCCGATGTAAATGGTTACGTCAACTTCAATCCTGTCTTGCAGTCAACTACGTTTAAAGTAGAAGCGTGACAACGAGAAGCATTGGGCACAAGGCTTTGAGAAAAGATTTTGATTAAACCAGACCTTCCTCGTAGATTCTGCAGCCCAATTTACCGCTTAAAAATGTGACGCTCTGTTCATGTTAATCTCTCTCAGTCCATCCGTACATAAAAAATGACTCCTCTTTACACGATTGCAGGGACAGTAGATGCACCCTTGAAGCTCAATTCGAAAAGAACATTTTACAGAGACTTCACAATCCAATTTGTAGATCCATAAATTTTTCTATATTTCTAAATTCATTTGCTCTGAAATGTAATGAAATTAATTCATCCTTACAGTTTAAGAAAGAGAGCACCGATTCATTCAAAGTGAAAATGTTTACGCATTGTAGAGGGAGAGTTTTATTAGCTAACCAAAAACATAAACAATCGCATCACAATGCCAGATGTTTTCCGCAAACATTAGCCAAAATATTTGTTTCATTTATTGTTAGCAGTCACCAAGTAGCTGCTGCACTGGCTGCGGATTTCTAGAGGGTCATTTTTGCCCCATAATTCGGTCTTAAAATCTCTAAACCAGAATTTAAGCAGTTCCATTGCTTCACTCGCTTCCTCAGCATTAAAACTTAGGTAAAATGCACCGAATTTCGGTGACCTCTCAGCCATTGTAACTATTCTCGCCTTCCCATTCCCTGCCTCATTCCATTCGTCTCGCGAATGAGCGCTCGTTAAACCTCGCCAGATAATGGAAAGAAAATCGGTTAGTAAATTCTACACTTCCTATTTTGCCATGAGAAAACCAAATTTACTGGCTGAATATGCAAGCTTCCTATTCATTACACAAAATGTGTGTTATCACAAAACAAATATTTAAAGCGCCAAAAATATAATAATAACGCAAAGTTTTCAAAGCAAAGGAGGCGAATATATTGCACAAATTCGTATTGACACCATAGGCAATAAGACCATTGTATACATGGATTAAGCAGGAAAAATTTGAATATAAAAGATTAGCAGATATATTAAGCTTTTATATGCCGTTTGACTACTGAGAGTGTTGGAGGTTGAAGTGGTTGTCAGGCGAATGCACACTGTCAAGAGTAGACAAGGAGACGGTTCTGAGGGACTTTTCCACTGCTCACATGTATGTTTCCATTTGGAAAAAAAGAATGACAACTCGCGTATTTACAATGCCTTCGTCACACTCCGCCGCTTCATCACGACATCAGACTTGAAGCACATCATCCGATGTCTGAGAAAGAATTAAATGAATAGAACGCGGACGCGCACTCGTGCATTAAACTGCGAATGCGGCAATTCTGAAACAATCAACAATTATCTTTGCACTTCCAAAACGAGCTTGACGAAAAGGATTGGCATCGCCTGTCTTCAGAGCGCAATACCGCCTTCTTCCAGAGAGTGTCCTATGGTCCTCACCACTGGGAGAGGCAGCATTGTCGACTACTGCATGGTCATGCTCATACTTTCAAGGAAGACTCAAAGAAAACCGACTCGAATAAGAAATTGTGTAGGCTTCTCTGACCAGTTAGGAGTGGGAATGTCTCCCACAGTCGATTGGTCACGCACACTCATTCGACATGACAATTCCTTTGGGTAACTGTGCCATTGTGAGTCACTGACGGGGGTGGCTCGCATGACCGGGTAGAGGAGCTTCAGCTAACCCGTATAGCCTTTTAGGGAGTTACCACCTTGATGGTGTTGAAAACTGCTTTTTGACAAGTTCCACTCACACAAGTGGTGAAATGAGGGAGTCTTTCTGCTCCCGATTATCTTCTAACTTTGAGCATCGTGACCCACATCAGTTCATCTGCAATGCAAGTCAGATTCCACAACGTCATGTAGATGTGTGGGAATGACCAACGAGGCTAGGGCATGCAATTTCATTGAAGAAGATGTAGACGGCAACTCCCTCTCTTATCATACTGATGTGCACTACGTCTAGCGGCTGCGAATTCACTAACACTACCTCCGACTCTGTCGTACAGTTAGGCACATCGGAAGTAGAATGGTGACAACAGGAGGGTTAGGCACGAGGCTTAGGAGGAGCATGAGTCTACGTAGGAATTCCACATTTCTATCTGGCCATATGTCTAAAGATGCGTAATTTGAAGGTGTCATGACTTGTTCAGTGGCTTGGCAACTTGGTGCTCTGACCGCGAACTTTCCTTTCATCTTCATACTCCCACGGATTGTTTCAATTTCAAACTGACTAAGATCAGGGTTGCGAGATATTGTGAAACCCAAATTTACCCACAATACTACACACAAACTGTGTAATTTCGCCAAACACACAGTTCATTTCTAACAGAGAACAAGAGGTAATGCATTAAGTGTGAAGTGCTGATTAATTTGTTCAATCCGACAGATTGATAAAAAGAATGTGGTTGCGGTCTCAAAAAAAAGCGGACTTAATCATATATCTATGAAGCTTTCACAGTTGTGTTATAATGCTAACTGGTTTTTGCATTCACCAGCTATGATTTCGCTTTCAACTACCGTTAGTACTCATCAATTAGGCGCTCTCATGACAGTAATGTACTGCGGGTAGCTGATTGTTGCAACCACAGAATGTGGGCGTGCGCAGAGGTAGAGCCTTATTGCACCTGTGAAACTCGTAATCTACACACGAAAACTAGGGCGACTTTTAAAGCAGTGGTGAACAAGCCTTGATTGAAGTCGTAGCGTCATGTTTTGCCCAGTGCATTTCAAGCATAGAGGGTAGATATGTTGTAAGTAGAGAGTTCAACGTGGTTTGACACCGTCCACCGCTTTTAGTTACAATGCTGTATTTTTACGAGTAAATAAGAAGTTTTTGCAGAGGATATTCAAAAAAGAAGGGCATGCACATGCACTGATACAACTGCATTATTTGTCGTCCAATGCTCGTCGCATTACTCGTCCTACGTGGTCGCATGCCACTTAGTGTCCACATCAACTGCTGCTACCTTCTGGTCGGGTGATTAACACTTTAGTCAAATGCCATTGTGATTGGAAGAATTAGTGCTTTGATAACTGCATTTGTGCATCCTGACATCCTAGTCAAAACCAAGGAGCTAATTTCCACTCATCACATGCTCTTCTAGGTAGATAGCGTTGAAAAAGCTGTCAAAGAGAACACAAAACACCATTCATTCCTTATTCATAGTGTGCATTAGAGGTGGAGGGTGATGGATGTGGTGGGGAGGAAGGGGATGGGGGTTGCATGGGGGCAGGAGTGGCATAAAACTTGTTGAAGAGCATTTTCACGAAAGGCGCTAGATTGAAGTGAAGCTGACGAGAGAAGAGCGGTAGAATGGACTCGCCACAGTGCAGCGACCAGAGGAGACGAGGCAGCTCGATTTCTTCGGGCTCTTCCCACCGCACGTCCAGCAGGGAGACGGTGAGACAGAATCCACCCACCAACTTCGCGCCCGACACCGCCACCACATCCAGTCGCATGTTGCGCATCTGCTTGCCAGAGAAAGCACACATTGCCTCTGCCAGAATAGTGTGACTCACTAAGTAGCCAAATGGAAGACTCACGCCTATCACTTCCCGAGATCTAAGCAGAGAAAATGACTGTGGTCTGAGTGAGCATTACCCAATGTGCTAAACTAAGTCTCCAGCAGCCGTATCAGAAAGCAAACGATGTCAAGTTTATGACTACATTCATCTCTAAATGATCCGGTTCACTTAAAAAAGCATGAAACAATTTAAAGCCTGCATATTGAGCTCAATGGGTTGCTGCAAGTTGAAAATCTTAAGAGGAACAGTTGGCGACCTGAGCAGCATGGTTATGAAGGCTGGTATGGTGTTATTCAACAGCACTGGCACATCACTCGTCACCTTCGAAAGCGCGAGTGCATTTATCAATGGAAAAGCTCGGAAGCAGTCAGACGTGGCCTTCTTGACTAGGAATTACTGGAACATACTTTTATTTTGAGGTGAGTTGTGCTGGCAGTACACTCGCCTACTGAAATCAACATCAGTAAGACTGGCATTTGCCGCAGCCTCACGCAGTCAACCACCACATCTGCAGGGTGTCAGCGTTTACCACGAGAACAAGAATGACACCGCGCTTACCTCATTGCGAACTTGCTGATCGGAGGAAGGTGTGGACGAAGAGAGTGGGACAGTGCCTGCTGTGTGGAGTTCAGAGTGAGTAGACTTTTGTGAATACGATGCTGCAGTGTGCAGTTGACCGCGGCCAGACGATCTCCAATGTTCCTCCACTCAGCATCCACACAAGCTGCGTCTATGTGAAACACATCTCGCGCCACACCCGATATGAGATCCTATCAACCCCATCACTCGCGTTACAGTCCACTGACAACTCGGTTATTGTCGATAGCAAGCATAGCACCTCCATGTACTCACATGCCACAATGTGGAGATATTTTCACCGGTTATAGTCTGAATGTTGGAGATGGAGGCGTGAAGTGTACTCACACTTTCCTGAAGGCGTTTTATTGAAGCACAGCCATCTCCAGAGGTACACACGCGACGCCACCTGCAAGGCCGTGGATCAGTCTTGGCCGTGGAACGAGCCAACCAGGATCGCAGGAGGCTAAACCAGCTTGGCACATCTGACACGCTCTTTTGTTTCTCAAGAAGCAGCTCATCACTTAGCATGTCCCCTGAAAGTGGCACATCACCGAGTCAGTTGCTAAGAGGCTTCCCTTTTTTGGCAAAAATAAAAGTCGAATATGAGATCGGGAAGTGGCACAAATCATACGTACCACATATCACGTCGGAGATACTCCGTGTTTTATTACAAAGTGATGACACTTCGCTGACTTACTGTGTGCAGCCAATGATGAAAATATGTGCATCATGGCTTGTTTGGCTCGTGTCCAGGAGGTCCCAATTTCCCTGGCCTCAACAGGCCACACAATCTTCTCGCCGTTGGCGGGTGTTGCGGACACGATCACGCCACTCCGACCAATCGTGAATCGCGCCCTCCTGTGCGTCTCACCGATGGCAAACTTCTCACTCATTCCCACACCACTGACCTTATTATTGGAGGCGCACCGGCCTAGTAATCGTACCGGCTTCTCAGTTGGTGGTAGGGCCTCAGTCCATCCAAAGATGAGTTCTAGAGGACGGCGATGAGCCCTTTCAGATGCACAAAAGACACAGTTTTTTGCTTCTGGTCGGAAAGTGTGCTTGGTGAATAGCGCCGGATTGTGCGTACAAGAGGGTTTACAATTGTGTGCGTGGAAAGAGCAGCAAGTTCTGGAAGCAAAGGAGAAACACGCAGTGGAGGCAAGGGCGAGTGCTCTGGCCGTGTAGAGGCAGGCGTCAGCCAGCTCTTTTGGGCTTTTTGTTTGAATGGACAGCTGCAACTGAGTTCCTTCCGGCAGCACCAAGTCTGCGGTGTTGGTAGAATTAAATCGGTAGTATCTGAAGAGCGTCTCGTGATTTCGTGCATCCTAAAGTGGACGGTAAATGGCAAACTATTTTGCATGAGATTTTATTTGTTATGCTTATCGAATTCCATGATTCCGATGGTAATTATGAGATGTTTCTGAAAGCCTTAATTTCTTGAAATTCTCAAGTATGAAGCTCGTTTTAGCTCCTGATTCAAACATGTTGGAATTGATGTAGCGAGGTAAGTTATGACAAAGTTAATGGTTGGACATACCCTCACCTGCTCGTCAACGAATTGTGGATTACCCGATGCCAGACTGTTATTGTTGTTGTTGCTACTGCTACTGCTAAAACCACCACCGCCACCACCACCACCTCCTCCTCCTCCGCCTCTGTCTCTGTCTCTGTCTCTGATTTTCGGTGGCACCTCACACAATCGCAGTGCTGACCCTGCGTTCTTCGAGGTGATATGGTCTTTTAGGCTGAAACTCCCCAAACCTGAGGTGTCCTTTGGTGGCCTCCGTTTGGTGACTTTAACATCCCATAACAACTCCTCCCCAATGGCTCCTTCGTCCACTTTTGCGCCGGGATGGCGGTAGAGGACTTGAGGCAACTGCCCCACTTTTTGAAGCTCCTGATGAAGTGGATCGTCTGGATTTGGTGCGATTTTGGCACGATATGCATTGACCAGTCGATGCAATTCTACAATTTCCTACATCAAATGAAATTCAGCAGTTGTTAATTACAGGTCGTTTGCTTGACATACATCTTCCATCTAAGCTAAAGCATTAAATATTAAAACGATCTCCAAATTGTGTGAGGGCGCATGATTTCCCACACCTTTCTCGGTAACAGCTCAACACTTCTCCAGTGCAATCGGAAATAATTTTTGCTCAGAAACGGACTTTATAGCATCCTTAGGGGAGAACTCTGGCTCTATGCAGAAGTACAAATCTTTTCTTTAAAATAGCGGTTGTAATGGATCATTTGATACTAGTTATACGAGGGCTTCACACATTGACATTCTATGAATAGCTATCACTGCCAAATCGACTTGAGTTCGTTTATGTGCATTGAGGTGTTCGTTGGATTGCGTTATCAGCCGAGAACAATCAAGCAAGTCGAAGCTCGTATCAGCTTTGGCATTTTCCGCGTTACCGTTATAAATATTAACTGAAGGGATTGCCAAACATTTCATCAGAAAACTTCACTCTTGAAGGCTGTGGTAAAATTTTGTGCTAGACATCCGTTTGAAGACAGAAAACGCGCGTCATATATAAACGCATTTTATGCGGTAAGCTGAATTCACTCTTTGGCATGCGTTGTAGACTCGTCTGGATGACTTCAATCAGGTCGGTAATGGGATGACCAATCACTCAGTAGTAGAACATTCAAATGGTTTCAGCCATTCACGTACGACTGCACTGATCAGTGCTGTGTCCATTGTGATCTGCACAATTTTTCCCATCATTTTGGACCATCATTGAACGAAATATGCAGGCTGTTCTCCGGAAACGCGTTTAACTGGGCTCCGAAGCTACACAACCTGTCTCCACGTTAACCTCGTCGCTTTATAGCAAATGCTGAAACTTTTCTAGCATCCATAGCAGGAAACAGTATGCATAAGACCAATTTCAACAATGTAATGGTTGAAAATAGATGCTGCCTCACATGCAGGAAGATCTTCCAATCGCGATAGTAAAGAGAAGTTGCACGTTCTTATCAAACTAAATGATTCTAGATTGACATGCCATGAAAAAGTAGACTAGTGCTTTTGCTGAAAGACCAAGCAATTGGTTGACACCTATACCAACTGACAAGTAGAGGCACAGATAGTACAATGCAATGCGTAATGCTACACAATTGGGTCGTGAGACAGCTTACGCTTTATTTCTGATGAGAGTGAGCTACTGCCTTTTCCTCCTCCTCCTCCTCCTCCTCCTCCTCCTCCTCCTCCTCCTCCTCCTCCTCCTCCTCCTCCTCCTCCTCCTCCTCCTCCTCCTCCTCCTCCTCCCTCTCCATATCACTTTGTTAATGCTTGGTTTAAGGGAAGCTTTGACCCCTTCCTGATATTTTAAGGCGGCTAGCGACGTTTAAGAAATGGGGGAAATGTAGGTGGGTTGAGTGACGTTGGGTTGTTTGTCGCCAAGAATGGAACTTGGAGTCAGCTTGTGTCTCATTTGGGAATCAGTTACGCCATCAAATAGAGCACCTTAAGTAACCAGTCTACCTCAGGAGTGATATTATCACCGCCTGATATTTGAGTTTGAGGCCAGCAGAGAGATATCACGAGATAAACCAAGACTGCTTCAATCGCGAAACAAGAGCTTTCTACCTTATAGTTGCATGGCCCTTTAGAATACATTACCATGGTCTTGTACTCGTCTGATTGATGTGTTTTGAATATATCTTGCACCACACAGGCAGTCTCTTGCATGCCAGAGTCACAGAGTGGAGGCGATTGACTACCAAGAAATTCAAGTATGCACGCCTACTTTGTTGACACCTTGATAACCTTCTCACTGCGGCTGGCCAATTTTGTTAGTGATTTGTTTCCTCACCGCTGCATGTGCAGCATTCTGCCCTTCCAACATCCTTTCACGTACTGGACACATTCGATAAATTTTCTCAATCATCCACATGGTACTTAAGTCTCCTCAAGCGCCATTTTTCATAATTAACTGACAATCTAATCAGACGTTATTAATTGAGCAAAATAGCCACTCCATCAAACATCTTCGGTCAAAGCTTCTCCTACCTGTCACCAGTCCCAGCATTTGCAAGGCCAGACCACTTCAGCTAAACTACTTTATGCCGAAGTGTAAATACTCACCTCAACATTCATTGTGACACTCCTTGCCTCCATGGACACCTCCTTTGAATATGGAAGTCGATCTATCCACGCCTCTGCCAGCCGGCGCAACTTCCCCGCAGACGGAACCCAGCTCCTCCTCTGATCCTCGATCAGGTTAAGCAGGTAGGTCTTGAATCGGACATGCCACATCTTAATGAGGCCGTTCAGAGCCCGAGTTTGATCAGCCATCTCAGTGTTGGAAGTGATGCCTTTATTTTCCACCACAAGGCAGAGAAGACGTGACAGTCCGGCCAAAGTAGCGCGTTGAATCTCCCGTGGACTCTCCACTGTTGGTGTAAGTTTCATCGAATCGGTGACGATGGAGGTAAATGCGTCAGGAGCGAGAATTATCGAGTGGATGTAGCGGTAGAAGAGATGCAGACCAATGAACTAAATCAGAGCAACAAGAATGTAGTGCAATTGAAGGGGATGTTTTGCTTTTCATTTCAAGCACAATTCCAGTAGTTAGTTTGACCTCTCGTGAGCTCATTTTAGAGGTGTATCCCAACTTATACACCTTTCATAGGCATTATTATGTAGGTTTGCATCCGATATCAAGCAAAAAAGCTTCCATCACTAGCAACTTCAGATGCCGAATTCAATGGTTTGGTTATACTGGCTTTCATTCTATAGGCCATACAAGTGGAAACAAGTACTTTACCCAACCAAAACAAATAAATTTTAGCAAAGAAATAGGTTTGGTATGGCTTATTTCGTCTTTAATAATAATTTAGGAGGAGCGTATGAGAAGATGCAACAGTAGCTTCATACCAAGTAATGCTTCCTCCCACTGGTCTTAATTCTGCTTATCTTACAAACACTCGCCTCCTCGACCCTTTCGCATCACCAACTCATAGGCAGATATGAAACAGTCTCCTTCTTATTTGCCTATTTGCGATGGTTTCGACTTCTACCAGCGACTCTAAAGGTGCCGTTTTACACTCACTCGCCCCACGTTTATTTCTCAATTATGCTGAGTCTAGCTTACTGATTCTAATGTCATTCACTTCAGCTAATCGAGCGCTGAAGTAGCGTTTTATTCGACTTGACACACTCGAGCACGTGAACACAAAGTATGAATACGCTAGACTGTGATTCATTGCACTTAGCTGTGTGTGAAGGCGCCATACAACAGCTTTATGCAACCTATTTTAACTAGTCACACGTTCACGCTTTAAGAAAATCCACAGGACGTTGAATCTTAAGAGTTAAATAGCCGTCAGCCTTCATCAGTGGACGTGATTTTTGAATCTGTGCCAGCTGTACTAATCATTTGACGATAATTTCCTGCTAGTTACCTCACGTGGATTCGTATTGTGGGTGTTAGCTGGAATTTCCATGTTACTCTCTTTTATTGACTCCATTTAATTAAGTCAGTTCAGTGCCCACCTTGAGAAGATCCTTCATCGGTTGATGAGGGAATCGCTGGAGCATGAGGCAAAAGACTTCTTGAATGAGCCTGAGCAGAGGAGGAGGCAAGGCTACACCACCTCCTTCCTCAAAGAGGGCAAAGAAGAGACGTTCGGCAACGTGAACGAGCCAGGAGACGTTGGCCATCCTCGATGGCGTTCGAGACAGCGCTCTGGCCACTGCAGCAACGCTCGTTGCATCTGGCCGCCCATTCTCACTTTCTTCCTTCGACAACGCCACTGCCACATCCATTGCTGCATCCCCATCCACTGCGTTATTCGACTCTAGTTTTCGTGTACTGCCATCACTGCGTGGTTTCTAATGCGATAAACTACTAGTTTCACTGAACCCATCATCGTTACTCTTAGTGCAAGATCACCACAACCCCTGCAAACAGCCCTGCACTCCTCCCTTGTTGATTAACTTGACTTTCTCCTTGTGCTTACTTTCGCATCCTTTTATTTGCACTTACTAACCACCATTAATCTGCCTAATTGCCGTCCTACCCACTAACCCACCTGCCCTTAAAATTGGAAGGTAAAGCAAATCAGCGGTAGAGCTCTCACAGTCACTCAAATCTCAACAAAGTTGCAATATATTAAACTTTAATAGGTGAATCTAACTGCCAGTCTTGATTGTGAAGATGCTATTCTATCCCTTGTTACAGATGAATCGCGCATAAATACCAAATAAATGTGAATGAATACGATTTTTGAAATTAGTTAATGGAGCTGTCGCATCCCAGCTAACACATCTTCATCCCATGAACGCTTCCAACCAAACTCAGTCAATCAGAGCCGCATCTGGTTGTCACGCCTAATTACATGTCCTGTTCGCATATTGCGTTGTCGCCTATTTGTGTAATTTGTTAACATCCTTCTCCTTCTACGCTGCAGTTTTGAATAAGGCGTGAAGTTTGGAATACAAATCAAGACTAGCCGACTTACATTGAGCGAGGTGGACATCACATCTCCTTCTGGCATTCTTGAAGCTGGCCCACTTTCTTTCTCCTGCCTCTTTGCATCAGCAATCAGAATGTCCTGGAGC